>JAFBJU010002445.1:0-155000 GCA_016785305.1 Colistium nudipinnis
TTCCATCCTGGTGTCTGTTTGCTCAAAAAGAGAAATGAATAAATAACCGTTTTTTTTTTGTATTTATTTTAACTGCAAATGTAGCTAAGCTTTGAATCAAGGAAAAACATGTTTTGCATTATTCATGAACAATTAAAAAATCCCTCATAAAATATTATTCACATCAGCCAGATCTCTGCAGTTGCAGCTCAGGAGAGATCCAAGTAATATTTCTGGAAATTACAACTTTTTTTTTTTTTTTCCCCCGCAGGCCAGACAACCACTTCTTAGAGGCCATTTGCTGCTTTCCGATGGTTTACTTCATGGCTGGCACGATTGATAAGTATGTGTTTGGGGTGCATATAATGAGCATATTCCTCTCTGTGTTTTTGTTTATTTTTTATTTTTTTGCATTTTTATTGCAGCTTTCAGGAATACAGATTGTCTGCAAATGAAAATATGAGTTTGCAAAACACAATTATTTCTCTGAAGGATAAATTATTTATTTGGAAAAAAAAAAAAAAAAAAAGTTCAAAATACTCATACATACGTTTTTAGGAACGCTGAATAATAAAAATGCCAAACGTGGAAATAAGAGGAATTGCCAGTTGGCGAATGTTAAATCTACTCATTTATATGTAAATCATAATACTGCATTTCCTGATGGACCAGTCTGGACAACCTGCTGCAATGTGGAATTATCTACGCCGACAACTTGGTGGTTGTGGACAAAGAGAGCACCATGAGTGCCGAGGAGGACTACATGGCCGACGCCAAGACCATTGTCAACGTCCAGACTATGTTCAGGTAAAGCCCGAAAACCTATTTATTTTCTCCACTTAATGAACCTCATTTGTCAAGATGTTTGGGATATTGCCAAAACGGAGCACCAGTTAAAGACAAACTGCAGTTTCTGAAGCTCTGAAGCCACTCTTTTTCTAAGCAGCTCAAATTAAAAGCATTAATCACACCCCCACCAGGTCTGAAGTGACGTCCATCTCTCTCTCTCTCTCAGGTTATTCCCCAGCCTCAGCATCATCACCGAGCTCACCCACCCGTCCAACATGAGGTTCATGCAGTTCAGAGCCAAGGACTGCTACTCGCTGGCTCTCTCCAAACTGGAGAAGGTTCGTGCCTCTACATGTTCACCCCCCCCCGTGTGGATTCTGTTATTATTATTAGTAGTAGTAGTAGTAGTAGTAGTAGTAGTAGTACAATAATAATAATCACCATTCATTATTATTATTATTACTACTTTTCTCATCTCTCTCTCTGCTTCGTGTCCTTTTTCCTTTCTCATGCCCCCAATCATTTTTATTCACAATTTTAAAGATATATTTATATATATATGGCTTGATTGGCTCCATTAATTCTCATAAACAAAAAAGGTCCCACCGTTTCAATGTTCCAGATCGAGCGCGATAAGGGCTCCAACCTGGCCTTCATGTTCCGGCTGCCGTTTGCCGCGGGCAGGGTGTTCAGCATCAGCATGTTGGATACGCTGCTCTACCAGGTTGGTCTGGGGATGACCTTTGACCTCTCTAGAAATGGGAACAGATAATTAAGGAAAATGATATCTTTTCAGTCATTCGTGAAGGACTACATGATCGCTATCACGAGGCTCCTTCTGGGTCTGGACACCACGCCTGGCTCCGGCTACCTGTGTGTCGTAAGTAGGAGAGGAAGACGTGTGTGAGTTTGAGTACCTGAGTGGGGGATGAAGTGGATCCTCTTGGTCTGTCCCTCAGATGAAGATCACAGAGGAGGATCTGTGGATCAGGACGTACGGCAGACTCTTTCAGAAACTCTGTTCCTCCAGCGCCGAGATCCCCATCGGCATCTACCGCACAGAGTCGCACATGTTCTCGTCCTCCGAGGCAAGTTCAAATACTAACTGTCACATTCTTGGCTTCCCTCGATTACTTATCTGTCAGGGTTCCTTCTTCCCATCACATATTTTACCATTTCCCCATTACTTTGTATTCTCCTTCTCTCCAAATTCTGTTCTGTGTCTTTCTCTTACATTATTTGATTTAAAAAAAAATTGTCCTTGCGTATGCATCCCTTCAAAACTGACCTTCCATCTATTCTTTATGCATTATTTTTTTTTGCTCATTTATTTTATTACAAATGATGTTAATGTTGTGCCTCTTGATTATATTTAGCAGGGTTAGGTAATCTGCTTGTATAACTCACAAACCATCAAGAGACGGACATCAACCAGAAATGTACCTATACTGGCTATTGTTAGTATCTCACTGTTACTTTGGTAATCCACCTTATTATAATATCATTTATTTCATTTGCTAAAATGATTTTATCAGCTTTGGATGCCCCCGGCTTTCATTGCATCTCTCTTTCTTTTCTTTTTTTTATGTATGTCCGTTTGTCCTCCTCCTGTTCCAGGGCAAAGACAGTAATGGACAGGTAAGGGACAAACATGTTTGTTTTTTAGTTTGTCACTTTTTTGTTTGAAGCCGGAAAGGATGAAAGATAACTTCATGGCCTTTTTCTTGCATTTATTAATAATCCAAAATGTTCATATCCATCATTCTGAGCAAAGTCAATAATGTGACAGACATGCATCTCCGACACAACACGCAGGCGGTCATCTCGTGTGCGTATATATAACGCCACCATACGCTCCCAGTCTCAGGTCTCCATCAATGCGGAGCAGGGTGAGGAGCAGCGGGCGCGCGGCGAGCCCTGGAAGGAGAAAGCGTCCCACAGAAACTCTACCACCAGCGACCAATCGGAGCACCCGCTGCTGAGGAAGAAGAGCATGCAGTGGGCTCGCCGCCTGAGCCGGAAGAACACCAAGCTGCCGAGTCGCGCCGAGCGCATCTCGCAGCAGAGGCTCAACATGTACCGGCGCTCGGAGCGACAAGAGCTGTCCGAGCTGGTCAAGAACCGCATGAAGCACCTGGGCCTGCCCACCGTGGGATACGGTGAGTGGAGCCGCTGGTGGCATGAGGTCATTCCTTGTGTCCTTCAGTGCGTCGCTTAAACATATACAGTATTACATATGTACAGCACAGGTGATTTTTATTTTTTATTTTTATTTTTTTTACCGTAATTTCATTTAGAATTTTCATTTCATGCATCATTCCTTATGGGAGTCACAACTTTACTTTGAGATCGCAAACTGAAGTGAAGAAATAATATCACTGGCTGAGATGAACATCAGGGGGTAGAGATAGGAATGCTTGTAGATTGTGTACCTTATTGAACAACGGATTCAAGAAAATGAAAATCACATATGGCACAATAGACTTGAGGAATTCATTGAATCCATTTTCCTCGTCGGTAATTCATTTAAGTTACTTTGAAAAGCTAAAATGCCTTTTAGACCGTTAACCGCCTCAAATACGTGAAATCGCCAACCTCCCCCAAATTCACAAGTACGTAAAGAGTCAAAACCACTGCACTGGATCAGGCCTGACTAAAATGGGCCATCTTTAAACGGAAAAGAAAATAGAGTTTAGATTTCTGAATCTCCTCTCAGCCAATCAGATTATTTCTGCCACGAGAGCAGCGTCGTGCTCCCGAAACTTTAATTTGAAACTCCAATTTGTGTTCAGATCATTTTTATCTCATCTCATTAACAGGGATGTTGGTGATTGGTTCAGACCAATTCACAACCCCCCTCGCCTCCCCCCTCCCAGAACACCTTATTATCAAACCTGTCCTCCGTGAGATCATACCTCACACACCACTACACAGTCATGATCATACACACATCTAAACCAGACCACATCATCATGCATGGAGATGCAGGGGCACCAAACCTTTTTTTTTTCCTCAATTGCATTTGATCCGACTGCAATTGCCTGCATTCTTAGCCGCTCACTTCTGTACAACTTTTTTTTTGTTTTCTGTCACTCCTCTCTCCTCCCAGCTTCATGCTTCATTTATTTATTTATTTTTTAAAGGGGGCAGAATCACGCAAAAGATGTGTTGCACTTGCTAGATATTATGTAACGTGTCAATTAAATACATTTCAGGAAGAACCCCAAAAGCTCAAGACCATGAAAGTCAGTGAGGAATTATTATTGCAACGTTTGACATGATGAATAATTTGGAAGTGATTCTGTGCACACACTGATGCATGGCTTCTGTGCATTGCTCTAACTTTTTAGTTTTTTCTGGGGCTCTTTTCAAAACTGCAAATGCATTTGCTGCCTGCCTGATCTTTCTTTTCTTTCCTTTGCCCCCACCCCCCTCTCTCCTCCGTTGTTCCTCCTCCTTTTTTCTCTCTCTGACACTTCTATCTCTCCCCCCCCCCCTTCTGGCTTGTAGAGGATGTTTCTAATCTCACTGCGAGCGATGTCATGAATCGAGTAAATCTAGGATATTTGCAAGGTAATCTGTGTCCCGTTTTCCACTCTTTCACAACACGTGTGGCGGTTACTTTCCATCCAGCATCCATGGAAGAATAGCGCAACGAAATTCATCCACACAACTAGAAACACCCATTTTCGCCCTTTTCCCTGTCTGTTATCGTCTCTTTACATTTGTCTAAATAAACACAATAGGTCTTTGACGCTAACGGTGAATGCCATTGTTTAGAGTTGCAGGACATATCAGAAAAGCCGTATACAGAGGGGACCAGGCCGGCAGGTTAGCTTGTTGATCACGGTTCTGCAAGTTTACTGCATGAGTGTGTGCGTGCGTGCGTGCGTGTGTGCGTGTGTGCGAGCGCTTGTGTGGATTAGTGTGTGGGTGGTGGGGGGTGGGTGTTACGTACAATATGTATGTGTGCGTAAGTGTACGTAGGTACAATGTGTGTGTGTGAAAGGAGGGTATGTGTTGTGTGGGGGGGGGGGGTTTACTTACAATATGTATGTGCGTGTGTGTGCGCGTTGCGTGTGTGTGTGGCTATAATCAGCGGTGGACCATTGGCCAATCCTATCTTGCCCTTCTATCTGTGTCTCTCTCTCTCTCTGGTCTTTTCTGCATTGTGTTTCTGTGAGGTGACTTCCCAGGTGGCTAGATCGTGGCGGGGCTAAAGAGTATGGCTTCAAAGAGTGGAGCGGAACACATTATGTCTGTGGATGGAAGGTTAGCTGGAAATATATAAATATAGACAGAGATATAATGTGACATCTGGGGTTTTTATTTTTCTTACCTCTATCTGTTATTTTAACTTATCAGAATATCACTGAATTACAATGATAGGGAAAAGGTATGTAAAATACCAGTTTTTTTCCACGTCTATCACAAATGGTGGGACAAGTGAATAGTTGGGTTTGATAACTGGTCAAACTTTGTTTACAGATGTTAAATAAGTCCTTCCGGGGGCTACAGATAGGACACAATGTTCAGGAATACACTTGGCCAACCCCCTTTAGCTCAGCGATATTCTGAGGATGGTGGTCTGATGAGGTAATATTCTCTATTTTATTCTGGGACTTTGTTAAAGTTGCCCTGCATGAGTCACAGTTCAAACAAAGCTCTGACTGCCTGTTATGAACAGATTATATCGGCTCAAGCCTCCTCAGGGATCTTTAAAAGGCCCACTTTCGTTTGATTGGTCAAACACCCAGACAGAAGGCTGCTGCCTGCGTTTACTTAACACAGTGGCAGCAATCATATACTCAGCTTATGAAGTTTAACTTTTGTTTGTTAAGTATATCTAATGTCCTGGATTTGTGAACCACACGCATGACAATTGCATTGGAGGTTACGTTAAGGAGTATTTCTGTGGCCAGGGTATATTCCCTGTGCAATAAAGCGTAATTTACAGTGACAGTGTGGCTTAGAGGGGGGGGGGGGGGGGGGTGGTGCGGTGTGATGGCTTAGGGGGGGGGGGGGGGGGAATTCATGCAGTCCTATTAATCATAAGTGCTGCAAGCTACTTTTCTCTGCACTTTTTTCAGCATAACTGAATAAAAGTGTCCTCTTCCACTCTCACACTCCCGATGTGTTCCGCTTCACTCTGTGTTCGGTTTCGAGTCATCTGCTCTGAACGGATACTTCGGAGCATGTGTCTGTGGGTGTGTCACGTAAAGTCTGGGGGGGGGGGGGGGGGGGGGGGGGGGGGTGGGGCTGGGGTGGGGGGGGGGGGGGGGGGGTGGCGAGTGTTGTGCCTTGGCATGGTAGCCTGCCGCCTTACCAGCCTGTGGGTGCAGTGTGGAATGTTGCAGGACCGCAAAGGAATGCGTGGCAGGTCGGTGTGTTGTGTTGCCGCGGACGCTGTCTGCATGCTGGCTCTGTCCTGACGCTGCGCATGGGCTCGCGGTTGAGTCAGCGGGCAGCATGGTCCCCCCCTCCCCTCCCCTCCTCCACAAAGTGCCCTGTCAGTAACGGTTAGCCCTTCTCTCTCCTCCACCCCGCCTGGCTTTATAAAGGGCCACAAGCAGGTGGGTCCCCATGGAGACACACGTGTGTCACCTTTCCCTCGCTCTGTCCATCACACAACACGTAGTAGGAGCCACAACAGCCAATACATACAGACATGAATCTCACTCACTCACTCACTCACTCACTCTCACTCACACATACACACCTGGGTAGTAGATATAACTCACTCTTGGGAATTTAAAAAACTAAAATGTCCTCCTATTAATCAGGAATCTTTCCTTGTTAGGTTGGTTACATTGTGAATAGATATAATATATATATATAATATATAACTGTTTATGTTCCGCAGAAATAACTATTAACAGCTATCCTTCAAGTTTTGCAGAGTAAAAGAGTTGAATTAAAATCTCTCCACTTTGTATTTTCTTTAAAAGAGCCTAATAAACATCTAAAAAGATCTTAAAATAAAACAAATCATTAATAATTATATCTGACAATATTTCAACAACTTGATAATCTATAATCAAATAACATAAGTTGTAATTATTGGTTTAATACCATTCCAAATATTGAAAACAGTACATTATATTGGCATTGGTATCATCTCTTGGATTTTTACTTTGGTTTTGTTTTGTTTTTTGTTATTGTCCTGTGTGTTTTAACCACATTAACATAATTTTGTTTTACTGTATATCAGAATTAGACCTAGAGTCCGCGAGGCAGCAATCTTGAACTAATATTATCTATCAGGAAAGTAGAAAAATCTGCAAAAGTTTCCATTCAATTATTTAAAAAAAGTCTAAATATCAAATTCGGTTATTAAACTATGTAATATTAAAAAGTACAGCTGTTTTACGATTTACAAATTCATCTGTTCGAACAAACTAATGCCTTTACATTTTGCACCTCTTGGTCCCACACTGTACACGGGTCCTCTCTGGAAGGTGGACAGGGGGTTCGAGGGCTCATTTCCTGCCTGATGTGGTGTATAATAATGATGATGGCGGAGGACGAGGGGGGGATCTCAAGGTCTTATCTGTCGTCTTTTTCTTTTTTTTTTAGACGAGATGAACGACCACCAGAACACGCTGTCCTACGTGCTCATCAATCCTCCTCCCGACACCATGCTGGAGCTCAATGACATTGTGTAAGACTCAGTCCACAATCACTCTCTTTCTTACAGCATTACGTGGTTTTGGCATTTTTGACTGAAATGTAGAAAATGTCAGTCTGAAGTTTAATTATCAGACTACGTAATATTTAGTTGGATAATATATTTGATTGTGTATATATATACACACACACACGTATATATTTTTTTAATCTCCTCAGGTACATAATCCGCTCCGACCCCCTGGCCCACATGCCGGACGAGACCCCGGTGGAGCAGGGGCGTGGCACCAGGAAGCAGCAGAACTTTGGCTCAGAGACGAGAGACGAGACCCACCTCTGAAATCAGCGCTCGGCACTCAGACCTTGAAGCTCCTCTAAGCCAAGAACAGCCATCTATAGCGAATGTGCTTCTTTTTGGTCTCTCAGACGACAAACTATGATTTATTTATTTATTTATTTATTTTTAAGAGCGTGCTGAGAGCTGCTATTCCCCACTGAGTTGCTGCAGGAGGACGCATGATGAGTGCCTCGTCATCCACACCGGCTCCCCTCCCACGAGCACACGCCGCTTCCACTTAACTATTTGAAAGTGAGAGCCGAGCATTGTGAGAGGCTCTTTGGATAGACGTTTTTTTTTTCAAATCATCACCTCACTGAAGATAGGGTTGAAGTATCTGTGATGGCCAGCTTCTTCGTCTGTGTCTGCCTAAACTCGCAAAATAATTTAACACAGTGGGCAATGAGAGGATTTAAGTTCCAAATTAGAGAGGTTTAGATTTTAAAAAATGGGTTTTAATAACACGGAACTGGTTACGCAGGACGTCAAGTTAACAAAATAATTGCTCAGGTTGTTTGTCTCTGGTCACGTTAGTGTGTTGCAGTGATTATCTGTGACTTCACACAGTGAGTAGGCTGCTGTTGTCATAAAGGAAATAACTGCCGGATTGGGAAAAGACCCACTACGTTCACCCACTGCCATTTTCCCAGGTTTAGTAACAATGTCAAAACTTTCTGAAAGATAACGCTATTTTATCAGATTTTTGGTGAAATTATGTGCACAGTAAATGGAACCGGAAATGTGCCGTTTACGGTTGTGGACGCACTGGCCGCTCACAACTAGACTAACGCAAAAGTAGCGCACAGCAGTGATGTGATATGTCTTCTGTGCATACACACATTGGCATTGGCACTTTAATTAGCCACGTTAACATTTCTTTCTCTGTTGCTTTTATTGGAAACTAATGTTGTAATGTGGCGGTTCATTTAGAAAAAAAGTATTTATTTATTTCACTACATAAGTGACTCGAATCAACCCCCCCTCCCCCGTATGTGCCATTTAGTTTTCTTCTGAAAAAATGTTTATTACCTATATGTGCCATTCTGCATTTAAAACACTATCCGTGTTAATGTTTACTTAAAAGAGCCTGACCGATACATTTTACATTTATCTACCTTGGCGAAAAGTAATGTTTATCATAGTAAATCCGTCTATTGTAGTGGTGAAATGTTAAAGGCAGCTTATGATATATATTTGTATATGAGTCGTATTCCACTTAGGAGGATGCCTGATTCATTTTATTTATGGTTGATACTTAAAGCTGTTGTTTCTTTTATTCCTGTGTACCTTATGGGGGTCCCAACACTTTTCCATAAGCACACTTTTATGGAAACAGATGAGTGTAAAGTGTATATTCTGCATTTTCATACTACTGACTTTAATGTGTCTATTGAAATTGAAATAATGCAACATTATCAAAAGCTATATCGCTATCAGCGTTAACCTCACTGTCGGTCAGGCTCTATTTATTTATTTTATTTTTTTTAACTACTTTAACAAGTTGACGGTGAACTGATGTTTTTGTTTTTAACCCTTTCAGTTCCATATCTATGAACAGGTTGCAGGAGGAGCAGTAGCAGACCGGTTTTGCACAGTTGAGTGTATTTTTATCATGTAGTCTACAGTTGGGGTCAAAGTCTGGGACCTGCTGTATTTTTTCCCCCAAAACGTATTTGGAACGTACTTGAGCCGATTACGAAGTGCTCTCCTCTCCACATGGTATAAGCATATGGCACGTGGCGTGCGAGTGTCTCTGTGCGGTTCCGTTGTTAAATGTAAATAGTAACTTTATATATTGATGGTTTGCCAGCGTTTTGTTTCGGCCTCTTCCGTGTGATAGAAAGTGAGAGAGGACTATTTTTGCACTAAGCTTAGAGCAAGACCCTTTAATCTGAATCCCTGGAGACGGTATTTAACCATTCCTGATAAGCAGAAACAGCTCGATGTATGTCGAAAGGTATCATTATTTTTTTAAGAGTACGTCGCAAAGTTTACATGGTTGTGTGCTATTTTTTATTTATTTTTGTCATATGTCAAACGAGATATCCAGAGATAACAGTTGCGATGTGGTGATCTGGGATCAGCGCGAGCTCATTTCACGCTCTACAGTTGGTGGATTTTTGGAAAGAGCACAGTTGAAATGTTTTTTTTTTTTTATGCTCGGTGACCCCACCTCTTTCCTTCGAGGAGTCGGTTTACGGGGCAGAAGAGCTGGGGATGTGATCAGATCCCCTAATGTGTCATCGTCACCTCGGACCAATCCTGACCCGCCATGAAGAAATCACTGCAAACCTCAGACTGTCCACACACACACACACACACACACACACACACAACACCACAGCATGTTTTTTTTTTTAAATACAAGCTTGCCAAGAATGATACTACACTTTGTACATTTAGCGCCATGTCCGTGGCTAGAGAAACACCATAATCCCCAAACAACTGCTTGCAAGTTGGAGCCATTATTTGATACTGTGTATTTATATGGAATGGAACATGCATGTTCGTACCTCCGCTGTATGATTTCAAGTCACTGTCTGGGAAAAAATGATATAACGGAGTTGAATCCATTTTGTACTATTTCTTATGAGAAGAAAGCCTACTCCTACACGTATAAACAACAGCTGCATGCAGCCAGATCCAGCCAATGAAAGTGTGTTTTTATTTCATCGCCGATCTACAGATGCTTATTGGCCCCGAGGTTAAATCAAAAGCTTTTCACAAATGCGCCATCCAACTAGGTTAGAATTAAAAACTGCGGCTCTAAAGTTCACTCACAGCTCTAAAGTTCACTCATTACCAACCTAACGAGTAAAGATAATAAGTTATGGCCTCACATTGACACCACACCCTCCTAAAAAAAAAATCATTAAAGCTAATTCTACAGTCAATGATCAGGTATTTGATCCATATGCTCTCTGCTACGGAGTCAAGTGAAATAAAGAGGAGCAATAGCAATAGCTACACCCACAGCACAAAGGTCACCCCCTAAGGTCACACCAGCCAACAGACACCCAAACATCCCGTCACAGGTGGATTCAGTTTCCTGTGGTCAGAGCAAAGTGTTTCACTTATTGCTATTCATAAAGAGATTCGCAGAATTCGAGGGGCAGGGCACCAACCCATTTCACACATGAAACTGACGTACTTGTACTTATCAAGCTGCAAACTTCTGATTCGTAATCACCGCATTCACAGAGGAGCAGAGGACAGTGGGGAGGAGAATGTTTCAAAAATGTATAAGTTCGGATTCTATCGAAGACCAAGATACCTTTTTTGACTGCAAACCCATTAGACTCGACTTAAAAAGGGGCCTCAATGAAACACCATTTGCATACACACACACACACACACACACTTTAACTTTTAGTGGGTCACTTGCCAGTCTGCCGGCGTAGCTCCGCCTCTTAACGCCGCAGCTGGCTGGCGTGCACCTGCCTCCACCTCTCTCGGGTCCAGCGGCCTTTGTTCTGCACCACCTCGTGCAGCAGGTCGGTGACGGTGTGCTGGTTGCCGGGCAACAGAGTTCCATCGTCGGGCGTCGCGCTCCCGCTCACCCGTCGGATCGCCACAGCTCGCTTTGGGTGGCTGCTCTGGCGGGTGGCCTTGCGTGCCGGATTCTCTGCAGAGTCCAGCTCTGGCTTGACGTCAGCGTGGGCCTCAGCGGTCTTGTCGTTCAGTTTTGAGGGTCTCAGCTTCTTTGGGGGATCTCGGTCTGGAGAAGTTATCGAATCTTCCGTTTCAATTTGCTCTCGTTCTTTTCCCCCCTTGTCCTGGTCAGGATTGGCTGGAAGAGCCACTTGGTTCACAGTCTTATTTGCTTCACCTGGGAACGTCTCAGTCCCCTCCTCCGTGTGACATCTGGCCTGCCACTGAGTCACACTCAGAGGCCAGGTGGAGATCCTCCTCATTACTTCTGCCAGCTGTGATCTTTGACCTTTGTTTTCATTGGACAGTTTGTTGGGATCATGGGGGTTTGGTTTGTTCAGGTGGCCGCCGATGCTCAGGTAGGCTACAGGGTCAAGTTCTTTCTTATTTTTCTCCATAATGCCAGTAGAGTTTGTTACATTCTCAACTCCTTCACTCTCCGGCTTCTCCAGCTCTTTGTCTTTTGATTGAGCCTCCGTCTCATTCCGGACGGTCCCTTGGTTTTTGCCAGACAGACAAAACCGAGACATGAAGAGGACAGCATCAGCGGATTTGGCTCTGACTCCAGGGAAAGGCGTCCTCGGAGGAATCTCCGGGTCCGGCGAAGGAGGGTCTCGAGTCCGTGTGCCGTCCCCCTCGGTGGTCTGGTTCTCTTCTTTTGCACGTGCAGGCATCACGGCTGGAGTGTGGCGTTGCCTCCTGCGTTGCACGGCCAAGAAACACACCGCAGACAGCAGCACACACAGGAGCCCTGCAGACGAGCAGGAGAAAGTTGATAAACCAAAATCGGCGATAAAAAAAGTCAATGTAAAAGCAACATAAAAGTACCATCTACCTATCACTGCAATGAGGGCGGAAAATATTGCGCGGGAATCATTTGTATTTGACGGTGGCTCCAAGGTCACACAAGTTCCTAGAAGGAAACGGACACAAATGTGAAGAATAAATCATTCTGTTGCTTAAGAGAAGAAATAGAGATGGAGATGATGATGATGATGATGATGATGATAAATTAGACACATCTGAGGCCATACAGTCTCCTACATTTGCAACTTAAATAATAGAAAATACGATATGAAAAATACATAAAAGTTAGAGAAGATTCATAGTTGTCTATTGGTTCTCATGTCCACTGATTTATGGGGAAAACGATATTGTGGCGCCATCTGCAGGTGAAATACTATATCAAATCTGAGAATTGCACTTCATGCAGGGGTTATGGAAATGCTCCGTCAAATATTTCACGTCTACAATAAAAATAAAAACATAAAAAAAATAGTAATGTATAGCATTAATGTAAGTATTCTGAGCAAGTCCATCTGCTAATGAATGCCTTGCGAAAGCTCCTGTATTTTAATTCTAAGCAACACATTTATCCATCTACTATTTAGGCCAAGTTCTTCAAAAATATGGTCATAATTATGTCAGCAAACTCATGAGCAAAAAAAAAATACAGATTTCAAACGTAAAGTAGCACATGTACCTGGGTGTGAAGGTATTACAGGTGCTTCTGTGGGCTCGGTTGGTGCAGAAATCTCAGTCTCTGGTGTCGGCCATGATGGAGTTGTCGCAACCTTTTCTACAGAGAGCAAAACATATACATAACAGGGTGAGTATAATACATTTCAAGAAAATACATCATCTGCTTATTTTTAGTTGGCGCTTAAGACTTGAATCAAAATGCATGGACTTGTTTTGAAAATGTTTACTTAACAGCTTTCTGGCAAATAATAAGGGACATTTTAAAAGGAAGTAGGGAATAACTACCTCCAGTCAGATTTTTTTTGATTTTTTAACGTAGAGAAACAAAGGGATGTACCTGGGGATGCAGGGTCCGGTGTGGGTGCATCAGTGGTTTCGAGGTGAACGGCCTCTGATGCCGATGTTGATCCTGATGCCGGCGACGTCTCGCACGGCACGGACACGTTCCACACCGGCCGACCCCTCAGGGACGGAGGAGTCTCGCAGGTCACTTCCGTCTCTCCGTCCAGCAGAGAACGGCTCCGCAGATCTGAGAAGAGAAGCAGGCGTAGGTGCATGCTTTTTTTTAATTATTATTATTATGTGGTTCATGTTTTCCCAAACCTCTTATCAAGTCGACAAAGTCCTCAGCTCCGCAGGAACAGTCCCAGGGGTTTCCATCTAGTCTGACCCTGGTGCTCTCCAGAGGCCTCAGTACCTGCGCCGAGAGCCGGGTCAACCTGTTCCCGGACAAGTCCAATTCTTCCAAGTGGGTCTGTGAGCGGAAACTGTTCGGCTCAATGGTGCTGATTCTGTTCCCATTCAGACGGAGCTTTGTGAGGCCAGAGAGTCCGCCGAGCATGGAGCCCTTCACGCCTCGGATGTGGTTTTCTGTCAGGCTGAGCTCGCGGAGGACAGCGGGCCGGCCGAACCAGTCGGAGCTAGCCTGAGTCAAAGCGTTCTGATTTAAAAAGATACTGGTGAGGTTCTGCAAAGACCTGAAGGCTCCCGCAGCGACGCCCGTGAGCCCGGCTTTGTCCATCCTGAGCCTGGTCACGGAGGCCAGGCTCTCGCTACCAAACACCGTGGAGTTGATTTCCCCCATGTTATCCACAAACATCACCAGGGTCAAATAACCCGGGCTGAAACCTAAGAGTTAGAGATACAGTGGAATTAACACAATGCAAAAAAAAAAAAAAAAAAAAAAAAGGTCAAAAAAGGAAACTATCAAATTGTTTCTTAAAACAAGCAATAAGGAAGGAATTAAAATGAACCTCCGCAAACCACTAATCTGAGTGACCTACATGAAACACGGTGCAATTAACACTCACTCACTTCAGCCGTTTTTTTTTTGTTTTCCATTGAGCAATTTCGACGCTGCCGTGCGCTTGCTGCCATCTGGTGGTGATGATGAGAAGTGCGCCATCACCGTTTTTTGATGAGCACAATTGGGAGTGTTTTTTGATGGCTCAAAAAAAAAAAAAAAAAAAAAAAAAAAAAAAAAAAAAGGTCAAAGAAGGAAACTATCAAATTGTTTCTTAAAACAAGCAATAAGGAAGGAATTAAAATGAACCTCAGGAAACCACTAATCTGAGCGACCTACATGAAACACGGTGCAATTAACACTCACTCACTTCAGCCGTTTTTTCCATTGAGCAATTTCGACGCTGCCGTGCGCTTGCTGCCATCTGGTGGTGATGATGAGAAGTGCGCCATCACCGTTTTTTGATGAGCACAATTGGGAGTGTTTTTTGATGGCTCCAGATCTTAGTCTAAATTATTATTATGATTATTATGATTATTATGATTATTATTATTATTAAATAAACACTCCAATTATTATTTTGTTGATTTCACACACCTATTAAACTTCCGTGTCTGCTGTTTTTTTTCTCCTTGTTAAAAGTGTTTTTGTCAAATGTTCCTCATCTTCGTTAATAGTTAATAGCAAAGAATATTGCACTTGCACAGATCTGACCCTTCGAGGCAAATTATTATCATTATATGTATTATTAAATTATCAATATCATTTGATTTGATCAACATCTCTCATGATTCAGTTTGTTCATCCAAATACTACAAACAGAGCAGTCATATCATCTCACAAACGACTTCATACGTCAACATCCAACACCACAATCACAGAAATTAATTATGGAAATGTTTTATTGTACCTTGATGTCTAAATGTATTGCTTTGTATTACTTTTTCCAACACTGTTTTAAGTGGTGGGTACAAAAAAAACTAACAGTCTTAATTTTTTTAAAGCATCATTAAATCATCTAATGACCAGTATGTCAAACTTTAACAGGTGTAAAACCAACATCATTTCTACCTCAAAATGTAGAAACGCCACAAATTTCAGCAGATTATCAAACAATTCGCGTCCAAACGTTCTTACTTGAAGGGATGTTGCGGCAGATCATAACCTGTCTTTCTCCGTCACAAGAACGGCCAAACTGCATATGTATCAGCAACAAAGCGAGAACACAAACAACTGTGGATGCAAAGAGGAATGGTCTTAGTTTTGACATCAATATTTCATCATTTTGTGGGATGAAATAAATGTACTCACCAGTCATGGTGGTCAGCCTCATCAATGCAGGATGCAGGTCTACAACTTTGGAAAGTTTACCGAGTTTGTCGGTCTCGTGATCATCAGGTATGAAAAAAGAAACACTGTTGCTATAGCAGTTCAGTTTGCTGTGGTTATGGCGTTGAGGCATTATAGAAGCTGCCGTTCCAGTTGGTTGGTGAAGTGCGAGTCACTGTGGTCTCGGCTCTTACAGTTTCTCCGATAAGATAACCTCTTATTTGCTTTGGAAATTTTACACAACCCGGTGAGATCAGTTTTACCTCATAAATGAGACGAAAAATAAAAGGATGTAGCTCCACGTGCTGTGAAGAAAAACAAAAAAACGTATACAATAATTAAATAAAGTTTTGTGAATTCGTGAGCCTTTGTATACGTAAAAAAAAAAAAAAAAATCAGCAGGGTATTTAAAAACTAGCCACGAAAAAAATCCATGCGTTTCACAAATGAGAACATAAAATCAAACCATGAGGAAAGAACAAAAAATTAAATACGTGACTTTTATTCACTTGAAAATGTATTCTCTTTCAGTGTTTCCATTTTTAAAATAAATAGATGGCATGGGATTGAAGATAAAATCAACAAGGATGAAAAAATACACTAGTGTAACAAAAACTGTGACCAAAATGCCAATACAATCTTTTAGTTAACATAAAAATACTTACATAGGATTAAGATTTACCACCTGCCCCTAGCCAGATCCCCCCAAAAAACACCAAAATGCAGCAAATGAGAAATCAAGTATTCTGATGTACATAGCAGTAGTATCATATCAGCGGGGGGAAGGGAGGGGGCTTTCAGCTTTGAGTGCCAGTAATAAATCTTAGTGTTTGGTTTAGTTTTCAAACTTTTTCCAGAACAGCACATCAGCAGTACTTTTATTTAATGAGTTGTTTATATATATATATATATACTGTATATATATATTATATATATATATATATATGCCCATTCAAAAGATGAAAAGCCGACAACTAAGAGAAAGTAAAGTGCTTGTGCGACACTTGTGGTTGTTTGAGGCCGACAAACGGTTTCTTAAAAAAAAAAAAAAAAAAAAGCACTTATAAGATTGTTTAGTTCAGAGAGAAGAGAGCGAGAGAGAGACGATGTGGCAGTGTCTGTCAACACCTCGGAGGAATGTTCTTTAATGCCGGTACGTTACTGAACCACATTGCACTGCCCCCCACCCCCCACAACCTCCTTTAAGGAATATATCAAATACTGTCATTTGAAAACCGGTAACATAGCAGCACAAAAACACCCTTCACAACAAGAGTGTGTGCGCCGCCGCCCCGCACGGGGTTTAAAGATGGGACAGTGGGACGTGTGGGGCGGTTTCTCATGAGGGGAGGGGGGGGAGTTTACATTGCATGAGCCAAGCCGTCGACAAGTGTTCGTGAGTGCACCTTTACACGGGGCCATTCAGAAAGTGCCCGGTGGAGAGAGAGAAAGAGAGAGAGAAAACACACAACAAAGCCTTTAAGGTCAGAGAATTCCTGTCCTGATGAAAACACAAAACATCTGGAAGAATTAAAAAAATAAAACTAAACCGGCAAAAGCATCGTTTCTGTATCAAAGCCTATGATTGACATCCCTAAATGACAAAGGATTGTTTTAGACAAATAAAAAGAACCTAAAATAAATGACTGTCATTGTTTTTTTGTTTTTTTTGCAATACTCCATAGCCAGTGCTACACAATCAGCAAGTAGTTTAAACAGCGATTGAATAAATAGACGATAGTACCACGATGCATGAAAAAGGCCAAAAGATGTCAGAGGGGGTTGGGTGGAGACCTGAGGAGCCCCCCCTCCCCCTCCTGAGAGAAAAAGTTCAGAGCAGCAGGTTTTTTTTTTGTGTGTGTGTAAATCCCCCGTGAGGCAAAACTTGGCAATGCCAGCCTGATTTTCGACAGATTGGACACTCCACACAGGAAGAAGGGAAGGTTGTTTTTGTTTTTGTTTTTTTTAGGGATGAGAGAGACTACAGAGAACTCTGACAAACGTCATATACAGGAGAGTCCTTTGCTAAAAGGAGCGTCAGAAAATGCCAGATTTCCCAGTCTAAATTTAGTCCAAAGGAGCGGCGCTTCCAGAGGAGGAAGAGGAGAAGGAGGCTGGTGAAAAAAAAAAAAAAAAAAAAAAGAACTGTGGTGGTTGTAGAAAAAAAAAAAAAACAGGAGCCTGAACAGATCGCACTGACATCACAGAGAGGAGGAGAAGGAGAAGCACATTCAGCTGGCATTTCCTCTTTTTGTTTTTGCAAGCACCTGTGAGACACACAACCGCACACACACACAATCTCACACACACACACACACAATCTCACACACACACACACACACACACACACCTTCTCCCTGGGTTTGGCCCTGGTCCACCTACACATGTCCACACGTTGACGGGTGCGGACTCTCCCGAGCAGGTTCCGCGGGCCGAGTGTGGTGGTGGTGAGCATCAATGCAGTCTATTCAGGACGCAGGCGAGATGAGGAAATGATGATGTGTCTTGATAAAGAGAGAGCGAGGGTTTTTTTTTTTCTTTTGTCTGTTTTTAAGAAATCCAGGCCCGCTATTTGGCACTTTTCTTTGGCACCACGCCTCTCTTGGCCTGCCACAGCTGGTTGTGGATGGTCAGCGCGTCCACGCTCACCGACACAGTCTTGGCGGGGATGACGGTGAACTGCTTGCGGTCCGAGTTGTACTTGTAGAGCTTGTCGATCATCTTCTTGCTGATGCTCTTGGGCCCCGTGCCCGTCAGCTTCTGGATCTCCTCCGTGTCGGGGAAGTAGGAGTAGAGCGCCCGGAACTGGCAGCCGCCGTCGCGGAACAGGATCATCAGGTGGTTGGACTCGCACTTCTCCAACTCCTGGTGAATGAGTTATGAATAACGGCATGGTCGTAAAACAGGGGTCCATTTCAACAAAAAGGTTTTTAAATGCAACATTTCTGGTTCAAAGTTTACTTAAGGCGGGGAAATCGGAGTGGGCAAAAATCGGAGAAGTAACCTTCTCCTGGCCCCAAATCAAGAATGCTGCCGAGAAGGCTTCTTGTATTTGTATTTCTTTGCATAAAACATGACTTAAAAAGTCAATTTCATTATTATATATTTTTTTTCCCCCCCCAATGGATGTTAATGGACTCCTTGGATTTCATGAAACAAGCGTCGCGTACCTCTAAGATCTGGTTCTTCTGGGGCTCGTTGACTTTTCCAGCCAGGCAGCAGTGGGAGATTGCATTGTGGATGATGGGTTTGTTTGACTTGGCACTGGGCTCCTTAAAGAGTTTGGGGCCTAGAGCGCAGAAAACCAGTTCGACCGAGTGTGGCGTAACAAGAGAGGAAAATGAATTAATCTGGTGACACATCACACGACAGGCACAGGAGCTTTTTTTTTTTTTTTGTTTGTTTGCTGAAAGATATGGCGAGCAAAACGGCGACGTCAACACGCGATCTGTTCATCACCTCAATGGCTAACTGGAGGGAAAAAACAAGACCTTTGTGCCGTTGTCATGGTAACATAAGGGATACGCTGTGTACTTGCCGGTATATTCAGCCATGGAGGTGATGGAAGATGCCGTGGAGCCGTTGTCCCAGTCTCTTTCTGCCGTTCGACTGTTGTTTCGGGTCCCCGGGAAGGACTCCACCGAGTCACAGCTGGAAAACGTGACGACAACAGCGAGATGATTTTTCGATACGACACCTTCATAATATCAAATAGCACAACTCTTCAAAATGAATAAATGAAAGCGTCATGGACAGGTTACCGCTGGGAGCCAGCTCCTCCAGAGTGGACGCTGTCGGCTTCGTTGGTGGCGGCCGAGGCCAGGGACAGACTGGAGCCCGATTGGGCCGTGCTCAGGTTGTCGGCTAAAACACACAAAGCACGCACACTTTTCTTCAGTGTTTTGTGGGTAAACGACAGTTCACCAGAACCCAAAAAAATTAAAAGGATTAAAAACGGTGTTTTCCCATGTGCGTTATTTTGTCACCAGTATTGTGCAATGCTTCTCACCGTGTGATTTCGTTTTCACATGACTGCTCCTGGTAAATATTTTTTAGTTAATTAATGTTGTAACCATTGACGACTGAGCTTAGTTTCTGGCAACAATGTCCAGCATCAACACAACATTTCCTCAACAACTCTCAATATGACTCAATGTGTGACCTTCAACGAAGATACTGGCCTCAGAAATTGGTATTAATGAATTAAAAGCAATAAATATACTCTTATAGTCTGCAAATATTAATGCAGGATTCATATCTGTCATTTTTGCTGTCAAAATGAAATCAGCCCAACCACATGATGAGCGTCCGGATGGACGGAGGCTCTTACGTATGGAGGAGCCCTTGGAGAAGTTGCTGTTGTCGTTGGAGGACTCCTCTCTGAGCACGGTCTTGGGTCTGTGCTTCTGTTTGGGTTTGGGCGTTTTGGGCATTTTGGACGTTTTGGGCTTGGCCAGGCCTTGCTCCTCAATTATCTCCTGCTGCTTCCTGCGCAGGTAATCCTGCTTGATCAGCTCCCGCCGCGTCTTCTCGTCTTCTTTGCGCAAGCGGTCCTCCTCGGCCTTCCGCCTGGTGGTGCAATCAAACGCCGTTACACCCACACACACACGCGCACGCACGCACGCGCGCACACACGGCGTCCACATCTCATCTAGGTAGAATTTGAATCTGCACGCGCATGTGGGCTCACCTTGCTTCGTCCCGTTTCAGCTCGGACTCGGCTTCCAGCTGGTGCTTACGGAGCCGCGCCTCCTCCGCTTTCTTCTGCTGCTTCAGCAGGAACGCCGCTCTTTTCTTGGCAAGTTCATCCTCCGCCTTCTGCTCGTCCTAGAACGTGGGGAAAAAACAGAAGAGTCATGGATCGTCACTTGTGTGGTTAATAATGCAATCAATCCTTTATTTTGTTTTTAATTAGTTCGTTAGTCAATAAATGATATTTGATATTTGTTTTATTGAAGAGCAAAAAAAAGACAATTTTATTACTCAGAACCTGATTAAGTGAAATGTTGCTTATTAAATAATGATTATTAAATGACAAAAATGAATTAATATTAAGAATGTCATGGAGAAGAATTACCTTGAAGAAGAAGCCCATGCCGGACTTCTGCTCTCCATCCCCTCCCTCTAACGCCGTGTCCTCGCCAGCCTCGTCGTTGAGCTCCGACAGATCCACCTCGATCAGGTGCGACCTGCTGCGCTGCCCCTCCTCCGACGGGACGCTTTCTTTGCCCGACCCGTCCGAGGAGTTGTGCTCGGACTCTTTCGTGGTGCTGGACAGGAACTCGTCAAAGGACACCTCCGGCGAGGCCATTGCCGCCGGGTCCAAGCGGGTCGGCACCCGCACGTTGGCCTCGTCGTGCAGCCTGAAGTTGGCGGCGTGAGCGTGGGCGGAGACGGTGTCTCCGGCCGAGGGGGTCCTGGGGCTGTTGGGCTGCTCCGCCCTGGGGGACCTGCCCCCGGGGAAATGCCTGGAGTGTGGCGAGGAGTCCGAGCCCTGGGTGGGGGGGAGGGTCCTGGTGGCCTTGGCTATCTTCAGCTCCGACGGTTTTGACTTGTGGGCGCGGCCTGAGCTCAGCTTGGGCGGTTTCCTGGTGGGGGCGGAGCTAGTGGCCGAGAGGTGCTCCACGTAGTGAAAGCTGGTCCCGGCCTTCGGGTCGGAGTTTTTGTCAGCGGTGGTGGTGGTGGCGGCGGCGGGAGGAGCATGGGGCGGAGCCGCGCCCAGCGGCGATTGTACATTCTGCTTCATCAGCAGGTCCTGCTGCAGCGACAGCTGCATCATCTGCTGCTGGATGCTGCCGATGGCGTCGTTCAGCAGCTCGATGGAGCGGTTGCACTCGTTGAGGTCCAGCTCTTCCTCGAGATTGAAGCCGCCGCCGCCGCCGCCGCCGCCTCCCTTCTTGTCCGCGTGTAAGGCACCTGGCAGGGTGGCCGCCGCCACCTCCTTGCCCCCCCTGAGGGCATCTACGCACGCGTCCTCTTTGTTGGACGGCCCTTTGCCTCCGTTGAGCTCCTCTTTGGGGATGTCGGCTTTGAGCGGGTGGGGCAGGGTGTCGCTCTTGCCTCCGCCTTTCTTCACGATGTGGAGGAACGCGGCCTTTCCCAGCTTCTGCCTCTGCCTGGCCGACAGCACCTCCACCTTCTTCTTCTGGTGCTCGATGGCCCGCCGCTTCTCCTCCAGCTGCATGCGTAGCTGGACGAGCTCGGACGCCAGCACGTTGGCTCCACCGCCGTCGCCCGCGCGCATGCATCCGCCCAACGGCGAGGAGGGGCTCTGGTCCCTCTTGAGCCTCCAAGAGGACACCAGGGGCCCGCTGCACTCCGACCCGTCCGGGGTGGTGCGCTGAGAGCTGGACGCGCTGGAGCGCAGGTCGTGGTTGCTGCCGAAGCGCTGCTGCTGGGCCTTGCGCTCGGCGAAGGAGGTCATGCGCACGCTGCCGCTGGCCATGCTGCTGGCCTGGGAGTGCGCGCTGAGGCACGGGCTGGAGCGGCCGCTGCTGCCGTTCACGTCCTTGTCCTCGTGCTCCTTCACATTCATGTCCTCCTTGAGTTTGGCCGACTCTTCTTCGTCCTCGTCCTCGTCGAACGTCTTCCTTGGCCAGGCGGCATCTTTAGTGGTGAGCGCTTCGTCCAGATCTTCTTCCTCCTCGTCGTGGTCCCCAAGCTCGGCGTCAACGCCCTGGCCGCTCTTTGGTTCTTCAGCGTCTGAATGCAGGTAGAACCCCCCCGCTGGCTCTCTGGAGGAGGGGTCCACGGTGCTCGTGGCAGGGGGCGCGAAACCTGACGGACCCTGCTGGGACCCCTCCGTCTCCGCGCCCGGAGGGGGGAACGTTTGGTTTAAGCTGCAGGGTGCTTTCCTGCGAACGGCCGATGTGGATCCGTCTCCTTGCCGTAAAGATCCCCTTGCAGAGGAGCGAGGTCCCTCTCCGCTCTCCTCATCCTTGTTCAGGCATACAGACTTTTCTTTCGGCGTTTTGAGGACGGCAGGCATCAGCGGTTCTAGGAAAAAGCCATCCGTCGCGGGTTTGGACTCAGCGGAGGGTTTAGACTCCACGGGGACGGTCGCTTGTGTCCTGTCAATCTGTCTGGGGAAGGCGGGACAATCGGTCCTCGCGACTGCCGAGAGACCTTCGTCTTCGTCTTCGAGGTTGACGTTACCCAACAGGCTGTGGCCGTTGACCCGCGGACGCACTGCGCCCTGCGCCGGCTGGTGGACAGAAGTCTGGTGCTTGGGCGTGACGTTCAGGACGTTGGAGGCCAGGCTGTCCTTACTGATGGAGCGCGCCAGACTCACGCTGTCCCCGGAGGCCACATCTGCATCACTGTCTGCGTGCAACATGTAGGGGCTCAGAGTGGACACAGGTCTGTAGACAGAGAGAATTTGTAAAAATTAAAAAAAATAAAAAAATAAATGTAAAAATCAGATCTTGTAATATACAGAGATCATATTAAGTACATTTTGTCTATTCTTATGCGACTAAATTTGGATCCCATGGTTCTCCAATGCATTTTGTCACACCTATATGGAAAACCGCATGTGAAATAAAACGTTTTTGATTTTCCCCCAACTTGCCGCATGAGCACATTCCTTCCAGAAATAAATATGCATTTTGGGGCTAAATTCAGGTACCTCTGCCTCTTGTCTGGCCACGCAGTAACGGAGCCCCTGGGTGGTCCGTCCATCTGAGTGAGCGAGTTTGAACGGTTTCTCAGACCTAACCAGAAACACACGAGTAAGTAAGGAGGTATGGAACGAGGTTTTTCGCGTGACAAGTTGCATTTTAACATACCTCTGTATGTGTGTGTGTGTGTGTGTGTGTGCGCGCGTGTGCGTGACTTGCCTGCACCCTCATCTCCGTGCTGCTTCTGCTGCTTCTGTCGCAAGGGCAGCAGTGGGTGGGAAGGACTGAAGGTTGGACCCCCTTTACTAAAAAAGCCAGAAACCAACACAACCACTTGAACACTCATTTATGCAGAATGCCTTCAACTTTCATTAAAAATCGATTATTCCGTTTGATGCCAGAGTAGGGTAGGAGGTGAAAGACAGGAGTCTTACCAACCCCGAAGGGTTACTTTAACAGCTGAGCATCGAGGATCGCGGTGCAAAGGAAAGTTATAGACTTACAGGGGTTCAGAGTCTTCGGGGTGCAGGAAGTACCTGTTACAAGCTTCAGGGCTGCCCGGGTTTTCCGGCACGCCGGGACTGGCCAGGAAGCTGCGCTTGGTGGCGTTGGAGATGGGCACTGACGGACGGGCACTCTTGGGCATGGAAATGGCTCGAGCTGAGGGAAGGAGGACGGACGTATTCATCATTCGTTCGCAGGCAGAGACCTTCTATGACCATTCATTTAAACGCATTTGTGCTTTATCTTTATTTATGTGAAAACTAGGGTTAACCTTTCATGATACTACAGTCCCGCTGTGCCGCTTACCATCTTTTAACTCTTGGATGTCTTTGGGCTGGACAAACTCTGGCTTGACAGTCTCAAACCACCAGAAGAGCTCAGCGATGAACACCATCACATTGTGCTACACGGAAGGGACCAAAAAAAAGAAATGCCGACTTTTGAGTTGCTGTACTAGGGTCACATTTTGATATAACTTCAGGACACCCGTTTGATGACAACGCATCAGCTTTCGTACCTTTAGCACCAGCGGCGAGTAGAGCATGTCCTCCAGTGTCAGATAGAAACTTTTATTCAGATATTTGGTGGCAAACTCTCTGAGCAGCTGGATGTTGTACAGGCTATCAGCGATGGAGGGAACTTCCTTCAGGCAAATATCTGATCAGAGAGGCAGAGGTCAGCCGAGGACACAACTGGGTGACACGAACGCTTTAAATGTCACACCGACTGGACGGAAATAGGAAGCGCGAAGGTGCCAGAAATGACACGATGAACAGAGATACTGGATATTCATTTAAAAATGGCAGCAAAATTGATGAGCTTGACATTTTTTTTTTTTATAAATAACGGGGTGGGCTGAAAGAAAGCACGGCATACCCTCCAGCTTCATGAGGTCCGAGCAGTAGTAGTGGACCACGGTGAGGAGAGCGGCGCCGTCACAGACATCCCTCATCAGGTCCTCCAGGAGCGGGAAGAAGGCCGACTGTCGGCCCGAACCGTGCTCCCGACGGTACCGCACCTAAAACACCAGGAGGGAGGAGTTTAGGAGAAGGAAATAACACCGAGGCAAAAAAACCACAAAACCCACACCGTGATATGGCTGTGAACGTTTTAAGCAGCAGATCAAGGTTCTCCCCAGGAATTTCAAAGAAAGGCCTATTTAGATTAGAATTTTTTCCTTCAGAATATGTCAAAACTCCTGATCCAGCAGCAGGTTTTAAATTACTTTTGCAAGTCGCAACTACAGAATAAGACGATCAAGAGGCAGCGCACGCACCCAGGGGAGAACCCTGAAAAGTAGGTGAACCGTGAGAAGATGGAGGTGAAGGTGGAGCTGTGATATGAAAAAAATAAAAATAAAAAACAGCTGATGGTAAGCCTTCTTCCAGGGAGGCAGGCAACGGTGGTGCCCAGTCAACACAGCTGATTGGGCCGGACACAGGGCTAATGGCTGACCCACTTATGGATAAAGTGTCGAGGAGAAACTCCCTCATTCCAGATGTGTTAGAAACGCTTTGTGTGCAGCTGTTGAGGATGGGGCAGTGATTGCATTTACTTCATACTTCCACAATCCACTGATCAAATTGTGCATGAGAAGCAGAAATTGGTTATATACTAAAGACTCAATTAATAAGCGTGGCAACGACACAACACAGCAACCAAAACACGGAAAATACACACAAACCTACACTTGGGACAACACAAAAATCCTACAGGATGCCGTTCAGAGTCTGAACCGACTGGTACTGCCGCTTGTAAAGCCAAAAAATCTTCTGCAGGAGTGACCTCATGTCACCTTATAATGGGAATGCCACGCCCTATGAAATAACACTATCTCTGTGCCAATAAATAAAGGTGTCATAAAGTAAACAAATTAATGTTTTTTTTTTAAGAAACGCACAGAGGTTTAACCTTGCACCTGTGAAGTAATCAAACCAGGAAATCTAATCAAGAGCACAATGTGCACTCTATAAGAAGGGATAATGTTGGATTTGGATTGACAATTCTTCTTTACTTTTGCAGGTTCGGGTTACGTTGTGCCTTATAATGTGACCAGGCAGGTTGTTTTTAATCTAAACCACATCAGAAAACAAAATGTAATCCTGGCGCAGGTTTTGGGGGGAAAAACGATGCCAAATTGAAGCAGCAGATAAATCACACAGACATAATTAACCTAAATAACATTATTTAACATTTACTTCAGTATGCTTATTAGAGATGTTCCGATTTCAAAATCAGACACGCCCCTGATGCTGCCGATAATGGCAGAATGGGCATTGGCGAGTATGCAAATCTATGCACGGACGGGAGAAAGAGTTTTTAAACTATAAATATTGAGGTGCTGGATTCCACATCTGCAAGGAAAGAATGTTATCGGAACATCTCTAATATCTTCTCGGGGAGCTATTCTACAACACTATGCCAACTGTAGTAAATCACAGGTGGACCTAAGAGCCAAACCAGAAGCTCTATGACAGAACAAGCACACGGGAGTCCTCTCCTGATGAGAAGGGGAACACCGTACCGCCTCGGTGAGCTCCTGCATGCGGTGTGCCGGCTGGTGAACACCAGGCTGACAAACATACAAAACAGACGCACAAAAACGCACACAGAGCAGAGATAACGTCACTGGGTGTGAGAGCTGTACGGAGAGCGTGAAGGGGGGGGGGGGGGGGAGGGAGAGGGGGGGGGGGGGGGGGGGGGGGGGGGGGGGGGGGGTGACAAAGCAGAGCGTTGGGAGGAAGTGGCCAGGGATGGGACAGCCAAGCAGAGGAGAGGGGTAGGCATGGATTTGTTCTCATTTTCACTGAGAAGAGCCAATATTCATACACACAGAGCAAATCCATATGAAATATCTAAGCTTGAAATGAAATAGCAAGGATTGCATAGCTCAAATAATATATTTGGAACACTTGATAGGAGTCAGGGTGGCGTTTCACCTGTGGCTCACATTTGCAAAATGGAAGATAAAAAAGAAATTATAATCATATGCTTTCTCCCCTTTGCAGACACACTGGCCACAAGCTGCACACACTGAGCCACGGTGGAGTGTGTGTGCGTACACCGGCACGGGACTGTGCGTGCAAGGGGGAGAAAATGGGAGTTATATGGGGAGGCTGGCATCCAACTTACAGGGACTAGCTTCCAATACCATTTGGAGGGAGACTATCCAGTTTGCAGGGATAAGAGAGGGGAGGGAGGGAGGCACAGATGAGGAACAGGAGCAGAAAGATAAACAGGTCAGAGGTCACAGACAAAAAGGATTTGGATCTGCCACCGGTTTAAACAGAGCAGGGTCAGACTCGGGACAACTCCAAAATGCAATTCCTCCGTATATCGTGCTGTTTTGAGCCTTTTTTTTTTTTTTTAACTCTAAGCAAATAGAATTAGATTGAGTAGAAGAATTTGCGAGGAAAAGAAGTTGAAGAAGTAGGAGTTGCTACTTAAAGACCGAAAAAAAAAGGAAGCTACAGAGAAAAACTTTTGAAGATTTTGTGCTTGTTTGTTTTTTTAATTATTTTTCCTGCAAAAAAAAGAAGCAACGTGATGACAGTCAGTCTTTACCTTTTGGTGGCTGGGGGACTCCAGAGGATGCTGCTTGACTTTGTGTTCCCTCTCCGTAACCTCTCTCATTTTCATGATCACCTGCAAAGGCAGTAATTATACATTTGGTACCATTTACACCTATCGTCAGCTAAACTACATAAATCATGTATTCATGCAGCAGACCAGGTAGCAGACACTGGGGCCTGTGAGGTGGATTTTCCTTTACAAATTCCTTTCCAAATGAAGATATGTGCCATAAAAAAAGCGTGGCATTTAAAGGATTTAAAATAGATTTTTCGGACTAAACAAGAAAAATGTGACGACACGGGCATGTATGCCGTCCGTTAAAAAACGGACACTTTCTTTTTCCCCAGACCATAATGGTGCGGGACATTACTATGATTCACGGACACGCTGCGTCATGGTTTCGCTGCCTAGGGCCTTCAACCGGTTGAAAGATGAAACACAGGACACCAGTGTCTGCAGATCGCCACCACCGTGCTCTGCCATGTCTCTGAGCACCAGGGAGGCACAAGTGGCCCACTGTCAAAAGTGTTTTTTTTTTTGCTGTATGTTCTAACCTTGTTGATCCAGAAGACCATGGCGTCCTCCAGGTCAAAGGGCAGCTCCTTGGAGGCACTGAAGGTAGAAAAGCGCTTGATGGAAGCCACCACTTTCTCGATGCTGATCATCTCCACGGTGTAGGCCATCATCAGGGCATCGATCATGGGCATGTGAGAGCTCTGGGTGAGAGAGAGAGAGAGAGAGAGAGAGAATTCAATTTCAGTACGTATCTCCACTTTAACCAATCTGAACAAAGAATGTATCGTATAAAAATCAATCTTTAATTTAAGCATTTAATATCCACTCTGGGGTCCCGGGGTCCTTAAATAATTATGTAACTTTAAATAACCCCCCTGGCTTAATCAAAGGCCGAACCTTTTTTTGCACAACTGGTGACCCACCAAGTTATTTTGATCCTAAAACAATAAAGGGGCCCAGCTGGAACGTCCTTATTGTAAGAAGCTTAAAACCCGGTGCCAACCAGCCAAATTATGGACCCCTTCGTGACGCAGGTGGGAATTAAAGCCCCACAAATACGAATAAATCTTCTTTCCCAGCTTTCTTAGTCTAATTCTAGGTTTAAAAATAATATTTTACTGAAGATTTAGTCCAGTTGATCACAGTCATTACAGAACAAATAAATACAATCCCAGCCATTGTTTTTGTGTGTGTGTGTGTGTGTTTTTTTTAATGGCTAGCGTTATCCAAATGTCATAGGGGGGGGTGTTGAATAAAAATCCCAAAAAGGTAAATCTAACAACATTATGTGCTGGTAAATCTTTTGTTCTCCTCCAAAGCTCACTAGGCCCTCCATCCGAGCAACATGAAGGCCCATGGGGAGCAGAGGGCTACTGCTGCCCTGGGCTGTGGGTGTGCACACAGTCAAAAGCAGCCGTTACAACAATTAAGCTATATCCACATGAATACATTTTCAAATTCTGGCTTATTACTTAAAATTATCTTACAAGTAGTGTGGACTTGAGGCGTAAACTATGTCTTTTAGAAACAAAACATTTTTAGTGAGGACATTGCCTCTAACAAAGTGCATAAAAACTGCCTATAGGTATGGGGTTTTCCTTCGTTCACACACACACACACACACACACACACAAATGCAAGTTGCTATGGTAACGCCTTGTCTAGTCAGCAAACTGGGAGGGGGTTCCAACAGTCTATAAGAGGTAAGCGGTGTCCTGTACAGGGGTTTTTCCATCCCCTCGCCAGGCTTTGTGTCTGGCCCCACACACACGCACACGCACACGCACACGCACACGCACACACACACACACACACACACACACACACACGCGAATTGCATGGATTATTTTGTCAGGCCGCTTGAAGAAGAAAAAATAAAAGGCAAAAAATTTAAAATAAAAAAAATCAGACCCATATCCCTGACTGACAGGCCAGCCAGCAGAGGGGGCGCCTCTCCTGGTTTCCACAGTAACGGAAGAAAAAGAGGATGGCTTAGGTCGAGTGAGCTGCGTGGTGTTTAATGTTTCCTGTGTGAAGTGCTCTCGGTGAAATTGCGAAACACGGGATCTCATTCCCACAGAGGCTTTTCTGTGACGTGGTGCGCACACCGAGAAATTAACCCTATTTCAGAGCAGATCTGTAAACAATTTTACGATGACATTGGCTCAAGAAAGTGTCAGTAGAGTAAAGGTTCCTGTGTCCTCCATAAGAAAATATTTCTACAGGTTCATACACCCCCCCCTAAGAATTGAAACGTGTAAGTCAACAGGGGAGTATGATCTCCAAAGAGATTAAGAAAATGTAGGTGAGAAAAATGTTACGTAATAAAATCCACTCTTGGAAGTACAATCGCCAGAGTAACCCTCTTACCACAGACGCTGCCGATTAAAGTGCATGTTCTGTGAAGTTAGAGCTCAAATTAAAGGAGGATTTTGAGATTTATTTTCAATTAACTGGAAAGAAACTCTTATATTTAACCAAGCGAAACACTTTTTCATTTTTTTCGACATTTTTCATTTTTTCCAACTGGTTTAAATGCTTCCTCCTCTGGCAGGTTGGAATTCATCTTTGACAAGAACCGCACATCCATTTTTGGGAAATGCAAAGAGCAACCATGCTGCTGATTTCAGCGTTGACTTTCCCCCCCCCCCAGGGTACATCACTTCTTCCTCCAATACTTTGCATGTTTGTGTGTCACAATGGTCATAGTTGTGGAGTCCGACAGACTCCGCGTACCTCATTTTCCCCGATACTACAAATAAACAAACTGCACTAGCCAACAATTATAAAACGTGATAATTAACAGTGTTACACCAGCGTCTGCGGCTGTAACAATAACAAAACAAGCCCTCAATTAAATGGAATTATCAGCCATTTGGAAGAATATTGCTCCACCCCTTCAGGTAAGCCGTGCGACGAGAATGAAAAATACAAAGTCCAAAATCCTGAGTCCTGTCTCGCATGAAACCCTCACACAACTACTCTACTGTATGGAAATGATAACTGTATCCAGATCATCAGGAAACTCTTCCACGAGGCTACAAAGCATACGCCACTCCCTTATACAGTATTTTACATATAGGCCACAGGTAAGATAATACACCAGAAGCAGGAAGAGCTCAGGGCCTGACAGATAAAAGTAAGTGTGACAAGTGCAACATATTTTTTTTGGAAGCTTGTAGTTTCCCCTCTTCTCCGATGAACAATCTTTACTGCTCGAGTTGTATTTTTGGAAGAGCTCCGGCCAACATCATGGCTTCCACTCACCATTTTGATGGGCGCGCAGGCCAGGTCGCCCTCGGTGACGGGCGCGTCGTCGCTCTCCACGACGTAGATCCCTTTCCTGGACAGAGCCTGGATGACGGACAGGTGGGACTGGAGGGAGACGGCCTGCTCCGTCTTCAGGATGAGGGTGCAGACGCGGCAGTAGAGCTCACAGGACAGCAGCAGGCGGATCACGGGCGGCTTTATGTGCTCCTGGTCGTACTGATCCGTGTAGAAGGGGTCCCTCAGATCCTCTGGAATATGGTCTGCACCGGAGAGGAGAGGTGAAGTCCACTATGTGGCATTTTCATGTGATTAAAAAAAATAGGGTATCGGCAGTAAAGCCCTAAAAATGGACGAGAAACCTGCAATGGCAGGTAAAACAACAATATAGAAAGAGTTTAATATGATGAAGCCAGATCAAACGATGGTGCCAACTGGGCACGGGAAGGCACGAGATTCTTACAGTATGGCAGTTTTGCACTCACGGCTCTAAAATGTGTCATTTTGAAAAGAATCCCATCAAAACAGCTGATTTGACAGGAAGATTTCAGCGCTATTTACATTTTTATAACACGGTATACCGTATAACTGGCCCATGCCAGCAGGTGTTACTCCAAACTCTCCTGCTCAGCCCTGTCTGTAAAGAGACGTCTGGTATGCGACGAAGCAAAGTGCTTCCCGTGTCAGCTTCGGTTTACTTGAGGCAAACACGGCCATCTTTAATTGTATGTCAACTAGCCTTCCGAGTGTACAGTAAAAAAAAAAAAAAGGATCCTTTGTAAACCGTGGCCATGGTGCGCTCGGCCTGCGCTACTCAAAGCCCCCGAACCACAAAAAACAAAAGGGAAACTATGACCTAAACAAGAGATTCGGTTGCTGAAGATGTGAGGTCATTCTCAAAGCCAGAAACCAAAGCCATATAAGGACATGGGACAAAGGAGCAGTGGACTTAAGGCATGCAGATCACAAATTTCAACTGCGAGGTAAACCACACATACACATTTTAACTGCGTTCAATGTGATGCATAAAACCAGTCTAAAAGCACATTTTTATACAAACTGATTAGGTGTTAGGTTACACAGTTTCCTTAAATCCGTTTTGAACTCTGCCTGAGCCCCAGAAACACTGTGTAAGCGGTGTGTGTGTGTGTGCGTGTGCGTGTGCGTGTTCTTAACGTCTGCTCTGACTGAGGGGATAAAGGGAGCCACTCGTCAGCTATCTCCTGCTCACAGAAACAAGTCAGCAGCCTCTTCCAGCAAGTTTTTATCTATAGTAACGTAGCACGGACAAAGGCTGAATTGCAAAAGTAAGGAGGTGACAAAACTAAGCTTTGTGAAACATCTAAAACATGGTGGAAATGATGAGTGATCAAATAATCTACATTCATATAAAACCTGACTCACCGGGACAACAGAATGTCAGAATTACATCTGCGTGGACAACCGAGGTCATTTTCTGCGTCCAATTCCAATTTTAATTTGTTTTCAAGTATCACTTGTATATATTGTTAAATGTCTTTTTCTTTGTGGTAATGGTTCAGCTTTGTTTCATCCATAAACACTATGGAATGTGACCATGTATAGTAAATGATATGGAATGACATTTCTTTTTGGCTCTGCCGTCCTTCCTGTGGCTTATTACGCCTCTCATCAATTGTTGACTTGTTGCTGTGAGAAAGCAAAAGGGATAGATTTGAAACTGAAAATTCAATATGACGCACACTCATTGATCCTGTACTCTACCAGCTCTAGAATGAATACACCTGGCGCCAATAAGGACATTGTTGTACAACAGTATTCATTCCTTCATGAAACCCGACACCCAGCGGTGCGGGGTCATTCCTGGAGACCTGCGTCTGCGTATGTCAACACATGGGAAGCAGTGGGATGAATTGTGTATGAAAACAGAAGGGGGATCCGGCTGGGCCCACTCTTAACGTCAGACTCCATTCCACAGGCGCTGATGTCGTCTGGCATCGTGGTCAGCCAACCGCGATCAGCTCCACGCCGTAATGATGACAAACGTGGGGGGGGGGGGGGGGGGGGGGGGGGCAGCGGAGGCCGACGACCAGCAACGTGTCCGCAACCACGACAGGTGCACACTCCTGTAGGCAATGCGTCTGGCTGTCTGTCACTTAGACCGGGAGCAGCTGTGGCTCAGCAGGACCACTGAGCATGTACACAAACATACAGACATACTCATGTGCACAGGCCACACGCAGCTGGCTCTCATGCAACGCACGCATCGCGAGGCGGCTCATGGATTTATATGCACAGCGGAATGACATCACCACGACTGTTTACATGGCACCGTTCATGCGTGCCAGTCATTGCACGGGTTCTAATAAGCAGGTGCCGCATCCGCATCGTAACAAGACACCTTATGAGAAAAAAATATATACAATTGGCCGCTTTCTTTTGCCAGTTTTGGTTCCAAAATGTTTTTATGCCTCATCTTTTGGCCGGGATAATTCAACGGGGTCTGCGATGAGCAACAATAATAATGAGCAAGCAAATGCCCAAGAGCCTTTTGTATGCACCACTAATAGGATAGCATGCAAAAAAAAGAACAATGTTTCCATCCATATTCCAGATTACCATTAAAAGTAGAACTTTTTGTCATTTGTTCACCATTAATGCTGCGGTGGCTTTAGGACATCTGTGTAATGACCACGGATAAACGAGACCGCAGAGGGAAAGCTCTGCAGGAAAGCCACAGACATGCAAAACAGCAGATGAGGTACAACTGCTACGATGGGCGAGACAATCCGTTACCAAATCAAAAGGTTACCTAGCAACATAACCCAGCAGTGATGATTAAACACTGTCAGAAAGTGTTTTTTTTTTTTTTTGTTTTTTTCAAATAAGTGCCAAAAAGAGGCACGAGAGCGCTTGCGTTCCCGCAAATTAATAAAATATTCAGCAACTTTTATTTTGGGCCAGTTGAACCATACAAATTGGCCCAGTTTGTTTGAGGGAAAGAAAGAGAAAGTCAGAGGCAGGGCCGCCACAGTCTACGTCACGAAGGACACACTTGATACGAGATACGAGAGGAAAACCTTGGCTAGAGGCCTATGACAATTTATTCTGTACCAGCACACACTATAGGAGCTATTGATATAAAGGACTGGGCGTGACAGTTTATCTACAAGACACGGTATGTGTTTCGACCAAGTCTTCTTTTGCTGGCTCATCATAACCACTAATTCCTGCCATTATGCGTACAACAAGATACAGCAGGCTTCATTATTATTATTATTTGAAAAGACATTCATTTCTGGATTAACTCTGCAGTACTTGGCCACTGTCCGCTAATCTGTGTTTCGAATACCTTTTTCCGCCCTACCCGAAGCAGTGGGGCAAGAATACAGTACGCAACTTGCCATGTATTACCGCAATACAGTTCCACCAGCAACGCAAACTACGGCCTCTGAACGTAACAAAAGCCGGGTGTCTTTATATCATTTCTATAGAAAATATTAACAAGCCTGAAGCGCTGGATAAAAGAGAAACTCCGGTAGACTTCGTTTCTCCAACGTAGAATGCAGGAGGCTCATTTAAGCCTCGGTTAAACTTCCGAATAGTTAAATATAAACTGAAAGTTCAATGAAAAGCCTCACTATTGATTCATGGAAAATAACATTTTTAAGTTTTAGCAAAGGGGGCATTGCCTTCCACTAAATCTTCACCTACAGTAGATGTATTTTGACGTTATAAAAAATAAATAAAATAAACATAAAAATATTGTATAAAACAATCATATAAGGGGTATGAGAATGCGGGGAAAGTTGCTTGTGTTGAAGCCAAAACAAAAACACATTCATTTAACCCAATTGATGTAAAAAAGGAAATCACGTAACTCTTGACTTTTGCAAACTCAGGCGGCAACGCCGATAGCATGTGAACACGGAGTGTGAGTGACTGGCAGAGCAGATCAGCATTTTCCATGCTCTCAGTGCAGTCTAACAAATATAGCCCTAATACCTCAGTGTCTGTCCCCCTGCCTGATTTGGCCTTCCTTTACGAGAACGGAAGGATCCTGTGAGTCAGTTTGGGGGAAGCTTCAGTGGCCAAGTGTCATGAGGGGAATCGGGATTAGTGCGAGTGCACACATACACAAATATTTCTCCCTGCTGGGCTTCTGCCGTCAAATGTGTCAACACCGAAGGGCGACTATCGGCTGACCACCAGTATGTTGAGAGCAATAACCACTCCTGTTCCTATGACATCGGAATTTCGGGAATAACTATGACAATGTGTGAAAGATATGCTGCATATGTACAGGTACGGTACTAGAATCCATTAAAACCTTCTTTGGTTCCATTATGGTAGCTAAACAGACAGGATGAACCCGTTAAATATAGAGATGACTGTAAATCAGAAATGAAAACATATCAGGTGCTTGTGTAGCTTCAGATTAATTTTAATTACTTACCAATGCCGTAGGCTTTGGCAAACAGCCACCGGAGGTTGGCAGCTATTTTCGCTCTGGCGGAATCGTACGTCTCCAGTGGTACGACGTCCATTGTGCCTTCCGCGACCCCGGCCAGATCCAGTCTTCTCCTGGTACCGTCTCCACCAGCGCAAAAATCAACATCCATCTTCAAAATAATAATAAAACAAACACGATGTTAGAGTCACGTTAGACTTTAAACTGTATACAAGAGACGCCGTCAAATCACCGCCAGATAAATCAAAATCAGTTCTTGCCAGGTGTTTGTTAATTATCGAGGAAATTACTGTTTTGAGTTCTGCTCTTAATCCTCTTTTAGATGGTAAATTAGAGCTTGCATCGAGTTGTTGAGAGATAAGTAGCACAGGAACATCCCGGCAGGCTTGATCACAATCATTATAACAAATGCTGGATGCCAGAGGAGAGACGGTGTCTTCTCCAGATAAGGTAGATTACAACTAAAATGGTCACAAAAAAAACAATACACACTTTCTGATAATAATGTACATTGTAGTTAGAATGTGATGTACTGTCGCCCAAGCATAACACGTATGGATTAATAGAATACATTTAGACCACAAACAAGAGGCAGTGGAATCTCTTTTTTTTACAACATTTGTTTTACAACTCTATGGTAATAAACAATCTCAGAGTGGGCAATAAAACTCTGATGGTGGTTTACCTGCACAGACACAACAGATGATAATGTTAGTTAAACAGAGCTGATAAACTCTGGACATCTCTAATATTTCTAAGATTACAACTCTTTAACTTAGGCTATTATTGGAATATTAAATAGCAGGTTGTTATTACAATTATATGTGAGACTGACTGCAGTGGGCCGGGCAGCTTCAAATGAGAGCCTACAATGAACTCAGAGCACTCTCACTCCTACTTTGTTGCACGAGAAGAAACACGCCGACACTTGTTTATCAAATCATTTCTGTCATGATGTCATGAAGATGAAATTTAGGTGAACGGGCATGTTAGGATCCGGAGGCCATTCTGACACAAACACGAGAAGTTATTGTTGTGTTACCAGTAGCATTAACTCAACGCTGCCCTCCCATTACGCTACCACGCACGGCCCAGTTCTGTCCTGTTGCACAAACTGAGCGTTCGCTAATTCAAGTCATTGTCTAAAAAAAAATGTACGTTTGAAAATGTTGTGTTGTGGAAAATCTCGCTGACGATGGGCGCCACATTAGCTCAGCGTGCGGTTGGCTACGCGGCCATGCACGTAGATATATGGCGGCTAACCGAGTGGAGCTAGCACCGTTAGCCTGGGGCGGCACTGCGTTCGTCGGCCCCGGGAATGACGTTAGCTAGCTGGCAACACGTTACCTTGGAAGGTGTGCTGTATTTCCACCCTGCGGTTCAGTCGGGGTAAAAAAAAATAGAAAAAAAATATTATCCAAGGGGGCGCCTCACTGCGCGATGACCTGCCGTGTGGAAAAGACGCATCATATCCAGCTCGTGGTGCTAGCAGGGGAGTCCGCCGGACGGTCTCCTCCCAGCAACAAGAGCCGATCCGCGGCCTGTGTGGGACAACAGCTCCGCGGCAAAAAAAAAAAAAAAAAGAAAAAAAAAACTCCAGCTGAATCCCTGGTAGAGCAGATCGAGTGTGGACACCTATCTGTGAAGTAAAAGCCTCATGTTAGATAAGAGACGCACAGAGGTGTGTGAGGCTGAGCATCGTTGTGTGTATGTCTGTTCGTGTGTGTGTGTTCGCGCTCTGCCCATAGACATCTAATTATCCCAGGTTTTCCTCAGGGCGCCCACTGCGCATGCGCGATTACCACCCAGACTATTGTGTTACCAGTCTTACTGGTTAACGCAAAAACCTGAAATCAGAATTCTGAGATTACAGTTGTGCTGGCAGTACCATTTTTAAAAAAGTGTTTGATAACTACACGTTAACAACGAGAGAAAAGCTAACAAAGGTCAGCCTGCAGCCACTCACACATTTATAAAAATATTATATACTGCTAAGTGAGACTACGAGCGTGTTTTCTTGCTCTTTCCCATTTTATTCTTAGCATTTTCATTTCTCATGATCCATATTTTACCAATTTGCTTTTACCAAATATCATAGAAAAACTTATTTTATCCTCAACTAAGATAGCGTTGATAGTTGTATCTTTGAAATAAACTCCATCTAATTGGTAATAATAATAACCATAACCAAGAATGATCATGACACTAGCCCTTAGCATGTATTATTTTCTCACAATATCTGTGATTTTATTATTGTAGTCATCGGTTTTCTCTTATTTGTTTTGACTCAGACCAATGACGCCACTTAGTGGCAACATTGAATATAACATGACATTTTTTCTGCTTTTTCTTTTTCAGGAGGTGCAAGTGCCAACACTTAATTTGAATATAGACAAATTGATAACGGAAATCTGGTCAGGCACTCCTATGTAGTGGACTATTGTATAAATAGGAAAATGGGCTGTGGAGATTTTTGATATTTCATATTTTTTGCACTGCATTCCTGTTACCATATAGTAAATGGCTAACAATCCACACAATGGCTCGAGGAACATTTAATCACTGATCCACACAGGGACAATCACAGGAGATTAATGGACTGACTGGTTGTGTTGATTTTTCAATGTAGATGACATCACAGCGAATAGGTTTTGAAGTCCTACAACACAGAGCCCACAGAATACAGCCACAAAAAAACTTTAATGCAATAGTGTTATAGACGCCAGTAGCCATGGGGCTGTTTGAATGAATGGATTTTGAGAATATATTGCATAGGTTGTTGATCTGGGCCAGTCCTGCATGAAAGCTGAGTGAAAACAATAACCTGTGACTCCAATAACTCTTCAACATCCCTAAGCAATAAAGTTCATTTCATTTCAAGTCAGCATTTTCTAAGGACGTTTTTACTGAAATATACAATCTCCCAATGTTTGTTTCAAGAAGATATAAGGGAGAGAGAGAGAGACTGTATGCAAACCAAAGCCAATCATGGGGGTGGTGATAAAAGTCCACCACGGTGCAGAAACAGGCTTCCAGAGATTGACGTGTTTGGAAATCACCCACAATTCAAACGTGTTGCATGACTTTAAATCGCACTGTGGTCTACCAGTCCATAAGTACAGTTTTAAAATGGTTTGTAAAAACAACATTTGAATCATTTAACTTGTTCACATTTGTAGATCAGCTTTGAGGTTCGATAAAAATGTTATAAATAAAATTAAAAAAAGAAAGAACTAGTTTGGCTCTGATATAAATAATGTAATAATACATAGTTCAACGAAAAACACTTCTCTCTCTCTCAAAAAAAACACTTAAATATTTTCAAATATTGCATTTACAAAACCATGTCATGTGGTAAGTTATACACATTATTTAAAGCCATTTTTTTTTTAAATGTCAATTCAGAAAGGGGCGGGGGTTGGGTCGGCAGAAGTTTGCAATAACGACAGGTTTAGAAAAACAATCTCAGCCTCCCTGAGCAGAAAGTCACATCAATACCACATTTTTAAATATTGAATAAAAACACTCAAAACCTTGGCAAAACAAATCACCCTCCACATTATTGTCAACTCTTGAAAGAGTTTGCCTGTTTGTAACTGTAGATTTTTTGTAAGTACTTAACGCAAAGGCTATTATTGTATACGACGCAAACCTATTGCATCTCTAACACTCAAGTTAAATATATTTCTTTACACGTCATCAGAAATCCTTCCAATTGCACAGAAATGCAGGCTATTTTCAATGGCTACGTCTAATGCCGCGTTAGGTTGTATAATGACCGTTTGGTTTGACAGCATAAACGTTCATTTCTCTCCCGAGCAGAAACAAAAACTAAAATGCCAACATTAATTGGCGTACAAAGATGTGTGCATCTCCAGAGTGAGCATGCGTCTTCACAATTCAGATTGGAGAAGAATGAAAAAGGCAAAGCCCTTTGGGTTAGGCTCAGCTCCGCATAATGTCCCGAGACGGCGTCTCTGTGACGTGACACAAGCGTTTCTTTTAACTTCTCAGTGACGTCAACGGGTGCTTAATGAACGCGAGATGATGATATGACATTCAAGAGCACATAGACAATAAACACGCAAGCCTAGTTTATCATTTTTCATGTAAAAAAAAAAAAAAAGTGACTTGGACACCGTTTTGTGTGTGTGTGTGTGTGTGTGTGTGTGTGTGTGTACAGGTTTCCCCTAAAAAAGGCAAGAAAGTCTAATAAATATTCTAAAAGACGCTCCAGGACAAATGTTCTCCTCTTCACTCAGCTGACATGCGGGGGCCTCACATGCATGAATTGAAAAAAAAGAGGTAAAGCATTTGCCAGCGCGTTTTCAGGGGGCTAAACAAACACTGAACCTCGACCACCAGCCTTTCAATTGTAAGCGGTTATTTTTCATGAGAACAAGACACAATGGGAGGGGGGAAAAATTATAAAAAGAAAAAGATTGGGACTGACGACGTCCACGCGCTCACCACGGACGAAATGTAACAGTTTAAACAGACGGACAAAATTGTAATTGATATTTAAATATTGCAAAACATACAAAAACAGTTTTCTTCCAACTGTAAACATTAAATTGATTTTTGATGTCACTTTGCACACGGAGAAACTATGTAAAATAAACGATGTCTGTCATAACTATAAATTGTTCTCATTAAAATGTAAAAACAACATAGTAAATATCATTTTTAGGTAATAATAATGTTTAACATTTGTTTTGTATAAGTGTTTACTGTACTGATATAAATAGTTATATATATATACATATATAACATTTTAATTCATACTTTGACTCCTCCAGTTTTGTCTTTACAAGACAAAAACAATACCTGTGCTCTACTGATATACAAGCATTTCCATGCATACACACATGCGCGCGCACACAAACACACACTCAGTCTCACACACACTCACACGTATACATACAAGCTGCCGCAGTCACACACAGGGGTCACCAGAAGGCTCTTATGTGCGATTAAGGGTCTGGAAGATTCTGGATATCTGGAGCATGACAGGGCCCGTCTCAGGGTCGTTCATCCACTGGGTGCTGTTTAGCGGATTCTCCAGCATATCTTCAAAAGCTGCACACAAACGTGACACAAATTGGGAAAGAATTGTTTTTAACTAAAAAAGCCGCCAGCAAGTGTATATACAAGAACTTCAATGAATTAACCAAGCAAAACTAATGCAAATTTGCGAAGCTGTCATGTACCAACTATAATTGGTCATCTATAATTAGACAAGAGTTTTCAGAAACACTGCCACACAAAAAATGGGAAAGGTGTGATGCTAGTTGGGGAAACATTTTTCATTAATTGTGATTTCACAGATGTTTTAAGTATTTTTTTTGCAACCAACAACTATCTTTTCATGTCCATCAAATGTGTCTAATGTTTACCTAGCAGAGTTTTGGGATTGGTTAGACCCAGCTGGACCACTGGATTCTCCAGGATGGCTTGGAACAGCGGGCTGTTGGTGTCGATGCCTTTGTCCAGATCTTCTGGGGAAGGTTTCCTGTCTCCCAGGAGCCACTCACACTGCAGCAAGAAATAAACATTGATTACAGATCTGTTACACTGATAACAAAAAAACTTTTACTCATATTGTCTAAAATGACATTTTAATTTCAAGACACAGCAATTCATATGGACTATTGTTATTAAACTAAGAACTGGAATTTCAAGGTTTTGCATTTCTTTAATGCCAATAGGCCAAACCCATGACCCATGCCCATAGTGAGCAAAACAGCTGATATACGGCTATACACTGTATTTTACCGGTATTTCTCAGACCGCGTACAGCTGTATTTTTTATATCAACTCAAAAACCACTGTTAGAGTACTGTTAGTGGGTAAACATACCGCAGCATCCTGTTGGTTGTTATTGACTCTGAGAGCATCAATCACCTCCTTTTCATCAAAGCCCATTTCCATCAATGCAATGACAGCCTGCAGGAGCAAAGGAAGCTTGTGAGGGGTTCGGTCTAATTACAACACTATATGCAGTCATATACCGCTATGTTGGAGACAGGGCTATATTCATACAAAAGGTGTCCTAGGAACAGGGTTTTAAATCTGAAAATGATCTAAAAAGTTAAGTCATAATCTAGGTTTTAGGACAGGATAGAGCCACCCACCCTAGAGTCTGGTCTGAACTCCCGTTTCCTGCGGATCCTCTTGAAGATCTCTGTGAGCTCATCCTGCCGGCTACTCTCGTCCGTGTTCGACTGGCTGGAGAGGCTGCGGAGGAGGTTAGGACCGGAGGCCGAGGCAGAGGCTGAGGCCAAGGCTGAGGCAGAGGCTAGAGGGCCGGGGGCGGCAGCTGCTGTGGCTCCCGCTGCCCCAGAAGCATCCTGGCCTGGTAGTGGCGTGTCTACAGAGGGGTCGTCCACGTGTTCAATCAGCCACTCCATGGCCTGGGTCACTGACATGCTGCAGAGAGGATGAACACAAATTGATCAAGTCTAAAACGATGTCACCACTTTGAAGTAAATGTTCATCAAAGTTCATCAAATATTTCCATTTTCAACAACACAATACAGTTTGAATCATTTCAATTTGGGAGTATTTGGTCCATAGGTGCAGACTTACTGATTCAATCTGAGAGCTTTGATGGCCCTGCTCTCTGGGAAACCCATCTCAGTCAGCTGCTGGAGTGCCGCTTCATCTACACGATCCTCTTCATCCTCATCCAACATCGCTGTAAGACGCAGAAAAATGAAAAGATGCAACATGAGAAAGGTGTCAGGATCTGAAGGCCAAAGAACATCAGAGGAGGCACAGAATTAAGTAAAAATAAATAAATAAATAAATAACACTTATTGTATACCCCCGGCAAGCTAAATTTAGCTATGCATGAGGGTTGTTTTATGGTGAAAATTGTAATCAGTAAGCAAAGTTTGAACTTTGAATCTCTCATGATTATATTCTCTTAATAGTTTTTTTTTAAATAAAAGGGTATAGAGTCTAAATGTTATCTCCACATCTGTGGCGGCAAACTCTGGATGCTAATGTTTAAATCCACATATCGACTTGAATCCTAGCCCACCCCTCAGATGTGAATGAGTTCCATATGTCAGTGACGTCCGAAGGTGGAATTATTGTCGTAAAAGGGGAGTAAATTCCATATGACTTACCATTGGCCTTTTTGAAGAGTTCCACAGCATCAGGGTTCAAAGCAAGAAGCTTCTGGGCCACTTCAATGAGAGAAACCAGGATTTTCCTGAGCTCCGTCTGAAACTGCAACAACACAAAGGCACGAGAATGAACACACGGATTCTCATTCACAGAATCAACTTTGCCTCTGTGAGTTCTGAAAAGTGAGGATCCTCACATCTCTGATATTGTGCTGGGTAACAGTGCGGTCGGTGTGGCGTGTAGACAGGTTGCCAGTGGCTTTTAGGATAGCATCTTTGTCTGGAGCTTTGTTATCTTGTTTCTTCTGTAAAAAAAAAAAAAACACCACCACCAAGACATAGTAAGAAGCAGGCAAAAGAAAAACACTCATTTGGGATGCAGTCATTTTTGTGCAGGGAAATGAAAAAGCTTACCTTCTCTTCTGAACTGACTTCTGCCATCTTTGGAGGGGTCGGAGGTGGTCTTTTCTTTATGAGCAGTAAAACTTCTGTGATAAACATATAAAAAGGCTCAGTTCATGGAATGCAGCGAAGGAGTTATTTTTATTTATTTTTTATAATCCCAAAGATCGACCAGGGGAGGTAACATACCTTTATCTTTGAGATTTTCTTCAGAGACTGTTTTGGTGTCGGTAAGGACTCTTTCTGTAGCAGCATGTATAAGTTTATGGTGGGTGAGTGTTTTGGGGTCTTCTAGACTTCCATGTACGTACTGCGAAGAAGTGCGACAAAAAAGCAGCTCACAGAATTGCAAAACAGCCATACAGTTATTCTATAGAGTTGTCATAAATAATATCACACTTTCTGTTTTTCACTAACCAACAGTCAATATCCTTGAAGAATTAACATTATAATAGTGTAAAATAATTCATAATAATAAAATCACATTATAGAGGCAAAAGAGCCAGAACATGAGGCATCTTAACTTGATGAATGACTTTAATATTTATTTTATTGCTGAATAAGTACGTGCTTACTGATCGTTTGCCTTTTAATGGTTGATTGACAGCTCAATGCAGCCCTTTATTCAAATATCTTAGGGTCAGACAACACAAAAAATGAATCTGAATGTGAATTTATTTTCAGATGTTTTGAAAACTAAACCATTCATAAAAAGTAAGTTCAAACATCGCGTAACCCAAAGTGAATTCAACGAATGGTTGTTGCAGCTCAATTCTGACATCAATGTGTCAACGCTGACGTTTTGGAGGTCACACAACTCTGCTTTTTTTTCTCACGTTGTGTTGTTGTGTGAAACAAACCATTTTAAGCATCACTTGGACTTTGAGCTTTAGGCCATAGAAGGAGAGCGGAGATGGGCTGCGTAATAATAGACGGGGTGAGGAGGAGCGGCAGCATGCCTCTGTGACAGCACTGCTAGCTCCAGCTAGCACGAGAGGGGGCAGCCAGGCTGCTAAATTATAAATAGCGGAGTCTACCCAGAGACTATAAATACAAACCGAGTGACACTGACACTGACAGTTTGCTCAGAGGACATGGTACACTGCAGCACCCCGGGACACAACAACAACGCCCACAAGCAACAACAGGGGAGAGACACACAAACACCAAAAAAAACCTACATGTTTCAAGCACTTCTCCTTCAGTTTCTCCACACTGGTGTCTTCCGTGACCTCCTCCATCCACTCGGCGCCGTCCACGGTGCAGATGTGTATCTTCAACACTTTCCCGGCGAATATCTTCTCCTCCTGGACGAACATAGCTGCCGTCTCCCAGAGTCCCGAGTACCAGTCCGGTGACGTTAGCTAGGCTGCAGCCCCGCGGTGCGATCCTGACAAGCTAGCGTGCTAACGTTAGCAGCCAGCTAGCCGCGGTTATGTAAATCCACCGACAACAGAGCGCGAGCGGCGGCCGTTTAGCTCACGAACATTTTCGGGTTCCTTCCCCGGTTCGCGGTGCCGTGACAACCGGTGAGCGGGTCCGCAGCCCCCCGCTGTTTATGTTTTCCCTGTTAGCGCTCAGGCTGCCTACCAGCGAGATCCTTATTTCCACTGTAATGTTTGAACTTTGAACTTCAAATTGCTGCGAGCGGTGCACCATGGGAGTTGTAGTATTGTGTGTAAAGTTCAAAATACAGGGAAAAAATAATATACAGAATAATAAGATTGAATTAAATAAATGTACAATTACAGTCCCTTGTACTAGTGGATGAATTACACAAATAATTAATAAATGGTGCAATTGTTCCTGGAATAAATGAATGAAACTGGATTTTTCTTGTTAACATATTTGCACTAATTGCACTGTTTTAGTACAGAGAATATAGTCACAATGTCATAAAGCCCAAGAATGTTAACAAGTGTGTGCCATCCAACCATACAAAACACATTGATATTCAGTTTATCAGTATACAAAACAGAAAATCCTATTTTCACTAGGACCAGAGATTTGTGGTTTACTCTTAAACCAGAAAAACAAAAAGGTTACTTGTGGGTGCAGATTCTTATCATTTCCAATGACACTCACTAGCTAGTTAATTTGTTATATTTGTTTCTGAACATATTTGTTTCAAAGGTATGGAGAAATTGCATATGATGCAGTTTGACCTTACCACCACTAGATAGAGACACACCACACTAAAATGAGAGTATCAGATCAAATGAGGTCATATATATATATATTTAGAAAGTCCACACTTTAGCTGGAACCAATTCAGTTTTGCCTTGTGATATAAGTTACTTTTACTGTGACTACTATTATTGTGACTTTTTAATTGTAATTTAAAAAAGAAAAAAAAAATCTTATGTTTAAGACACAAAAGTGCCGTTTATTATCACAAGAAACATTTTCACAGATAGAAAATAAAAGGTAAAATACATTTCTTGCAAATCTTGAATTTTATGAGAGAAGGGAAACATTGCAGATATTATAATTTCACTACAATTGTTTTGACAGACACAACTGAGAACGTAGCCATTTTACCAGAAAGTGTAACAAAAACATTTCATAACATACACAGATGGATGCCTCATTGGATTTGTTTTAGAGAATATTACATAAACATGAGTTTATAAAACCTCAATATTTATGTATATTTTTTTCTTTTTTTATGAAAAAAAATGTGCCTAACAATATATTGTATGCATTTGTGTGTATTCGTATATAGTTCAAATTTATGTATGCATAAGGGACAGTAAAATACAAAATATATATATATATATATTCTGTTCTGTTCTGATATTTTAGGGGCTATTGACAGGTGCGAGACCTATCAAAATTGCATGCTTAAGACGTCAGATTTCTTAAACAAAATCTTGCTTACAAGGGAACATATGTACAAAAAGGAAGAACACAGCCATAGGCTCAAACTAATAGGAGGGGACAGGGGAAATGAATTTTCCTTTTCCCTCTGTTCAACAATATACACCGTGGCCGACAGGCCAGATCTTCAACACCACAGGACTAGCAGATACTCAAGCCTGTCTTTAACCGCCAATCTCCAAGATGGCTGCATGCTGTACACCACATCGCATCTCCACCACATCTCCGTGTATGAATGCAATCAAATCCAGAGGAAAACCATAATGCTGTTCCACTGATTCAAGAAATGCTCACAACGCTAGAATGTAACTAAGAATCACACAATATTAAAAAAAAAAAAGGAAAAGGGACTTGTGCATCAAATACAGGACAGATGTTCTGCCAACTGTCGCAGCTTATTTATCATCGACTTACTATGTATTTCCCACAAATAAGAACTGAAATAACACTGAAACATAAAATGTGCTCTATAAAATGACCATTAATCACAATTTTCTTTATAAACAAGATTATACAAAAGAAATATGATATAAACAAAAGATTGAGAAATCATATGATTAAAAAAAGGGCAGACGAAAAGTCCTCGAGAAAATAAATACCCAGTGTGTATTCTGCGACTTTGCTGCAGCGAAAGTACTAAAAGAAAAGAGCATCTCTAAAAAGATTTTCTCTGTCCTGCATACGACCCAACACCATAGATCCCCCGAAATTTCTGTAAGCAGGCAATGCGTATAAATAAGACATTAATAAATAAAAAGAATGAATGAAAAACAGGCGTGGCAGTTAGTATGAAAGCGTATAAAAAAAAGTCCCATTAATTCTTTCCCCTTTTTTTTCACAGAGTGCCTTTTTTTTATAAAAAAAAATAGAGAGCAGCTCATCTGGTCGTTAACACACACACATGCATTTTATTTGAACTGTTCAGGTATATGTCCAATCTGAGACTGCATGCTCGTCGGCGGACTGGAAATGCCCTCCGACCAGTCGGACAGGTTGGAATGCGGAGAGGAACTGGACCACTGGTCGGGGGAGCCGGGGGAAGGGGTCAGAAAGGGGTGGTCCGGCACCTGGACCTGGTGGTTGGGGGTGTTGTCCATGGGACCTGAATAACTGTGCTGGGAGGGCGGGGTGAGGAACTGGGTGCTGGCCATTGACTGGTTGATGGAGGAGGGCATGATCTGGGTTTCCTGGGGCAGAATGGTGTGGATGGGCATGCCGGAGCCGCCGCCGCCACCCTGCTGGAGCTCCGGAGAGCTCAGCTCACCACTGATGAAGTTCTGGCTGCTGGTGGTGTTTGAGTTCTGGTGCTGCAGCTGGATGCTCTGCTGCTGCTGTTGCTGTTGTTGTTGTTGTTGTTGGAGCTGCTGGAGGTTCTGCAGCTGCTGCATCTGCTGCGCCTGCTGCTGCATGATGTGCGGCTGTGGACCCAGTCTGCTGCTCTGAAGCCCCTGGTAGGTCATCATCTGAGACAGGCTGCTGCTGGGGTGGCCATTGTGCAGGGACGTCATCATCCCGTGACCCCCGGGACCTCCTCTCATGGGGTTGAACGGGCCCGGCTGGCCCAAGCCGCCGTGCATCCTGGACAGCCAATCACACTGGCCGTTCATGGCGCCCTGGCCGCCGGAGCCGGACACGGGCAGGTGGGTGAGACGCGGCGGCAGCGGGTCGAACTGCATGCGGGCCAGCTCCTGCTTGTTGGGCATCACCATGTGGTTCACGGGCAGGTGTGGGTCGGACAACCCCTGCAGGTGGTTCAGAGCTACGGATGGCGACTGCTGGAAGGGCGAGGTCATCATGGGGGGCGAGGCCACGTCGGAGACGTAACCGTGCGGAGACTCCAACGAGTCCACGGGCGACAGCACGGCCGAGCTGTCCAGCAGGCTGCCGGATTTGCCGTCCTGGGAGTTCTTCTTCTTCACCTTCATGTCCTTGCCGTCCTTGCAGCCGATGCCCTTGGCGCTGGGCTTGCGTGCCTTTTTGCCCTGGCCTTGGGGCTGGGGCTGCTTCATGCCGCCCAGGTAGCCGTTGGGCGAGCAGAGGGGGGGCGACAGGGTGGTGCCCATCGACCCTCCGTGCATGGGGGGACTCCGCACCAGGTTGTACTCGTCCATCAGCCTCACGATGTCGTGGTGCATGCGCTCCTGCGCAATGTCTCTGGGCAGCCGGTCCATGTGGTCGGTTATTTCTCTGTTGGCAAAGTGCTCCAGCAAGACCTTGGCAGTTTCGTAGCTTCCTTCCCTGGCAGCCAGGAACAGAGGCGTTTCCTCCTGAGGCAGAGAGAGGAGAAAAAAAGATGAGATTACCAGAAGCACCAGGAATATTGTTTCCAAAAGAGGTTTCCCTATGGGAGGGATTTCTTTTATACCTTGTTGTTTTGCATGTCCTTGTTGGCACCGTTCTTAAGAAGCACAATAGCGGCCTCCACGTTATTTACTGCTGCGGCCCAGTGTAAGGCTGATTTACCTGAAAAGACCAACAAAAAACAGGGTTCATGGATCTGAATCATCCTTTCTATACGTCGGAGATTTTCCAAAATGTGACCACTTTCCGCACTAAATTGCAAAGAAAATGTCATTAGTGGCAGAAAATCGCCCTTACCGAAATCATCAATCGCATTGACGTCGGCGTGACAGTTGATGAGCTCCTCCACCATGCCCTCCACCGCCAGCCTGGCAGCCAAGATCAGGGGGGTGGTGCCATCGTGCATGCGGGCATCCAAATCTGTGGCGCGGTTCCGGATCAGAATCTGCAAATATACATACAGCAGGTTATTGCTCTCTGAAATTCACATCATTTCATTTCATTAAAAAACAAAAAACTAAATAAAAGACAAAAACAAATGCTTTCCTTATGGTGTGAACACTTTCGAACAAAAAATAAATCTAAACAAAAAGTCAACAAGGAAAAGTATACATTTGAATAAAAATGCTCTAACTCAACATTTTTTTTTTTACAAAATATTGGATATTTTGACATCCGAGCCCTCACCTGAAACACTCCCTGGGCGTCAGCAGCCACGGCGGCGTGGAGCGGCGTCCTGCCCATGTTGTCCTGGACGTTGGCGTCGGCGCTGGCCTCCAGCAGGCGCTTGGCGGCATCCGAGCGAGCGTAGCGGGCGGCCAGGTGGAGCGCGGTTTCACCCGTGCGGTCGGTCTGATTATGAAGGTTGGCGCCCTGGTAGATGAAGTCGTTGATCACGTTGGCAGAGCCGTCCTCCTCTTCCTCGCTGTTGCCCGTTTCCAAACCTCCCCCGCTGCAGGATGCGATCATCAGGGGGGTGAATCCGTCTGGATGGAGAGAGGAGGAGGAGAGGAGTGTGAGGAGGACGGGAAGGTAACGGGCCGTATGGTCAGCACAGACCCCGTGAAAAAAAAAAAGAGAGCCGGAAGAAGAGCCTGCACTTCAAAGCCTCCCAGATCAAAACAAAGCAACAAACAAATCGAATGTGGATTTGACACTTTTGCCGGGGTCGAATCATCACAGCTCTCCTCCCACTTTTTTTTTTTTTTTTTTTCCAATAATGGATTCCGATCAAGGCCTCGGCGCGGGAGAAGCTTCAGAGGGAGAAGCGAAGCTGGGGGGATTCGAGGCCGGGGCTCGTTAAAGCTAGACTGCTGCTGCAAAAAAAAAAAGCCAAACATTAATATCTAACTGTGAGAGACGGCGCTGTCAGTCGCCTTGGAAAGGTTTTTCTCCTCTTCAAAAGGAAAGCGAGCCCCAGATCTCGCAGATTTGGTCGATTCCACCGCATCGATCCCCGGCGGTGAAAAAAAAAGTGTGCTCTCAAGTTCTTAACCCCGGTACTTTGATTTTTTTCCATCGCTTTTCTTCAGGGAATTTGGCACTTATCACAAAAGTGTTTTTTTTTCATTTATTTTTGCATGCAATGCCTTCACTGGGTTTCTTTTTTGTAATGTGGAAGAGAAAATTAAAAAACAGGGGCCCATTACTGGTCAAATGATGAATCTGATCAGGAATCAGTGTTTTCCCTCAGGCGCCTGGCTTCTACTGGGTTTGCTTTGAAGAAGATCCTTTACCCTGAGGACGTGGGGCTTTAGCAACTCCGACATGCGCAATTCCACACACACACACACACACACACGAGGAATGTGCAAAAATAGCATGAATCCATCTCTCCACCCACACATAACACATACATTCACAAAATGTTAACTTAAGTTTCAATTCCTATTTACAATTAACGGCACACAATGTTGAGTTTTCCTCTTCTTTCCGAATGGAAAAAACTGTTTCCCAAACCGAGCAACCCCAAACACATACGCTTCGTTTTACGGAACAGAAATACTTAAACCTTAAATGGTCTTGATGAGGGCTGCAAATTATTCCACAAAGTAATGCCTATGCATATTTTCTCACGCTATGGTGTGGAGATTAGTTGTTGATTAGAGTTGATTATCCTTTGTAGCGTCTTGGTAAAAAATGAACCAAAATTGGGACCAAATCCACATGAGCGCATAAGCTCCTTTAATTTCTCTTCATATCTAATTAATACGAGTTCAGCCCACCTGGTCCCCGGACATTGACGTCCATGCAGTCGTTCTCAATCTCGCCCTGGGGCGGCGTGGGAGCGATGGAGGGGATGCGCAGGTCGGCGGCGTCCAGGTGCTGCTGCGTCCACTGCCGGTGGTCCGTCTGGTCGTCCACCTCCAGGATAGCCTGCTCGTCAAACTGCTGAAACGGGGACAACGAGAGGTCAGGCGGCCCGAAGTGGGTCACGAGAGGCTGAGTTTATATTAAAGAATAATATAAATTGGATGATAGATGGATGATTAAAAAAAAATCCAGAAAATGTCTTTTCAATTATTCAGAAAGTTTTTTTTAAATTTTAATTCCCGCATTTATTGTAAAAAGAAAAGAAAATGGAAATCTTTCAAAGCACAGTTTTTGTGTTTTCTTACCCTGAAGCGCTTTGCGTCCGAAGGCTCGTCCTCGCCCCAGTCGTTCTGCGTGTCGTCCATGAGGGAAATGTCCGAATTGTTTTTCAGTGGCCTGTCGTGAAGCAGAAAAACTCGGTGAAAATCCTCGCAGCCTACTGCCTCCATCCCACCCCGAGCACCCCTCGCCATCAATGGGGCGGCAATGCCAAAAAAAAACAAAAGCATTGATTAAATCCATACCCCACCCCTCTGCCCCAACAGGTCAATTAATGAGCACCTACACCTGCTATATCATTATCATTAATGATCCGCGGCAAAACCCTCCTTTTCCAAATTTGGCTGATGGTCGGTTCCACTCGTTTTGTCCTTCAGATCTGACCCGCAGAGAAAGAGGCAACCCCCGATGGCTGTCACTTACTTTAATCCCACCGAATCCTCTCCGACGGGCTCCCGTCTCTTCTTCTTGCTGGTCTCTGTGGTCTTGAAGCCCTCGGGGAGCCAGAGGCGCCCGTGCTCGTGGCGTCGCTTTCGGGCGGCCACCATCCCGACTCCGAGGAAGGCCAGTATCCCTATGCCGCCCAGGACCAGGTAGATGGGGTAGAGGTTCTGGGGAAGCTTCGGGTCCACGTCGCCTGGTTTGAAGAGAGGCAACATGTTCACGATGGGGCGCGGGGTTGAAAAAAAAAAAAAAAAACGCGTAGTGGACGGGACGCCCCGGAATCCGCCTGAGTGCTGGAGCAGAGCTGGTCCGCCTCCCTGATAAAAACACACCACGACCAGCAGCGAGCCCCAGAAACTCACTGACGATCCTAGCTTCTACTACCTATTCAGTAATAATCACAATTGCTAACCGCTTTCCAAAAAAAACTGGGAAAAAGAAAAAAAACAGGGATGGGGCGTGATGTAAAAAAAGGGAAAACACACCTCCTCTCTCCCTTTTCAACCTAGGGTACCAGGAGACAACTTTACCATTTTTTTTCTTTAAGAGGAAAAAAAAAAAGGAAGGGGGATTAATGAACTTCAAATTACTGCACGCGCTTTAAGCTGTAAAGACGAAGGATTTATTAGGATTTTAGAGATAACAAAGACTCCCAACTTCTAGCACACTCCCGATCAATTTTTGCCCTTCTCTTTTTTTCTTTTTTTTTTTCCACTAACGATTTTGAAATGATAAACTCCCCCAACCTAAACCCTCAGAGATGCATTAAGTCCTGGTATTACATTCAGCGAGGTGAAGGTTGCAGCAGCCCCTCACATTGTGGGATGAAGTGTGTGCGCGGGCGCGCGGGCGTGTGTGTGTGTGTGTGTGTGGGCGTGCGTGTGTGTTATCTGCGGACACGTCTGAGAAAGAGAGACAAAGACGGAGACGGAGCGTGATAATATGCGAGTAAGGGGATTGGATGAGTTGATTTGCGGCAATTAAGCATTTTGGAGCCTGAAGCCAGTGGATTTATGGAACCAGGGAAGGATTGATTGTTGAGGCCATGAGATTCACAATTGCATTTGTTCACCGCTGCATAACAAATACACAATCAAAGAGCGGCGGGGTGAGGACCCCGAGCCGAAGGTGCGGCGCGTCCTTTTAGTCGGAGTGCGCCGCGTTTCCGCTGGATTACAGCAAAACACGGTTATTCTACACCACGACTCGTTGGTTCTTCTTCAATTCCTGCGTTTTTTCTCCGCACTCGGCGCAGATTTAGGTTTGCACGCCAACGTCAAATCAATGACCAGACTCTTTGGTCCTGCGTTGGGTTAACGCACTGTTTTTTTTGGGATGCGGTTTAAAAGGCCAGGCCGCAGAAATCCTTATGTCGTTGTTGAAGGAAAGACGGAACAAAGGGTCGTAACCCCAAAGGAGGAGGAGGAGGAGAGGAAGAAGGCTGGGTCACTTCTTGCTACATGTGAAGCGTGTGTTTTGTAGAGCTGTCCGAATGTAATAAGAATTTATAAATATCAGACAAAACTTGCCAGAACAACGGATTCATAGTTGGCTTCAGTCTTTTGGGAACTGCTCACGAGAGAAAAAATAAATCACCGGGCCACTATATACATTTGCTTTTCAGATATCAAAATACAAAGAGCTTTTCTGTGCATCATTTAGAGAGCTATAAAGCGTACTCACTAAAAACTGCTTTGATGGTGTACGGGACGTCCAGTTTGCCGCTGGAGGCCAAGGCCCCCAGGAAGGCGGCGGCGTCGTTGGTGCTCTGGAAGCATTCGGTGGATTGTTGGAAGCACTGACGGTTGTCCACCTCCAAGTGGACAATCGAACTAAAGCCCCGGCAGAGAGACCAGACAAGAAGAATTGACATAAAGAAAAGAATCCAACGAGGATTTGTTTTTTTTCATTAGACCCCTCACCCTTTGATTTGCAGGTGATCCAGCTCTCTCCTCCTCCGCCTCCCATCTCCTCCGGCCAGGTCCAAGAGGTTCCTCTTCACCACGCTCAGCACCCTCCCGGGAACCTCGGCCCACGTGTCCACCGAGCGCTTCACGTTGTACTTCTTCAGCTCGTGCTCGTTGCCGTAGTACGGGTACACCATCACCTCGCCCTTGGTGTTCTTGCTGAACACCACGTTGGTGCGCAGCACGCGGCTCAGCTCGCGCAGGAAGGCGGAGGAGTTGCTGAGGAGCTGCTCGGGCGAGATGTGGACCACCACGACCAGCTGGCCCAACGCCAGCTTCTCCGGCGTGTTGTTGGCGCAGTCCAGCCCGTCCCACTCGCACTCGGCGTTGTTGCAGCCCTGGTCACAATGGCCGTCGGCGTAGTGGTCCTTGCAGTACTGGTCGTACAGAGGGCTGGAGGTAAAAGAAACAATGGTTAGGGGTATTGTTCTTGAGACAAGAATCATTTTAGAATATTATGTTTGAACAAAACCAATTTAATTCAGGAAAAAAATATAATAATAATAATTAAAAAAAAAAAAAAATAATAATAATAATAATAATAATAATAATAATAATCATCATCATCATAATCATAATCATCATAATCATAATAATCACAATCATAATAATCATAATCGTAATCATAATAATAATAATACGTAATGCGACAGAAACAACCCATAATGGGATAATGGACTTACAGATACTTTGCATGTCATGGTAAAAATAAAAATCTAAATAATATAAGTTCAAAGTATTTTAAGAAATCCAACTGAACGTTTTAAACACGAAAGCGAACATTGTTAAATGTAGGCCACTTACTTGCATTGTCCCTCCAGATTCTGACAGTCGAACCCGTCATACAGGCACCCGGCATTGTCGCACTGCGAGTCACACTTCCCGTTGTTGAAGTATCGCCAGCACTGCAGCGACGCCGAGCAGTTCTTCCACGGGTCGTTGAAGTTGAGCGAGCAGTCGCCGCCGTCCCAGCCGCACTCGTGGTTGTTGCAGAGCACGTCGCAGACGTTGTTGTTCTTGTGCTCCGTGCACTGCGTGATGTTGCACGTCACCTCCACGTCCGACGGCGGCGGCGTGATGTCCTGGCCGAAGCCCCCCCGGAAGCTGTAATCCAGCATATCGCAGCGGAGGCCGTTGAAGTTGGCGGGGCAGTCGCAGTGGTAGTACGGCGCCTCCGAGGTGTATTCGCACGTGCCGCCGTTGTAGCAGGGGTTGGAGTTACACGGGCTGTCGGTGGGATACTGGCACTCGGGCCCGGTGAAGGACGGGGTACACAGGCACATGGGACTCTTGTGGCCGGAGATGCAGGTGCCACCGTTGCGACATTGAAGGCTGCCGCAGGCCTGGGCGTCGTACTCGCACGTGGAGCCAGATAATAATAATAATAATAATAATAATAATAATAATAATAATAATAATAATAATAATAATAATAATAATAATAATAATAATAATAATAATAATTCCAGTTTTACCTTAGTTTTGAAGTGGACTGGAACTCAACCTATCTATATGCATAAAAGCAGGTGGATGTGAACGCAATCCCCCCCCCCACCCCCCCTGTGTAACTCATCCCCCTGTGTAACTCATGCGTCGTACCTGTGTACCCGGTGCGACACTCGCAGCGGTAGTTGTTGGTGAGCTGGATGCAGCTCTGCGTGCCGCGCGGGTCACACGGGTTGGACAGACACTCGTTGACGTCGCCCTCGCAGCGCTCCCCCACGTAGCCCGCCAGGCAGGTGCAGTGGTAGCCTCCGACGCCGTCCACACACTGGCCCTTGTTGAAGCACTTTGGCTCCTTGGTGACGGGGTCGGTGAACGGGTTGCAGTCGTCCATGTTGATCTCACAGTGCACCCCTGAGGACGGAGACCAGGGACAAAGACGTGTCACTTTGGTCGGTTCAAATGAGTAATTGTTGCCGTCGTATGCTTTTGAAATCTTCATTGCAACAAATTGCAGTAAACAGTGGGTTTTTTTTCAGCAGGTTTGGGATAAAGGGGGAAAATCGGGTAATAATGGTATAAATTGATACATATGGATTTATAATAATATATAATAAAATAATATTCTTTTTACTATGATTTCTGAATTTGATGAAAATAGAGCTTTAAATATCATTAATCTAAATGAAAAAGTTGTAGTATGGTTAAATTACATTTTTTGAACTTTTTTGAATCTTTGAACTGAATGTCAAAGCCTCTTATATATTTCTTATTTAGTCTAATTAAAAATGAACAAATCTAAATTTAAGCTATTTAAAACTGAAATGTTGCCTTTTATTTGGAGGGTGGGGAGGAGGGGGGATCGCCCAACTCCACTTTGGGCTGACCTACAGCGGCGCTCTCCCTTCATGTCTGAGAGGGAAAATCAATGGTGTATTTGACAAGTAGAGGAAGGGCCGGAGACAAGGAAGAGAGGAGGAGGCGGAGTTTTTTGTTTTTTTTCCAGACATGCTCTGGGTGCTGCTAAGCCCTAATTAATGAAGCGTGGAGACGGCGAGGTGAGGGCCGCGGCGCGGAGGCGTGTGCGTGGGGTCTGCTGACCTTGGGTTCCGCGGGGACAGGAGCATTTGTAGGTATTGATCAGGTCAATGCAGGTGCCCCCGTTCTGGCACGGCTGGGAGAAGCACTCATTGATCTCATCGGAGCAGTTGGTCCCCACGTAGCCTGGCATGCACTGAGGGATGAATGGGGAGAGGAGAAGAAACAGCCAAGAAAGAGGAGCGGAGGGAGAGATAAAGAGAGAGAGAGAGAGAGAAAGGGAGAGGATCAATGTCTGACATGAAACAGAGATGTTTTTTTTTTGTTTACCTGGCTTTTTTCTCGGGCCTCCCTTCTGCCAAGGCCAGCAGATCCTTTATTCCAGGGGAGATTAACGTAACCCAACTTCTATTTATAAACGGGCCTCTTGGAAGACGGCACAGAGTTGTGCGCCCAGGCATTTTCATAAATGACGAAACATAATTGAGATTTTTTGAATGGAAAGAAAACGAGACGTGCAAGCTGGTTAAATGTATAAATGGAATTATAGGTGGCGTTCATGACTCCGTTGGAAAATAAAGTGAATACTGAATCCAATTCATGTATATTCGGACTTTACAAATGCTTTGAGTTTGCATGCTAAGGTTAATGACTTGATTTCCCGTGTTCCAGGTGAATGAATTCCCGATATGTTGAGGTTTCTTTTTCGGTTTATTACCTTGCAGGTGTATCCTCCTAAGAAATCCGTGCAGGTGGCTCCATTTTGACAGGGGTTGGGGGTGCACTCATCCACCTGCTCCTCGCAGTAGCTCCCGGTGTATCCGATCTGGCAGTGGCAGTAGTGAACGTTTCCTGCGTCCAGACACTGACCCGAGTTACGGCACAGATTGGTGATGTCGACTCCTACATGCCAAGGATAAGTTAGAGGGGACTCTTTCCAGGGGTGATCTTTGTGAAGTTGATATGCAAAACACCCACCCACACATAAAAGAAACACACAGTGGACCCGTACCTCTCTGTTTGGCTGCCACCTCACAGGAAACACTCGGGACGTCACAGTAAAGGCCCGTCCAGCCAGTCTCACACTCGCAGCTGTAGGTGGTGCCCCTCTGCCAGCAGGTTCCTCCGTTCTTACAGGGCGACGAGTCGCACCAACGGACCAAATTCTGTAAGGTGCAAGCAAATATATTAAATGTATAGATTGGATAAGGTGCTGGCTATTTTACCCGTTTAAATGTTGCAGTGGAATAATTAATAATATTAATATTAATTATGATGATTATTATTATTAATAACAATAATAACAACAACAACAATAATAATAATAATAATAATAATAATAATAATAATAATAATAATAATAATAATAATAATAATAATAATAATAATAATAATAATAATAAATCAAGGCAAGCCCCAGGCGATCCTCCTACCTGACAGTTGAGTCCGGTGTAGCCGTGCGGGCAGGTGCACTTGTAGGTGCCGTAGCTGTCCTGGCACGTGCCGCCGTTCAGGCAGGGTTTGGAGTCGCACTCGTTGATGTCGTGCTGGCAGTAGCTCCCGGTGAAGCCAGGGGGACACAAACAGGTGAAGGCGTTGATGCCGTCCAGGCAGGAGCCACCGTTGAAGCAGGAGCTGCAGGAGAAAGAAATAAACACCAATGGCTTATTCTTATAATGAGCTATAAATGAGATATAACGTTCTCTGGAATGTCAATACATGACAGCCATTGCCTATTTTATATTTAAACTTAGTTTTGCTGATAAAAAATATTTTATTCATGTACTCATTTTCAATATGGCCAACTTAACTCCTTCTTTTTATCAGACAGCTCTTGTATAGTTGATGGTGAACCTAGCTGTTGTAAATCTATACTCCAGAGAGGGCAGTAGTGGACAAGAAAAATGGGGTGAACCCGTTTTGACTGCATGCCTTTACCCGCTTGTCAGTATATACAGCTCTTAGTTTGAATATGTTTCTCGGAGCTAGGGTCATATTACCACGACCCAGGGTTTCCCCCGGAAGGGCTCCGTACCTCTCGGTGCAGTCGGGCGTGTTATTTTCACAGTGGATGCCGCTGAAGCCGAGTGGGCAGGTGCAGGTGTAGCTGTTGACGCAGTCGGTGCAGTTGGCCCTGTTCTTACAGGGGTTGCTCTCGCACTCGTTGATGTCCTCCTCGCACATCGTGCCCCTGAAGCCGGGCAGGCAGGTGCACAGGAAGCCGCTCACCTCGTCCCTGCAGAGGCCGCCGTTGCTGCAGGGGTCTGGAGGTGGAAGACGCCGTGAACTAAGTAACCACTCTTATTACGGGTCATTTTTCATCATGCAACCAGAGAAGAAGATTTGGAAAGACTTACTGGGCTTGCAGTCGTCGATGTTGGTCTCGCAGTTGCGTCCCGTGAAGCCCGGTTTGCAGCCACAGCGATAACTGCCCAGAGTGTTCTGGCAGGTCGCTCCGTTGCGACAGGGATTCTTCACACACTCTTTAATGTCCACCTCACACGTTTGTCCTGACAAGACATGAAGAAGTGAATTGTTGCGTTTTTTTTCACTTCGCTTTATATGAAGGAAAAACAAAAAAAAAAACGTCACAGTTAACGGCCAGGGACAGATATTACATTTGCAGTAGTAACTCCAAATTATAAACTAAATAGATGCCCACCAACAATAAAATAAAGGGGCCACTCCGATTTGGTCGTGAGAATATATAAGTTGTTAGGACTGCAACTGCAATTATAATTTTCCCCACTTTTGAGTGGCAGTGCACTAAAATGCATTCATCCCAATGGAAATACATCGACAAAACCTGCAGGTATTGTCTTACCCCAGACGCGCACACATGCATAGACACACAAAAGATGAAGCACAGGGACACACACATACATCATGCACCATAGCAGGAAAAAGAAAAAAAAGAGGGATACACATAAATAAAACCCTGTTATAAACTGGTAATAACTCTCACCTTGCCATCCCTCGGGACAGACACAGGAGAAGCTCTGATAGTCCTCTGACTCCTGACACATTCCTCCATGTTTGCATGGCTTGGAGCTGCAGGGGTCCATCAGAGTTTCACAGTTCTCCCCTATACCACATCAACGCACACACACACAAAAAAAACAAACACCTTATATGACAATGAGACATTTCACCTGAAATGCGCTCAACTCTTGCCGACATCACGTGGGTGAGTCACGCACTTGGAGATAACCCAAGCCAAACGGAACACAGAATCATCTTTCAGTCAGTGCTATCAGAAGACTTTAGCCAGGTCCTGTTAGTGTTAGGCCTGCGGAGACATTCCCCTATCTGTTTCCACAACACACGGCCCCGCACAGGAAGCCGGCTCTGCTTTCCGGCCATTGTGAAGCCCTTTTGCTGTTCTGTGAGACAGGAAGCAGGCAAACAGGAAATGTGTCAAGCACCCCCACGCCCCCACCCCACCCCACCCCACCCTCCCGTTCCCAACCCGGCACAAGCAAAAAAAAAAAAAAATGACTTTTATTATTTAAGGCACTGTGGATTTTTTCCAAAAAAGACGCCTCGCCAAACACGAGAAAACGTGCCCCGAGTCTTTTTCCGTCATTCTCTGTTTTGTCAAATAATACACGAGCCGACGAGCAAATATTTTTTCGAGGGATGCCGGTGTGCCACAGAGGAGCAGAGGGACCAAGAGGTTCGGTGTCTTTGAGCCCAAAAGGAAGTCTTGACGCTGAACTTTACTCGACAGCTATTTCACCCCCCACGCACATCTCTGCCCTTCGCTCAACAACTCGGGGTGGCGCACAGGCCGTGGAAACTGGCACTCCTCAAACTGGAGGAAATTCCTGGTCACCAGGCCGGGACACACGTCCCCTTTTTCCAATAATATTTTTCATACCCGTGTAAGGCAGGACGCAGATGCACTTGTAGCCCGCCACGTCGTCGATGCACGTCCCCTGGTTGAGGCACGGGTTGGAGGCGCATTCGTTGATGTTGGTCTGGCAGTTGGGTCCTGCGGTCAGGGTTGGAGGCCATACGTTACACGCACACACTGTTTCAACCACAAGACCCACACTTGACGCACACGCGCACTGACCTGTGAAGCCCACGCGACAGGTGCACACATAGCCGCTGGTCATGTCCTTGCAGGTGCCGCCATTCGTGCACGGGTTGGACTCGCACTCGTTGTTGTTGATGTCACAGTTTTTACCGCTCCAGCCATTGTCACACAGGCATTTATAGCTGATGGGGAAATGGAAAGTTATATTTTTTCCCCCTTCCACTTAAAAACTTCCACTATCAGATATTTCACTCTAAGAAAGCGAAAATAAAAAATTGCATTTCCCAGATGCAAGAAACGGAAAATGGAAAACATGTTTATTTTAATATCAAAAAATAAATCAAAATTTGCCTCCAGTTACATAGAATCTTAATATTTAGAGATAGTAGCACGACCAGTGCTAAACCAGCTTAGACTGTGAAGTTTTGTTTTTATATTATAAATAATTACAGAACATGTGATATAATATGATAACAACATATACACACACACACACACTTGACTTCACTCATTTAGAGGTCCATTTCTTTTCCTCACCCGTTGATCTTATCTTCACAGTGGCCGTGGATGCAGGGATTGCTGAGGCACTCGTTGACCTGGGAGAAGCAGGTGGTGTCGTGGTAACCCTCGGGGCACACGCAGGTGAAGCCGTTGATGCCGTCGATGCAGGTGCCCCCGTTATGGCACGGGTTGATGGCACACTCGTCAATGTTGATGTTACACATGGTGCCTGAAAAGATTTTTAAAAATATCCAAATCGCGTTTTTATTCGCGTTCATGACGGTGATCCGACAGGCTTTGAAATGACTACAATAATTGATCCAGTGCCCGTTATCAGGGAGGATTTTTGCACTCATACAAAAACACACAAAAGCCGCCACACAATGAAGTCTATATCTCCAAAGCAGTGAGTGTATCAATTTACAGAAACATGAGGTGGGTTTTTTTTGTAAAGCCCCCCCCCTTTGTCGGCCACTTGAGGCATTGATGCCATTCAGCCCCGGTGCCACGTATAACATAAAGGCAGTCCATTCCGCTTTAAAGCAGGAGCCGGCCTCCGAGCTTTTAAAAGCTCAACTTTCAGGCAATCTTTCAGAGAATCTTTTCTCCCGCACAAATCTCCAGTGACCGTGTGTGCCCGGAGAGTGAGTCTGTGCATGTGTGTGTGTGTGTGTGTCCTCTCTTTTGGTTGGAGGGGGGGGACAGGGCGGAGCTGGAAGGTGACACTGGCCAGAGCCCCGGAGGAGCGTGCTCCCTCGCTCGCCATCTGTCACCCTCCCCACCCACCACCCCGCCCGCTCCCGTCCTCCAATCCTGCACCTTGAACACGCTTTTTTGTCCACGTGTCACCCGAGTCAGGAGCCTCGTTTAACCTGGACTACGTTTACCATAAAGTCCAAACAAGAAGAAATGGCTCCACGACACACGACGCAATTCCATTATTTATTTTAACCTATTAGATATTTACCATTTATTGTAATAATTACCTGTGTGTTTTCTTATATAGTATAAATGAAATAGTACTATACCATTGGTTATAATACATTTAAATGTGGTGTATTTCAGGGAGTGATGTTAGTCCACTTCCTGATTCCTGATCATGAGGCGGTAAAATGTACTACTATTGTGATTTCAGCTATTCTAAAGAAAAGATGAAGACGCACACCTCAAAACGCGGAGCTGCATCCTTAGAGGGCCATAAAATGCATATATATTTGAAGATTGAGAAACTACACCATAGTCAAGCCTCTTACCGGTGTAGCCCGGTTCGCAGGCACACTCGTAGCCGTTGATCTTGTCGATGCAGGTCCCATAGTCGCATGGGTTGCTCTTGCAGTCGTCTATGTTGATTTCACAGTTTACTCCTGTAAAAGAAATAGCTTTCAGTGACCTAAATAGGACACAAAGACGAAACAGTTGTGTCAATTTTCTTCTTTTTTTTTACCCGTGGTTCCCTTGGGACAGCTGCACCTATAGGCGTTCTCCTGGTCCTGGCAGGTGCCACCGTTGCGGCACGGCTGGCTCAGGCACTCGTTGATGTTGGTCTCGCACAGGTGGCCGGTGTAGCCCGGGTTGCAGTGGCAGCTGAAGGAGGCCAGGCCGTCGATGCAGGTGCCGTAGTGGCAGGGGTTGGAGTAACACTCGTTGATGTCCGTCTCACAGTGCCTCCCCGTGTAGCCTGGCAACAGAGTGCGTTGTGTTTTACGATCGGCCGAACTGGCCTCGAAGACAATTTTAGGTTGTCATTTTCACTTTTGTTGTACTGTGTGTACCTTCTGTGCACTCGCAGGTGTACTTGTTAGGCCCGTCTGTGCACTTGGCTCCATTTTTGCACGGCGTGCTGGCACACTCATCGATGTCTATTTGGCAATGGTTCCCAGTGAAGCCTGGCAAAAAACAAAAACAACAAGCGGGGTTTCATTGTGTGGGTCTGTGTGTGTGTGTGTGTGTACATACATGGCAACTGTGTTCTCACCGTTTCGCGCTCATAATCCTGAGCCCCTTGCTATAAGAGCCCCTCGACGAATCACAATTCTGCATGTTAATTAACGAGAGCAAAACACTATAAGCGCTCTATTTTTCTCCCTTTCTCTTCTTCTTTTCAGCATGACTCCAAAAGGAGACGGGTGAGCGGGGGGGACAGGGTGGGACAGGGGGGACGAGGAAAGAAAAAGTAGCGAGGCCTCCTGACCAAGGGTCGAGAGACAAAGGAGGGCCTGTGCGCGCGACGCCTCATCTGAGCCAAACTGAGCCTGTTGCCTCCTTTTGTCCTCACAAAACTTTTCCATCACAATGTGCATTCTCCCGTCGTGCTTTCAAGCCTACACGGCGGCCCCCCTTTCCCCTCCGTGCCCGCCTCTACAAAGAGCCAGCTTGACCTTTCACCCTCCCCCCTATTCAGACTCCTTGTCATTCAAAATCAGCCAACAGGCTTTCTCCATTTTTTTTTTTTTTTTTTTAAATGCTTCGTCTCCGATATTTTCTCCTCATCGCCAAAAGACGGTACAGTGCGAGGGCGCCGTCTGAGGGAGCGCTAAAAGTTCCACTTCCCCTCCCCCCGAACCTCACCGCAGGAAGACGCAGGTGCAAATCAGCCGAGGCCAATCCAGATTTTACATTTTTTTTTCCCAGGGGCCACTCTGATTTGGGCGTGAGCATACATAAGTTGTGAGGACTTTAACTGCGATGATCCTTTTATGCAAAATGCTTCGTCTCCGATATTTTCTCCTCATCGCCAAAAGACGGTACAGTGCGAGGGCGCCGTCTGAGGGAGCGCTAAAAGTTCCACTTCCCCTCCCCCCGAACCTCACCGCAGGAAGACGCAGGTGCAAATCAGCCGAGGCCAATCCAGATTTTACATTTTTTTTTCCCAGGGGCCACTCTGATTTGGGCGTGAGCATACATAAGTTGTGAGGACTTTAACTGCGATGATCCTTTTATGCACATTTAAGTCGCAGTGCCCTAAAATGCATTCATCCCAATGGAGACAAATAAATAAATAAAACCTGTAGGTATTTCCTGGCCCCAGACGCACACATTTGCATCGACACACAAAAGATGAAGCACAAACGCATGCAGGCACAGGGGACACACACACACATCATGCACCATAGCAGGAATAAAAAAAAAAGGGGGATTTATCCCTAGACTGTTGGAATGAGACATTTCAATGGCTCTCAGCGGGGTTTCCATGGCTATTCCATGTACAGAAATGAAAAGAGGGGGACCCTCGCCTCGGGCCCCCGCTCCGTCCAACAGGGACAAATTTACATCTCAAGCAAAACGGTTGAAAACCCCGCCCCCTTTATTCTGCCCTCCCTTCCTGCTTCATATGAACCTAACACCCCCCGCCCCACCACCCACCGACGCCCCCGACTTCCAGGGCCCCCCACCTCAAAATATAAAAAAACGACAATTGTGCGGCTTCCTCACATAACCTTCTCTCAATGTATCACAGAGTTTTCGGAGGCGTTAAGCTCCCGTGTTCACTCTTGTAGCCCTCAATTCCAAAGCTTCCTCATTGGGATGTCTTTCTTTCTTTTCATCCTTTTTTCATTCATCTACCCTCCTTCTCTGGACAGGAGGAATCCTGCCTCTCTCTCTCCTTCTCTCTCCCTGCTTTGATCCTCCCGACCTCTATTTTCCTCCCAGAAAAAAAAAATTACTTCCACATTAATGATCCTCCTGAAAGAATGAAAGAAAAAAAACACATTCGTGGATTTTGAAGAACCACCCTTCTTTTCTCTTTCTTTAACCAAGAGTCCCTTCACCCCTGAACTAAACATCAATACCTTTTTTCCAAATACTACGACTCCTATGAATATTTCTGCGAAGAAAAAAAAAAAAAAAAAAAAAAGCAAAAATGCAGCAAAACCACAACATCTTCACAAAATACAGACCAACAGAGTGACTGACTCACCACCTGCAACTCAAAAAGCGTTTTTTTTTTTTGTTTGTTTTTTTTAAAATCACATTATTATTATTATTAGCTCTCCCTTTCTCCCTGCCACTATCCAAAGACCCGCAACTTTCTGCTCACTCATCAGACTTTGTGAGAGGGGATAAAAAAAAAAAAGTTGTTTAAAAAAGTTCTAACTTCCTCTAGCCTTTCCCAATAGATAGTTTGTTTTTTTTTGTCTTCTTTTCTCCTCCACCTCAGCTGCTGCGTTCAGTCTGGGGTACCCGAGCCTGGGTAAGCCTGCCTCGGGGCTGGGATTAGTGCCCGTCAAGAGAGGTGTGTTTGTGTGTTTGTGTGCGTGTGTGTGTGTGTGTCTGTGTGTGTGTGTGTGTGTGTGTGTGAGCCGTGCAGCAGCCTCACCTGTGGGGCACTGGCAGTGGAAGGAGTTGATCTTGTCGATACACTTGCCGCTGTTCAGACAGGGGCTGTTGCTGCACTCGTCCGTATCGATCTCGCAGAACTTCCCCTTGTAGCCTGGGCGATCGACGAGAGAGAGAGAGAGAGAGATCGGTTGGACGGAGGTACGCACAGAGAAGCCCATTTATAATGCTGTGATTGATTTACATTATATACAAGTGGCTCTATGAATAAAAGGGGGAGTGCCATTATGTTCTCCATGAATATAACAAGAGTCCAAACTTTAAAAGATGTTAAGTTTACGATCACATGACAAGAGATGCTGAGGCCTCAAGGACTGAGAAGGAAGAATGAGAATATGTTTGGTTTGGTTGATTTTTCAGTCACATACAGAGTTGATGAAGTACGAAAATGGTAGCTTGATATTTGCGGATTGATTGTTCAATGAACGACTACATAATGAATTCACTTATACTGAATAGAAAGGACGTATAAAGCAAAACAAAGGCATCAGTCATGTGACTAAAGCAATTCCACTTTGCGGAGCAGACAGAGAAAGAAATAAAGCTGCACGTGACTCTCATTTGTGGCACTTTCCAAAAAAAAGACAAAAAACAACAATACCCAGACACAAGGCATCTCACCTGGCATGCAGATGCAGTGGAAGTTTCCTATCTGGTCCAGGCAGGTGGCCTCGTTCAGACAGGGGTTGGACATGCACTCGTTGATGTCCAGCTCGCAGCGCGGCCCCACGTAACCCTGCAGGCACTTGCACTGGAACGAACCCTTGGTGTTGATGCACCTTCCTGCATGCTCACACGGTTTGGAACCTGTTCAAAAAAAAGAAAAAAAAAACAATACTTTCACCCAAGGCCCCGTCGTTTGACTCGTCAGCACGCTGGCGGGATGCGTGGTGAAAATGTTCATATTACCCAGTGCGCACTCATCCACGTCCTGATCACAGGAAGCTCCGATGTATCCCGAGGGACAGGTGCAGAAATGATTTCCATTGACGGGGTTGGTGTCGCAGTTGGAGCCCTTTTGACACGGGTTACTGATGCAGGCGTCGTCCAGCTGGCACAGCAGGCCTGGTGCGGAGGACATGAACTTTATTATGCCGGAGCGCAATGAACCTTCAAAAGCAAAATATCTTATTCCCAGGAACCTGTGGCACTTCACTTTTTGACATTCAGTGGTGCTCTCCTTTCTGGTTCACTAAAAATCACAGCTTCAGCTTTAACCGACATGATCCCCAATCTAATCCCCCCTATTAAGCATTTTGATGCAGTATATAATACATAATGACGTGTGCTATAATAGCAAACGTTCAATGGCTATAACCTATCATGAAGTCATGAGGTCATCAAAAATTCCTCACATTCCTCCAGTAAAACAAACTAATGGATGTCGTCCCGTTAAGAGTCTTCTAGTGGCTGTGTAGAGTGTATAAATGATACCCTGTGTAAACTGTAAAATAAACACACTACCAAAACACCAGCAGTGTACTTTAAGACACCAAAACCACGGGAGAAACCAAAGCTCAGCATTTATCAACGTCACTCACCCACTCACTGGCGTTTAGGCTTTACAGCCTCTAATTTTCGTTTCTTTGAATTTGTTACCAGCTCTTCCTTCCCACCCCATAATTAAAAATCTCATAAAGTCTCATTTAGACACCTAATCTGCCGAAGCGAGTGAGGTGGTCGGCTTTTTTTTCTTTATAATAAAAACAAAACTCAAAAACCTGTGCGTCCATGGGGGCACTCGCAGTAGAAGGAAGCCACCCGGTCGTGGCAGGTGGAGCCCGCGTGGCACGCGGCGCTGGCGCAGTCGTCGATGTTCTCGCTGCAGTCGTCCCCGGTCCAGCCGTTCACGCACACGCACTGGTAGCCGCCGTACGTGTTGTGGCACGTGCCGCCATTTTGGCAGGCGTTGGGCATCAGCTGGCACTCGTCGACGTCCTCTGTGCAGAGCTGACCTGTGGGAGAACACAGGATTAACAAACACACACATACAGTATCTATATCCACATACATATATATAAATATATATATATATATTTGAAGTATATACCTGTGAATTCTGGTTTACACTGGCAGTTGTAGGTGTTGACTCCATCCACACATGTCCCTCCATTCTTGCACTCATGGCTGGGACAGTCGTCGATGTTGTAGTTGCAGTTTTTACCAGTAAAACCTCAAATAAAGGGGGGAAAAAAATGTAAATAAAACGTTCTGCCATTGACATAAAAAAAGAGTGAAACCACTCTACAGTTAAATGTGGCCAACTGTCTTTTTCCTGCCAATGAGAAAAAAGGCAGCTGTACCCTCTCGAGCGCTGTGGTAACCTCACGACTCCGTTATACAGTCGCACAAGAGGAAACCACTGGACTGTGCGAGTGGCATGCTGGGTAATATGGAACTGCCACCGGCGTTTTTGGGTGGAATTGATGAGAAACTTTACGAGGTGCTTCCACAGCCACTGCTTGTTTGCTAAATTTAAGGCATGCACGGTAGCTGATAAACATTGAAATGGAAATGTGAACAATGTTGCCCTTACCACTTTTGATTAAAGCACAAGGACTTCAAAAATAATCAAAGAACATTATGTGAAAACTTGGTGAAAAGGATGTTGCCCTTTGACCATTTCCTTAACGATAAGCCCCGTGGCTTCCTGCCGGGCCTTCCCACACAATGTACACCCACAAATGTATGCACACACACACACACTATTGCAGGCGCACACACACACAGACACACACACACACAACATATGAATTTAACAGGCCAGCCTTAAATGACATCATCTCTTGAAAAGCAAGTACCAGGCACTGACATTAAAAGCCAAATTGACAAAGAAATTTGGATTTTATATTAGATGATTATTCACTCAAAGGTTCATGATTCATGGCAGATTTCCTAAAAACGGAATAACTTTCTTATTTTCTTCTTCAAAACTTCATGATTTTGACCTAATTCCCACCTGTGACGGTCGACATACTACTTGTGCTGTTTATCTGGTGCGACTGCATTTCACATGCGTATAAACATAAATATATGCGTCTTTCCGGCAAATCAGGTTAAATAAATGTCTCCTACTTTATGTTATATGAGATTTTTTTTTTTTACCGGGCACGCAGGTGCATTCGTAGCTGGTCTCTCCCTTCTGGACGCAGGTGCCCCCGTTGTGGCAGGGCGAGGGGCTGCAGGGCAGGTAGCGGCTCTCGCAGTGCCTGCCCGTGTACCCCGACGGACACTGGCACCGGTACCCGCCCACCTCGTTGACGCACGTGCCGCCGTTCCGGCACGCCGGCCGCCTGGCGTCGCACTCGTTCACGTCCTGTTTGCAGGCCTTTCCGGAGAAGAAGGCCGTGCAGGTGCAGATGTATTGGGACTCGATGGCGGAGCACTGGCCACTGTTGGCGCACGGGTTGGAGGCACAGGGGTCGGCCTGTTGGCACAGTTTCCCTAAGGACGCGGAGAAGCTGTGTTATAGTCTAGCCTGAGCTGTTAATTCTTCAGTCGTCAGACAAACATTTTTGTTGCCAGCATTAATAATCTAATTTAAACACAAATCTGGGGAGAGTTGATCAAAGTTGTGTTTGGTTTCAATAAAATATGAAAGAATTAAAAAAGGGAAAAAAGAGAATTGGGCTCTGCTGCCTTCCCCTAAAGCGAGTCTGACGGAAAATGCTTCAGTGACGAGAAACAACAGCGAAAATAGTGACAAATAAATCCATTTTTTCTATGCTTCTAATATTTTTTAGTTCTAATGGTTGTAATCAATTCAACCAATCATTCAGTTTTAAGAGGGAACAATAAACATTATGACTATTATTCGGAATGTTTTGGTGATTTGTTACCTGACCATCCAGGTGGGCAGCGGCACTTGTACGCCTGCAGACCCTCGGGCTCACAGGTTCCTCCGTTGCGACACGGCGAGCTGATGCAGACGCCGCTGACGGGCGACAGGCAGTGGCGGTCGGTGTAGCCGGGTCTGCAGGTGCAGCTGAAGTCCACCGTGTTGCCCCGGATCACGGCCCGGCACGTGGCGCCGTTCATGCATGGCACCGACGCGCACGGGTCGTGGAATTGGCACCTGCTTCCTAAGTATCCGTCCCGACACCTTGGGGGGAGGGCCACAAAATTGAAATGGTCAGAAATCGTGTTTTCTTACAATTATGATGAATGTTGCGTTCAGACAATTGAGAATTAAGGAGTAAAGTCACAGTTACAGCTGATGACCTTTATCGCTTCTTACACAAAAATCAGCTACAGCATTGAAACTACGAAATAAGTTTTAAATCACATGGTTAAGAATAAATACACGGATCACTGGCTTAAACATGCTGCTATTTATTTGCATAGTTTTCGACTCACAATTATTCTATTTCTGTCAATATTGGAGTACTCAGATTTTTTGGTAAAAAGGAGCAATACAAGGAGTGGGAACAATCACAGGCAATTCCCGTCGACCTTTATTTTCACTGATCCAATCTTTTGCCGCTCACTTGACACTTCACTTTGTGCACCACTGTGCTTATAAATCAACCGCATGGGTCAAAGCCTTAACTATCCATTTCCCTCTGAAGATGGCCCTGCCCTGCCCTGCTGTTTTCACAACACAGCAACCCCCGCCCCCCTTCCCCCCTCAGGCAAACAATGTGTTTAAAGCTATAAAAGTGGAGCGGGGACAAGCCACTGTGAGGTTTCTCACAGGTTGTGTGTGAGTCATAAATGTCCACTTGGAACTCCAGAGAACACGTTCCCAGACACTGAGAGAGAGAGACACACACACACACACACACGCACGCACACACAGGCGCACGCACACACACACACACACACAGAGCTGTTGCTGATGACAGGGCCACATTCACACATTTACAATTACAATGAGAGGAGCTGAAGAGTGTCCCCTGAGGATACGCACGGCTCAACAAAGGGGCCACACACACACACACACAGTGAGGAGTCTCTCACACACATAGACACACGGGAATATAACATGTTCATATTACAAACATTCATAACTGCATGTATATTCACTCACACGAAACATCAGCTGATCGGTTGCACAGAGTAGATCTGAAGCATTAACTGCAAGTAAATCATTTCTTTTCTAAAGTCAAAAAAAGTAATAAAAAAAACTGTTGGCTATTAGTTAATTAAATTAAGCATTAGCCATGCTGCTTAGACTGGAATGTGCGTTAAACCATTTTATGCCAATACAAAAAATCTAAAATATCTTCAAGTCCAGCTACATTAGACCCTCGCTCCCTCCACGTTCCCCTGGCCATCACAAAAACAAAGAATCGACTCAATAGCGCAGGAGAGGAGAAGAAAAAAAATGGAAAATTTTCCTAATCTCTTCAAAAGTTGAGACACATGAAAAGCAGCCACGGTGGAAACTCTCAGGGCTGAGAGGTGCTCCTTTCCACCCTTTTGTCAGCACTCACTCATCCTGAGGATAAGGCTCCGTCTATGCCCCCGGTGTTAGAGCTGCCAGCCAACATTACTGAAACCTCCCTCCCCGGAGAGGATTTGCGGCAGCATCGGACAAGAAAATGGGAAGCGGATGAAACGGAGCAGATTGTGGCACAGGCTCTGTCCAAAAAAACATGAAAGATTTCGGGAAAGAGGGAATTCCGGCACAGATGAAAATTACACAGGAGGAATGTCCAGCTATCCAAATATCTGAGGCTTGTTTTTTTATTATGCAGCACAGAGAAAGGGTTTTCTTTTAATATTGTTGTGTTACACTGTCACACAGAAACAACAATGTGCGTAAAAACTTCCTGCCGACATCAAAGAGGCCTTCCCACGATATTAAAACCCTCAAATACCTGAGCAGAGCCAGAGAGTCTGTCAGCCCCGAGGGGCCGACAGGCCCACGTCCCCAAACATTCCCAGAGGGTCCAGCCAGTGTGTGTGTGTGGGTGCCAGTGCGTGTGTGTGTGGGGGGGGTGGGGGGTGAGCCGCGGACCCTCTGTAGGGACAGACGTGTGTTTGGACGGGGTCTACCTCTCAGGGGATTAGCCGCCTTAGGGACTGTGGCAAGGAAAAGAAAACATCACATGCTACGCTGCCCGCTGCACAAACAGTGAGTGGGCGAGTGAGCGAGTGAGTGAGTGAGTGAGTGAGTGAGTGAGTGAGTGAGTGAGTGAGTGAGTGAGTAAGTGAGAGGTGGCATGTCAGCAGAGAGAGAGTGGAGAGTTGGTACCTTGGTTCAGTGTCACTCAGCCTCTCCAAGTTCAAACACGCAATATTAAATAGAGTCCAGGCATCGGCCAATCACAAGGATCTATAAATCGAGGTTTCACCTTAATTGACCAATTCATAGATATCTACTAAGTTATCATTAATATGTACCCAGAGCTAAACTACCGATATCTATATCTGTACAGAAAAAAGTTTAATCTGTGCATCTTTGCTGGACCATAAATCATGTAAAAGGACTTCAAATAAAATACAATAAAATAAAAATAAAAATAAAAAATGTACTAACACCCTATGGGATCCGGCAGGACTGATTCTGAATATAATATAATTAATGAATTGCCAACTGAATTTTGTGTGGACTCGGAAAAAGTGACACTTGTCATCAGTTTCGCTTCAGATCAACTAGATTAGTCGCCATCTTTTTTAGACAATTCTCGACTAGAATGTGCAGCCAACATTTCTGTGGCGCATGTGTGTGTGTGTTTGTGTGTGTGGCTGCTATAAGGCCCGTCCAGTTAAGCCCCAGTAGTGGCGGGTGCTGAGGTCGTGAGGCGCCACACGAACTCTGTGGAAAAAGGGCCGCAGGGAGCAGGTGCGCATGTTAATGAGGAGACAGCAGCTGCTGCCCCGGCCATTCAACCCCCCCCCCACCCACACACACACACACACACACACACACACACACACACACACACCACACCATTCTTGCCTCTTTCCTCTCCACACTACTCTGTCCTAATACCATCCCACTGCAAAATAAAATAATAATCGGAAATCACGGATGAATCTGTTTCATTTTTAGAGTTGCTTTCATATTTAAAAATATAATCTAAAATAAATAAAATCCACACTAAAACTGATTTAAATTGTTAAGATATATTTTAAGATTCATGTCTGTCTCTTTGACACATTTTTGACTCTTCTTAAGTTGGCCCTTATTGTGCCGTTGTCGGTATGTCGGTATGTGAATGGTTGTGAACAGAAACGACAGGAAGGAGAAACCTAAGAAGGAGCAGGCCCCATTGTTTTTCCTCCCCATTCAGAGCCGACCACAGGCCGGGCGTATTCAGCTGTTACACCTCCTCTCTTTCCTCTCTTTCCCCATCTCTGCATCCAAAGAAAATCTTTCTCCAAATCTCCTTTCATTATACAGGGCTCATCCCTGAATTTCCCCCCCCTTTTTTTTCTCTCATGATTGCTTCGCCTTCCTCTCTTCAAAGCCACGCGGCGGCTGGCGTCCACTCGCTGCTCTCCTCGAACCCACTTTCCCTCCAAAGCTGCTCACCGCACTTGTAAGACACAGCGTCGGGATTTCTAAGTCTCGTCTGACTAGAGAAAACTTTACTCCAAGTTATTACAAGCTTTACAGCCACTTTTTTTTAGTGGTCTGCAAAGTTGGAGGCCAAGTGTGAGCGCCAAAGAGAAAACGCTTCAAATCCAAAACACACATACACACAAGCAGTGGGACAAACAAAGGATGTCTGAAAGAAAGGAAACTGGAACTGGTTTGGTTGGGTTTCTTTTTCTTTTTTGCAAGGGGGGACAAACGCACAAAAGGAGGGGTGCTCGCACAGAAAGGAATGTTGGTGTTTACTCCTAAGAGTCTCCTGTCCTGATTCTTCACCTCAATAGAGGCGGCTCGCTGGCAGCCTCACTTTATGGTTTATTAAAAAAAAACTTTGAAACTAGCATCTGCCTGTCGCAAAACAGCCAAAAGCGACTCGCACCCAGGCCCTAAAGACAAACACACAACCTTACCCTCAGTGCACGTGGACACACTGTTCAAACACACTCTGGCCGAGGTGCGAGCAGTAAGTCAACTGTAGCACACGCTAGGCAAAGAATGCTAACAGTTTGTTCTTTAACTTGGCGCGGGGCCGTCAAATACGCGCTCAGCACAAAATGGTTTTACAGGACTCCAAAGCTTAACCGTCCCCGTCAAATGTTTTTAAAATAAGAGAAAGAGAAATAATAAGACAAAAGACACCCAACGCCTCTTTTATGGAGTCTTGTTTGTGTTCAAAACAAACAGAGAAGACGCAGCTGCTTCAACAAGAGAGAGAAATCTGCTAGCTTGTCGCGCGGGGGGTTAATCTCCACAGCAGCAGGTAAACCGAACGGCTGCAAAGGTAAATAAAGAAGACATGAAAAGAGGAGCGCAAATCAGAAGCTGTTCAAATATCAGGTGTTTGGAAAGTATTGTATAACCGCGGGACAGCAGTGGAATTATCTCCCCCGCAGTAAGGCCGATACTGTAATTATCTTTTCTGTCGTCTCTGGGGCCCAACAGTCGTCATTGTTCTCCCCCCAGCACTCGCTACCTCGCCCCCCAATCTCGTCTTCAATGGCCGCCACAGTAGCCCATGGCAACAGGTCTGCAACATGATGGGATGTATAACAGGGCCCGGGCGGGCGGGCGGGGCAGCGGCTCGAGCCTCCAGCAGATGTTGTGGTGACATCTGACCCTAAGTCAGGCGTCACTCTAAAGGGATTTTTCCTCCAATCTGCCATCTGCTATTTTTCTGAGGTCACACACAGATGGGGAAACCACGCTTTGAACGCAATACTACACGTGCACTGTATACAAATAGAAAAAAATAAACCCGGGCTAGTGTGGCTGCGCGATGCCCCACTCTTCATAGCTTTTAAGAAGCTTAGTGAATTAGGTTGTGCATTTATACAATTATTAGGCCACGAATAAAGCCCTTTGGGAGACAGAATCAGTGTCAGGTTCATTTGTGTGAAGGACTTAATTAGAGAATATTTTAGGCTAAGTATATTTTTACCAACAGAAAAACATGATCCACTTTTAGTCTGAAAATATTCTACTTCTTTGAAAATGAAAAGGTTCTGTAGGGGTATTTGGTCCAAACTAAAAAAAACGTTTAAGATCTGGGAAACTACAACATATGCTCAGGTGATCAAGGCCATAAAAATGAGTATTAGCGGCGGATTCAAATGCAGACCACAATTTGTTCAAAAACCTATAGATATTAAGTTAAGGCTTTTTTAAATAGGATATTTAAGCTACAAATCTGCACAAAAGCCAAGTTATAGGGTGCAGTGGGAAATGCTTGACATTATAGCCCTAATAAATCATTTTTCATAGTTAAAATACCATATAGTAATCCATTATTCAACAAAATGTTTTTGCACATCAACATCTTTCAACATTTTTGGGGTCAGACAGACTGGAAACACAGCAGGAAAAAAAAGGTCATGTGAGGTTTGCATCCCCTTTCTCGCTCACTTTGAGACGTCTTGTTCGGTGCACCCCTCCGTCCCTCCACCCCTCCAACCATTCTCATTTCCTGGCTGTTTGGTTCTCTGCCTAGACTAAGTCCCCTTTAGTCTTGTCTGATCTGTTTTACAAGCATTGCCCAGGGGGGCTCTCGTCTCCTTTGCTCGACACTTCCCCCTTTTTTTTTGCCTTCCCCTGCTTCCCAGCTGCATATAAAGGCTAACAACTCTTAGAAAAAAAGGGGTTAGGCTCTATGTCCAAAAAAAGTTAAGCTTCGATCACACAGAATCTGGTCGACTGAAAATAAAAATAGCTCTTTGGCTAAAACCAAAGCTGGCACAAAAACAGGGTTGTTGTTTGTTGTGGAATTGAAACCAGAGAAACCACCAAATCCTCACTGGCCACAGAAATTACAGGGGACGCGCTGCCCCCACCTCCTCCCTCCCTCCCTCCCTCCTTCCCTCTCTTTCGCTCGCTCGCCCTCCTTACATCCACCCTTCCTCTCTAATAGTACAGGAGAGCTGACCTGGCCAGCCCACATCTGGCAGCCTTCATTAGAGACCCAGTGTATTTGGGAGTAGCGTGGACACAGCCCATGGGAAACAGCCAGCTCCCCTCGGGATCCACACTCGGGTTGTGTGTGTGTATGTGTGTGTGTCACAGCAGGTCTAATAACTTGTGTCACTGACTGCTTAACAAGGCTGCGAGCCACTTAAATGCTTTACAGGGTTTCTAAAGGTGTGGTTGACAGTGCCACCGGACCCCTGCGTTGCTACTGTACGTGGCAACTTCAAGGTTAAGAGTCGGAGAGCGCCCAAAAGCCTCCCATCACTTCATCCTCCCCGCGCCCACTCATCCCCCGTAAATCAAGACCGGAATCAGGCTGTTTTTACATTTTATATGATTTAAAGCCAGTAAACATGCATCACTGTTTTACCAGCTATTCCCTAAAATATTGTAAAGTTTTAAAAAGATAGGCCGCAACAATACAAAAAATGTGTGTATTGTGTCTTCGGTTTAAACTGGGTTATGTCCCTGAGAGGCAGTTTGACACAGAATCCCTGCGTCATGTCACTCCCTCCCGTCCCAGAGGCGTGCACCCACAGTTGGAAAACCTCTTCAATCAAAACCCATTCTGGTCATACATCTGAGTAAGGGAAGCAATAATGGGTTATTTTGAGCACTTTTAGCCGACCCTGGCTCGAAACACTAAAAGTTGTCATGTGTGGTTAAATGTCGGTTGTGTTGGTGGTAATCCATTTTTTTTCTGCACCCGTGTAACAGATATCTGGAGTGGTATCGTCTTACACTGGAGTCTGGCTGAACGAGCTGCTCTGATGTCACTATACAGAGGCATCACACTCCGCCCGCACTATAATATCCAGTGACTGAATGTGTGTGTAAAAAAAAAAGAAGAAAATACTAAAGGCCCACCTGGCAGACTTAATCAATGTGTGTCTGTGCAGAGATGAATGGGTAAAACCACAAGTAATCATCACGGCTATTATGGAGCACGCTGCTGCGCGGCCCTTAGCTGTTACACTATATAACTCACAGACAGGTGGTCGGGTCGAAAGAAAAAAAAAGAAAAGAAAAGAGGAAGTGTGGTTTGGAGTGGGCCAAGTGGCTTTGTCTCACACACACACACACACACACACACACACACAATCCAGGTTTATGTATCCTGGCATATGCCAACCAGCGGGGCTCAGATTTCACAGTTTAACCGGCTCTGAGGTTCCCCACCATCACGCCGCTTCTCACCGGACCCCCTCGCCGTAAGGGGAACCCGACACGAGCGGCGGCGGACACATGAAAGCCTCGCACTGTGTGTTTCTCGTTGTGCGATGATATGATCAGATACGGCACCTTTTCTTCCCCCTGGCCATTCGGAGGCAGTTTCCTGACTTTGAATGGAGAGGGGGGGGAGACTCATCTGACCGTGGAAGACAGAGGTGCCATTGAAAAAAAAAATCCCCACAACCAGAGAGACAAGGGCTCACTTTCACTGCAGCGGTCGCCGCACAAACCAGCGATGACAGTTTGTGACCCCGCGGCAAACGCACACTAAAACGCATGACAAATCTGGAAAAATGATAAGTGCAGGAACAAAGTTCTCAGCAATTTCTTGACCCCCAACCCCTGCTGTGTGTTTCTTACTCAAACCTAAAGCCTTTTTTTTCCCATCATGTGCCCTCACGCGACCTTTCTCATGATAAACGTACGCAATCTTACAGCGACGTCCTTTCCTCGATTCCTGAGCCAATCACGACCCCTCCTGCGTCTCAGCTCTGCAGCTTTGATTGAGGCCGCCGTGCCACTGGGAATTTGGGAGTTATTTCTCCTGCGTCGGCTCGGCTGTGTCACGGCTGTGCTGCCGCCAAGCCACAGGAGTAAATGAGAGGCCTCCTCAAAGCTCTTTCGAGATAAACTACAGTCGGGATCGCACCGGGGCCCAGATACGGGGAGGGGATGGTATTTATGTTATGGCATGTCGAGGAGGCATCTCTGTCAGACTATATAAAAGTCAATCTGCCACTTACTTGACCTCCACACAACACTTGAGTGGTGGCTTTACGGATGATGTGAAACAGCTCATCTGTCTGTTAGACTGGAGTTCAGCAGAGAGAAAAAAAACAACTTTTGGGGAATTCACACATTAACACCATTAGTCCAGGGAAATACTCCAAACAGGAGCCACCTGAGCTCCAAATAAGATCCACCTGACTGCAGTTCATTCCCACTATTCCTGTCCTGATGCTGCCTTCCAGCTGTGCATTTACTGTGCGAATGCAATTGCTGTGGAAGTTACCGGTCTTTGCATGAAGACAACAATAATTACCATAAGCAAGAAAACATGTAGAATTTCAACATGTTTTTGAATCCGTTTCGTGTTTCAGTGTCACTTTGTGTCGTTTTTTTTTGTCCTGCCCAAACTTGATGGAACAAACTTCCCCCCCCCTCACGAGTTTGGCGCCCTTTGGTTGCACGTTGCCAACTGACATAATTGGAATGCAACAGTATTGAACACATACACACCCAACTCAACTTTTTTCCCTCTTTTTTTTTGAGCAACAATGATGCCCATCTCCATGTTTAATTGGAGAAGTCTGAGGAGGAGGACAGTGCCGGCACACAATGCTGGCTTTGTGGCCCAGAGGAGGTGAAGAGGTGGAGGGGAGGGGTAGGGTGTGTGTGTGTGTGTGTGTGTGTGTGTGAGGGGAGGGAGGGGGTGAATAACACAACCAGAGCAAATTAAGATGTGGAAGGGGGCCAAGATGGAAGCCGCCTGAGTCTGAAGCCTGAGAGTGACCCAGTACAACCAAAAAAAAACAAAAAAAAACACCAGACAGTCAGTGACACCCGACACTGTAAAAGCCAAGCACAAATAAACACACTATCGCTTGATGTTGAAAGAAAAAAAAGACAAAAGTCTGGTACAAATCATAAGCTTTGTACATGTGAATTGAAAACATTGCAAAAGTGTAAAACTTTGCACTTGTCTCTTTTTTAGCAGGGCAGGAAACATCCAACCTCTGCCATCTGTCTAAAGGAATGAGCGAGCAAGAGAGAGAGAGAGAGAGATGTAAAAAAAGAGAAAGAGATAGAGGGAGCACTGTAGCCAACTGAGGAGGGGACACAATCCCAGGAGACAGAGAGAGAGAGAGAGAGAAAGAGAGAGAGACAGGGAGAGAGAGCGAGAGGGGGGGGGGCTAGGAGGACGGGGTCTGAGGGTCTCTCTGGGAAGCCTCACCCAGATTAGTCACACAGAATTAATCGCAACGGAGAACAATGGTCGCCGAGCTTCTGGCAACCCCAGCTGTCGCTCCGTGAAAGAAAAGAAAAACAAGATTTAGGGCTGCGAGAGTTGGGCCTGCGAGAGGGGAGAGTGAGACACACACACACACACACACACTCTCTCTCTCTCTGACCCCAAAAGTCCTCATCAATGTCCACTCACGTCTGCCTCGGACCATTGGCCCAGCAGTAATAGCAGCACTGCCTACGATAAAAGTCCACTTTTGGATTTCTCTCCCGCGTCAGCCCAAATAAATAAGGAAAAAGTCACTCTTTGCACTCCAGCAAACAGCAGGTGATGCACATGTTGAACTTACTTGCACTCTCCATTCCCATCCTGAGCGGTCTCACACCTCCCCTGGTTCAAACACGACTCCGTGAGCGTGGAGCATCTCAGGCCTGCAAGAGGAGAGTTTTAGTACAACCTGATAAAATAATCACTGTTTTTTTTTTTTTTAGAACCATTCCTGGTGCTGCAGTCAAATAAAAACTGTTCTCGGGGGGCCATTATGAATGAATGGCACAGGTATTACTCTGAAGTATAGGTGTGACTCTTGCCACCGGAGGGTTTTTCGTGGCTTCACACTGGAGTGTGTGAGAGTAACAGGACTTTGCAAAAAAGTGAGAAAAGTATTAAAAAATATATATAATAATAAGCATGTGATTCCAAACGGCGGAGCCATGCCTTTACATACAAGAGGGAGAAAGTTTAGTGTTGGCTCAATAACAGCACAAATACAAGATGAAAAATGCTGAAATGTTCATATACATGAAAAAATAAAATCAACAGGTGCATTAAATATTATGAGAAAACTTAGTCCACCGGAAACATAAACAGGAAAACCTACAGCAGGATAAGTAAAAACAAAAAAAAAAGTTGGGGGAGAAACGGATAAACGTTTTTACAAACGAAAGTGAATATTTTTAGTTAAACAAACTTTACCACAGGTCAATGTCAGTGTCAACTTCTACCTCATAGTAAACAAAAAATAAAAACAATTGTGACACAAAAAAAAATAACCGCCACTCACCTCGTGTTGGTCCAATCAGCGACAACAAGAGAGTTAGTTTGGCAAAGAAAATATACATTCCTTCTGGTTTAAAACGGCTGTACAAATCCACGTGGGCTTTTTCATAGGTCCGACGGTGTGTCTTCCCCCAACGACAGACGGGAAAAAATAAAATAAAAATGTCAAAACACTCTCAGTTCATCCTGCGCTGGTTCCACGGAGTGAAGTGAAGCTCCCGCTGTGGGCTGCGTTGTCACTTCAGGTCCCGAGTTGGAAATGACTTGGGGGACGAAACTTCTCCATTCAGAGCCGCTGCCGCTGCGCGCAGAGGGGGCGTTCCTCGCGCGCGCGCGCGCACGCACGCACGCCGGGTGGAAAAACTGCACTTGTCGACTAGAGATAAAAGGGGATTTCTTTCTTCACGTTTCCCATGTTTTGGTGTTAAGTGGTGATTGATTAATGTTAAAATGGTCGTCTTTTTTTTATATATATATATCAATGTTATAGCAACACGAGTGCAGTAGTTAGTCTGTTTCATCTGTTTTCAGATTCTGTAGAAAAAAAAGTTAGCTACAAGTTAGAACAAAAACAAGTCATTATATAAGTTAATCTAAGTACAGACATCAATGCTTCAACTTAGCTTAAAAGTGAACCAAACAAAATCACTTTCACTGTTAAATACACATCACCGTACCTGAACCCAGATCATTGATTTTTTTTTTTTTTTTTACGACCAATAACTGTGCTCATTTCTCAATATTCATGTAATCAGTTTTAGAATTGCAATGATTCCACATGGCAAATAAACCAAATGTGCATAATGTGCAGCTCAGTCTTAAAAGTGTGTGTTTAAAAAGCCCACATGAGTTCCTGCATCAGGGCATCACAACCTGAGCAAGCATGGGAACCGGCCTGTTCGCAGTTAGGATCTGCAAGATTGATAAATAACTGCTGACAGCGACTCCTGCAAAACTTTCACTTGGCCCAGCCGCAGAGTCAGCAGGAGAAGTGGTAGATTCCCATCAAGAGGTTTGTGAACGGGCTCCGAGCAGCTTCACACAGGTAACCGCTGTCGTGGCCGACGTGATGGACGCCATACCGTATATATACAAGAGTCACAACTGGGAGTCATCAAAATTGAGCAAATAGAACCAGGTGGACAGAAATGGTAAAAGAATAAATTGTGCACTTTCACTCACAATTGAAATACTGCAGCATTAACGGACCGTTAACTAAAGATGTCCTCATCTCAAGAGCTTTAAGTTGTTGTTGCAGTGTCATGTCATCAGTTTCTTGAACATGTCAAGCTTGATTCTGATTGGTGTAGAGCTCAGATATATTCAAACCCAGCTCATAACAGCGTTTATTTTTTTTCACATCACTGAACTCTGAAATGAAAACACTTTTATCACATAGTCATTGTCAGGGACAGTTACGGAACATGCTCTGGCTGTAACTGTCTCTTTCAACCCTCATTTGTTTAATAAAACCACAAAGCGACACAGAAGAGAGCCTGCCGGGACGTTACAGGTGAAACATCTGCCAAAAGGGGAGGAGGAAAACATCCAGCAGACGTTAAAACCCCGAGGGCAAACAGGGAGAGACAGAGAGAGGGAGAGAGAACAAAAAATGAATGCACAAGGAGAAGCCGTCCCAACTGTGTGTAACCTACATTGAGATCAGACTGTTTACATGCACACCATAATCAGATTAAGGCAATAGCAAATGGGCATTGTCATGCAAATGTATCAGTCTGGTTATCTTTACCACGTTAAGCCCATAATCGTCTTTGGCTGTTTGATTATGAACCCATCTAAATATTTCAGCTCAATCATTCAATTACTTTGAACAGTCAGATTAGATTCCGCAAAACCTCACGTAATACGACTGTGATATGATGTGTCTTGATATGTTTGAAAGCCCTGGGGGAGCCAGTCAATGACAGCATTCAGCTCGAATCCAGTAATACATTGAAGCAATTAATAATGCACAGGTGTCATTTAAAGCCCATCTGCTTTAAAAAGGAAATCATGTTTTACATGTACAATTAATAACCTTAAGTGGAAGCATATACGCATTTGAATAATGAACCTCAAACAAAGACTTGTGGGAAATCACAGTGACGGCCTGGGCCGTGAAGGATGAAGTTGAGGGGTTATAAATGATGGGTGGGAACTGGAAAGAGGGGTGTCGGGGACACACACACACACGCACACAACTAAAAAAAACCTACAGAAATAACTGTACAGCATAAGAGAGGCGGAATGTGCATGTGTGTAATGTGTAATCAGAAGAGTGAGGGCTGCAATCACACACACACACACAGGATTGTATCTTTTAATGAAGTTGGGTTTTTTTTTTAAACAGTTGCACACAGAACATGATGTTAGATAATAGCGATAAAATCAGGAGGTCTGGATATTTACATTTTGTGTTTAATGAGGTACATATCCAGTATATAACACCGGATCTTTTTGAATGTGCCACTGTCTGCCAAGTGCTGCTTAACCCCTCCTTCACCTTTAAAAAAAAATATCTTGTTAAACGTTACTGAACATGTAAAGGTTTGACCTTTGACCCAACCCCGCTCTGTATCATCTGTCACTCCCTGGTATCACTTTACTCTTATTGATTATTTGACAGTGAAGATCTTCTCCCGGGGGGAGGGGCGGGGGACCATAGGATTCCTATACAACAATATCATGCTTATACTGAGATCCACATTAATTGTAGCAAAACAAAAAAAGTTAGACAAAAAAAAAAAAACACGCGTCCCTTTTATTTAACATAGTTTCAAACCTGTACCTCTAAAAAGCTGCCAGTCCTTTTGTTGAATCCCTCGTGTGCTGTTGTTCAATGGGCAGTGGGTTTAGTGCATTGCATTGTGAGGTGGCGAGTAAACAGGATTTGTGTTGGTTTCCTTGTCATTGTGTTGACCTGGGGGGGTTGGTACGTGGGGTCTGTCCCCATGACCGGAGCAGCACAGATGGGGGAGACCTGTTCTACTTTTTCAGCCTCGTGAAGCCAGCTGCGCGGCGACGGATCAAACCAGAGGACCACAGCCTAATATGATGGCTACAGTGGCTCTCTTCCCCGCAGCGACATATGGCTGGGATTATTTGAAAATACATTATAGTAGCAGGATGGTTTAATATCCTTAATTTTTTTTTTTTTTTGGTGAGGGATCACGATATACCTGAATGTTGGTCTAACAGATCTTCACCTGCTCCTCCAGATCAGTGGAATTTGTATACAAGGACCACATCAAATAAAACAAATAACATGACAGCCGGTAGAAGAGACCAAAACAAGAAGGACCTTGAAAAAAATAGAGAACGAGTTATTGTTTTCATAATAATAAATACTTTGAGTCAACAGTGCCAAAACCGTGCTGCAAAATGAGAATGTATATATGCTTTAATTCATACTTACACTTTTCAAGGGGAGCCAAGGCCACTTTACAGAGTTGAGAAAATCAAAAGGACATTTAAGTACAGGCTTTCTGTAGCTCGTTACAGTGTGTTGGGGTTGTAATATTTGCCCTCACCTTATTTCATGCATGCGCCTTCTGCCAAGCATTTGTTGTGTTAATAATACATTCCATTAAAGATCCACTGTCGGGCCGTTTAAAGAAATGTGTGTGGGTGGGCGCCGACAGCAGACAGTGCGGTGCGCGGGACAAGTCTGGACATGCTGGTGTGACTCACTGTCATGTAAAGCTCAATTCAGTTTGGCTTTTATCTTTAAATCTGCTGTGATGGGGAGAGAAAAAAAATCAAAAGATTTCAAAATCATTGTTGGATAGTAAATGTATCTACATATACAGACCAAAATCAACAATAGCATAGAATAAAATCGACTACCAACTTGTTACTATTCATAATTGCAGTGTATGTTCTTGTTTAATTGCTGTCCTTTCCTTTTCCATTCCTAATAAGCACTTTGTCAAGTGTTACATACATAAAGTTAACTTTCATTTTGCTAATCTCCATATATAGTACACACACAGAACAAACATAAATATGAGAAGGAAATGTTTAAAAAACAATATCGTATTCAGCATAAACAATATATGCAATCTTTTTGATGTTTCTCATATTCTCGGATTTTATTCCCATACATTTTTTGACCAGGTCCAATCCAAATGTCAACCACAAAAATGAGAAATAAGTCAAAAACATCTATACAACTATCAGGTGAGTTTGTCATTGTCAGTCCAGAGGTGAGTCATGGACGTAATAAACACACATTTGGTATGTATTTATGTATATTTATGTATATATATGATTATTTCACTGCCACGGTTATGTGATGACGTTTTCCCTCTGTGTCACCCGGTTGTGGGCTGGGCCACAACGGCGACCTCAGCCTCAGACTTCCAGATGTCCAAAAAAAATCCAAATCTCCCACAAATCAAAGCTCTCCCCTGAAGAACACGGGCAGTCGTAAACATTATCATTTGAAGCTCCTTCGGAGGCCTGTGGTCTTGTTTGGTATCCAGAAACAATTCTAGAACCAAGCCATTTCTAATTATACATTCTTGTTTACTACTTCACGTTCGCAGGCCTGTAACGTGCTTTATGGATGGGGAAAGAACTGACCCCTCGGACCCTTATATTCCCCTCAGGGACTCTCATTAGCTAGATGAGATTGCTCAAATCCAGTTGAGCCAAAGGTCTGAAAAAGACAAGGAACTGTTTTGGGCCATGAAATGTAATCAAATTACTCATTTATTGTTCATATTTTGTGCCCCCTTATCATATAATCAGTATTTTTGGTCATCTTTTTTTTTTTTTTAAGCAGATATAGGCTAACTGTTTCATTTTTTGCGCGTTTTAAGTACGCCAAATGAAGACAATGACCTGGGACAAAAGCTGAAACAGGTCTTTTGTCTGCGTTTCCATTTCCCATGATTCAAAACTGCATTTTTTTTTTTCAGGGCCATACATCTAACACCAGGCGCTGGATTTATCAGCCAAATGTACATGACATCCAGCGCCGTTCTCACAAGCCCGATGTCCTCTGTGATGCCAAGCATACCTGAGGGAGGGGAAAATAGACCATTGTATTGCAGTCGTATTATTTCCTGAGTGTTTTTCAAACACAGATTAATGTATCCTGGCGTTGCTGTATTGTTCTTATCAAGGAGAAGGGTTTGCACACTTTATTGTTGAATTAGCAGATTACGTGGCCCGGCCGAGGGCTCTTTGGCTCCTGCTTTCCTGCGGTAGCAAGGTTGAGGGAAGTAGGTGGCTGGCGAGGAACTGTGTGGCAAAGTATTGGTTGGGAATTTTTATTTTTTAACGCACAAATACAAATAGGAGCCAAAAAAATAAATAATAATAATCTTTGGGTCTTTATTTTAATTTTTATTATTATTATTATTAATTTAATGAAATCATCATCATTCACAGCTGAGTAGGATCTGACCATGTTGACACAATGTAACCAAACCCAAATGAACTGAGCAGCGGGAAAATCGAAATATTAAACTTCCCATGATGCATTCTGAAATAATACATGTTGACCTAACAGGTCATCGGGAAAGTAATCACTCCCATTTCCGAAAGAAGATATGTTAGAAATGCAAAATGAGACATAAATGCTAATACCGCGTGTGCTGCTGAAAGCAAAGCCAATCAAAGGAATGATAATTAGCGTGTGTCGCAAGCCATTAACCCCACACATGAGTCACTTTAATGTCTGCTGCAGCTGCTTCCCAGTATTGTGGCGCCCCGGCTACGCAAGCACAATGTGCGGACAGCCAGACGCAGCGGGTCAGCGGTTCTCCAGCCCCTGAGTGGAGCGCTGTCGTGGGAGGTCCAGAGACCATGGTTCTGTTTTTGGACATATAATCACAAACAGGAAGTCCCTGCAAACCAGTCACACAGGGCTACTTCCTCCTTTTGTTTACAGCCAGAGGAATTAAGTTCCCAAAGACAGAGTTGGACCAGTGTTTGCTACTCCGCGCACCCACGCCGCATATCTCTCTCTCTCTCTCTCTCACCTGGCTCTTCGGTTTTAGTGAGTCTGCTTTTTTGTGGTGTCTCTGCACACAGTCGTCTTGTTCCCAACACTTAAAAACAATAAAACTGAAAATGAGCTGTTTGGGGGTTTTTTTTCTTCTTTTTTTTTTAAAGCAGTTTTAATTGAACAAAGAGCTCAAGTTTGAACCTGTAAAGGGTTAAAAAAAACACACATATTAGTTTAAGGGGGTAAAAACTGGGTTCAATAAGGTTTATATATGATATGGCTCGTTCACTCCAACATCTGCACTGAAGATACACAATGTGCGTTGCATACCACCACGGGTTACCTTTATGTGCTCCTTCTCCATCATCTGCAGTCAGAAATTGCGCCCCAAAAAAAAGAAGCCAAGAATAGGTTTATTTAATGGAAAAAGTAAAATTAGACGCTTTTGAGGTTGTCAAGACTTTTCGTGGGGATTATGGGTTACTTTAAATGTTAGCTTCCCAGTGTTGCAATGAGGTGCAGCCAGGAAAAAAAACACTGTGTTTCAGGGAAGTTTTGGGAAATATGTGGCCTTTCCCATATTAGGATTTCCCAGGGGACCCATCCATCGCTGGCTCTACCTTTCAATCTTCTCTTCGCCTCCAGTTTAAATTCCATTTACCTTCAGTTCTGCCTCCACCATCTTGATGTCATTCACTCCCCGTTGCCCTACCACTCCTATAATTTAATTGCCCGTCTCTCTCTGTTTTTTGTTTTTTTCTCTTTCACTTTTCAGCTGCCAGGCAGGAATATTTTCCTCCCACGCACACAGTGGTGCTGCCATGTTTTTTTTTTCCCCGGGGGTGATTTAAGCAACTAGCAACTTTTATTCACTTTCTCTTTACATTTCTAAAGCAAAAACACACAACTTACAATGAAACCTATTCAATTCACTGCGGGACTGTAAAATCTCCAAAATGGGCATTAATGTGCCACCTATAGACTATATGCATAGTCCCTAATCCCTAATGAGATAATCCTGATGGCTGATGTTGCAGCTTTAAATGTGGCCAAACAAAGAACCTAGAAATCGCCCAAACAAAGAGACATTCTGTCTTGCTGGATTTTATGTCAGGGAAGGGCTAAATATTCTCCGATGTTGAATCACTTCCTGTAGAATGAGGGCCGACACCTCACATTAAAGTGAGGTGCGTCACCTTTTCCCCAGTCACAGCTCATTTCGCATTGATCCTTCTTTTTTTTAAATGTAGTTTTAGAGCCGGGCATGTCTGACTTTTGAACAAACCTCTAAGACATTCGACAGATGAGAAAATGGAGCAAAGGGAGGCGTAGGTACGAGCTGCCAGTGAAACCTGTGTGTTCCAAAGTGAGGGTGTGGTTCTCTGCAGAAACTTGAGGCAACTTGGCAAATCTGCTTTGAATGGTATGACGTGCCATTTAAGGTCCATATAGAGTGCTACTATGCAAGTTTCTGACAATAAGAGTAAAGGGAACATTCTTTCTAAAAACAATATCGTCGGTTGTCGTTAATCAATTAACTTTAAATAAAGTGTGGTAAGCAAGAAAAGGCTAAAATCAAATCAAAAACCGGGGTGTCCAAAAATGGACAAAATGGGGGAGAGGAATTTAAGTCCCCTTGTTTTTTTAGTTTTGATGGAATTTGTGTTTTTCTTGATAAAATCCATATATACAATAATATTTTAGCCGTGCTGCACCTGATGCCCCCCCCCCCCCTGCAGATGAGATGTGACGGCTGTTGATGATGAGGCGCCGATAAGGAGGACAAGATGCGGGAGTATCACCGCGTAGCTGGGAAAAACTGGCTCCGTGACCCTGTGGAATTGTGGGTAAATATCTGCAGCCCAGTCATGGGAATGAAATAGCTCCATGTCAAGTCTGTGATTGCGCGGGGTTACTGATATGGACTTAACCTCGGGGCAGAGGGGGACTTTCTGCCTCTCTCGCTCTCATTAGGGACCCTGTCTCCCATGTAACCATTTCCCGCCTGTTTCTTTTTCTGTCTTTGCAATATATACACAGTGTCTTTTCTTTCACTCTTTTTCCCACTGTATATTTTGATAAGCGAAAAAACATTGAGTGGAAAATAACTGTTTACCAGAGACTTTCATGCTCGGACAGTTTATTATTCTAAGATTGTACGTCTCCTCGAGTGCTCAGAGTTTATAGGACAATATGTGTGTGTGTGTGTGTGTGTGTGTGTGCTGCTTGTTTGTGAGTGTAATCTCATAATTGTAGTTTGTGCAAGGGGGAAGGAAGGGTGAGGATTAGAGCGCCTCTGTGTGTTGCAGTGTAATGAGAACAGTGTGGGAGCCGGTGACGCGGTGCCACACAAAGAGCGAGGAAACCAGGAGCTCTGTGAGACACCCCAGCACCTGAGGGCTCCACACCACGGAGGAAGTGATGGGAGGGAAAACATACACAGCTCTCGTTTATATGCCACCCTGAGATTTAATCTTTTTTTTTTGTTTGAAATACCGGTATTTGGTATGGTTACATTTGATCTCATGTTGCTTGAAATGCATGTGTGGCATTTGCCCGTGTGAAGTGAGGCACATTCGTGTCTTCATATCCTGCTCCATTCACTCATTCTTAAATTTTTATATTTATAATACAGTGGCATAGAATACTTTCATGTTGAGGAATCGTTTCTTTTTTTGTACATCAGATATATCATATATATATATATGACGTTTATGTGTGTTCACAGATATCATCAAGTAAAGGAGAGGTGGCCTAGTGGTGAGGGAGACAGGCACCAGAGGGTTGCCGGGTTCGAGGTGGTCTCCATCTGGAAGGACGGGCGAGCCCCCGCCACCATCAAAAGAGACGCCACCTCTAATGCCCTTGAGCAAGGCAGTAACCCCATCTGCTCCCCGGACGCTCTCAGGTGTCCACTGCTCTGTGCATGCGCCACAGATGGGTCAAATGCAGAGGTCAAAATTTCCCCTGACTTGTGTTTGCATGTGCAGGCTTGTGCGGGACCATGCGCAATTCTAAACCACACAATTCAATCTAATGTCTCTTTTTTTTTTCCCAGCATGACATCTTTTTGCCGTAAACGTGGTGACTTCCAAGTACAAGAATGAAAATGAATCTTCTGCGCTAGGTTTTCAGTTGAATTTGAATTCTATTACACAGTAGCTATGTATTTTTTATTATTGCAGAGGAAGCACAGGTGTAACTGGACGAGGGCTTTTTTTCGGTGATGTCATCAACTGAAAAATGACTAAGTCAATCAATTGTCTCAATAAAAAATATATATATATTGAAATGAACAAAACACACCGATTTATGAGCACCATTCCATGGAATACAGAGACGGCGGACTGAAACCTGGACGCCGCACGAGCACATAGGACAACAATAGCTCCTGCGACAACACGGATGATAAGCAGCGAAGACGTGCACGAACACGGAGCGCAAACTTCCCCCTGAGTGGCACCGAGTCAACAGAATCACCTCGTGTGCAGCTTTTCCCAGCGGCACGCACACACTTCACAGGAAGTCAATGTTTGTGTTTAAGCTCCTCAGCATCTCTTTTTTTTCCTTTTTTCAAGGCTCCTCCGATCCAGGTCTCACGTTTTTTGGGCGACGGCTGGATCAAAGTTCTGACTTTTAGTTTCACCTTGATGGAGAAAAAAATCAAGAAGAAGGGGGAATCATAGCCGTGGTAATCGTTTGCTTGTGGACTTAATCCATGCTCTCGAAAGAAAAACACCTATTTGAGTTCTCCAGCGCCGTTCACAGGGTACTTGAATATCCCCTCTGTCTCAGCGCAGACAAATAGAGTAGTCTTCATATATATATAGACCTGTTTGTCCCCGTTCGGCTCTCATGACCAGAAAAAAAAAGAAATCTCGGCATGCTGGGAAATTTGTTTTCCAGCTGAGCCGCATAATTGAGCGGCATTAATCCCTAAACAGCAGCTGTGAGAAAGTTGCGCAAAGTGTATTACACCTTTTCACTCCTGACCAATTAAGGACAACTTAAAAAAAACAAAAACAATGCAGTGTTGAAAAGTAATTGGTCTTTCTTTTTTAGACTATCCTCTGTCACTCAGTGATTCGAGTTCCCACACTTGCGTGACGGTGGACTGCGATTGGGCTTTCGGACGCCAGAAGAGCCATATTGTACTTTAACGTGCAAAACATAAAAGTTCAATGCCAAGACACAAAATGCCCAGGCAGGGTTTTTCAAAATAAAATAGGATTCTGCCATTACTGGAACATTTTGACGAGACTTTATGACGCCCTGGGCCCGGCACCACGTTTCTCTCGCACAAGTTTGTCGGAAAATCTGAGGCTTTTATATCTTGTTTTTTTCCATAAATGGAATAAAGAAATTGGACAGTGCCCGTTGTTGTCCAGGGATTGAGTCACAGTAACGCATTTGCCAATTGGAGCAGATCCCAGCGCCTGGAAGAGAATGAAAACGTTGAACGTCGTGATTCTCAGAAAAGACCCACAACTATACCGACCTTCACAATATTCGCACAGGAGCAAAAACAAAGAATATACAAAACTGACGGTGAAATATCAACAGGGCCGGAAGTGATCAATTGTCAATTGTCATTCGTTTTCTCTGGTGAGAACGATCTTGGACAATTATTAGAACTTCCAACGCACCTCATTAGGTGGCTCTAATTAGGTTGGCATGCAAAACCAAGAATGGCCTCAGATCCCTGGTCCAGTTCACGTCGCCGGGCCAACATCTGCAGGAGGCCCCACGTGGAAATCATACGTCTCGAGTGGAGCTGCATGACAGGAAATGGCCTGTTAGTCCCAGCACTGAGCTGAGATGCCGCGCGGCACGATACGGCAGCTCGCAGAGAGAGAGAGAGAGAGAGAGAGAGAGAGAGAGAGAGAAAGAAAAACAAGTTTCAGTGTCAAGAGAAACTTATCAAAAATGCATTTCATAATCTCCTTTGAGGGATATTAATATTTTAGGTTAAGATTTGTATTTTTCAAGGATTTTTTTTTTTTGGTATACTAGTATACACAAAATACAAGTAATTCATTTTAGTCATTAATAGTCGTGTAAAACACCTTCACCTTCCAGATCCTGTTGATCGTGAGACTTGAAACTTTACAGCAGCCTCCCAAACTCTCTATCATCTTTTTTCATCAGTTTCCCACATGACACTCCTTCTCTGTTTGTTTTTTTTTTGTTTTGTTTTTATTTAATGCTGACACTGCACAACTGACATTTTTTCTTTTTATATCTGGTTTCTGGCCCAGGTACCATGTAGTATCTCTGAGACCATCTGACCCAGCGCTGTGTACGCCTGACACCTGCCATCCTGTTTCATCTCACTCGATGGTTTGTTTCCCCCTCTCCATTCCTATGACACAAAGGAAGGGGAAAAAAAGCCTCAGGGTTACTGGCCATTGTTTACCAAGCAACCCTGTATCTCTTTCTCTGACTGTTCTGCACCAATCATTGGTGAGATTTTTTATTTTTTATTTTTTTAAAGCAGGAACCAAATTCCGTCAGAGCCTGGGAAAAAACTTGTGGGAAATTAATAGTGACGTTTGTGCTCATACCGTGGTTTCCCTGACACCTGAAATAGAGTTGGCTTACGCACACACTTGCATTTTTTTTATATTAAGCATGGCCAGAAAAAAATAAAATAAAAATGAATGGTTGGCGACTTGTTGCATGTGATCGTATTGGAAAAAAAAGAGACGGCTCCCAATCTCCTCGAGCAGCTGGTATCATTTTGCATGAAACATGTTTATCCTCTAAACTGCCAGCGGGAAAAAATTCAGGCAGAGGTTTTGCAGCTTCTCATTCCTCACTCACAATATTATAACTGTGCAAATGTTTTGGCTATGGGGTGTTTGTATAGTAACACAAACACACACACACACACAGAAACGCACACAAACACAGGCAGACTTTTCCTTTCTTCCGTCTGTTAGGATGACACTCGGTGGGTCGTGTCATTTTTGGGCCTACAAATTCATAAATACAAATCAGAATATAAATAAGTATGAATAAAGGGCGCTGTTTTTACTTTTTAATGAGCCCGATGTGTTCAGGTCAATGTAGAGGTCAGAATCTGATGGCTGCACTCTCTCTCTCTCTCTCTCTCTACACAGGCCTTATTAACTGTGTATTATCTCCTCTGGGCCGGGGACCACCGGTCATCTCTCTCGGCTGGGAACAAAGCCTCTCACTGTGAGCGCACGGACGCCGTGGCGTCCAACATGGCGGGTCCCGAAAGTCACCCACAGCCCGGGCAGCAGACGGGCGGCCCCCCGCGGGCCCTTCTTCCTATCAATCGCAATTATACTCGGCCCCTTTCTCCTAATTGCGGGGAGCTCGCTCGAGCGGGGCCGCAGGTTCGGGCAGAGGGATTTAGTGAATGGAGGACGGAGGGAGGAGGAGGAGAAGGGACGAGGCCGGGGTCAGGGAGACGGTCGCTCATTAGGGACCGAGGAGCTGCCTCGGCGCCACGCCGGGGTCACCGGGGGAGCCAGAAAACAGGGAATCTGGGTCGCCGTGTTGCACTTTCTCCACCAGTTTCTCCGACCATCATCCATTGTGGGGTTTTTTTTTAGATCATTTTCCCTGTGATCTTTGGAGTAAACTCCATGTTTCTCATGTTGCTGTCTTTCTGGGGTTTTTTTTAATCTCTCTCTCAGCACCACCCTTCAACCAACCTCGCAGTGTCCTTCAGGGGCATTATGGGTAATGTTTTTTCCGCCGCTGTGACTCCCATTAAAGCCCCAGGAAAGTAGCTGATTTTTTTTACAAAAATGAAAACCACTCAATGCTTTTACTGTTGGCCAAGTCCTCAGTCGCTCATAAATATTCATAGGTTTGTGTGTGTGTGTGTGTGTGTGCCTTCTTATTGTTGCTGGAGCCGTTCCTTGCCCTGCAGCCAGGGATCAGAATGAAAACATTGTTCCTGAGGTGATAAGCTTTCATTCGAGCGTGATTATGTACCCGAGCAAGAATCTCCGGAAAAAAGTTTATAGTGCGTTCCCTCCATCCAGCTCCTGGCTTGCCGAAGGAAGCCAAACTTAACAGCAGACAACAGAAAAATAACACTGAGGGCAAAGGTTTTGGCAGAAGTGTGCCGCGTTAGATTACGCGTGAGAAGGTGTGTTTCAATGGATATTGAATGTATGTCGTGTCTCTATTTAGTCCAAATAACGTCTTATCTATAAGACTGTTGGCACAATGTTTTGGCCAACAACTTGATAGCTTGCTATTTCCTGCGACACAGGGTTGGATCTCATTGTTCTCAGTTTTGGCTCCGGCCCCGGAGCTATATACTGCAGTATTGTGGTTTACCTAACACCATCATAACTGATGTCAACTCCGATGTGTGCGATGTGTCAGGGGGGCTCATGCTCGGCTTAAAAGCTCTTTCAACGCGTCATCTGTCTGTCTCGGGCTGGATGCCGTGAATGTCTGCCATAAAAAAAAATGTACCAGAGACCACGAGTCTGTCCGGCACCAGTCCCCGGCCTTTTCCTCACTGCGTGGATTTGTCAGATAAATATAGTACGGGACTCTCTTTTGAGGTATTGGTTTGGCTGAGCTACTGTATATACATACAACCCCAAAAAACTTTGAATGTGAAATAAAATGGACGTATGGGGTCTGATTACAGTGAGGAAAAAAAACACGTATTGAAGCTTTAAATAAATGTAAAGCAGTACCAGTGTCATTATAAAGACCCAGTGTCGAACAAAGACCCAAGTAGAAGATAAATACTTTGTTGTGAATATTTGAAAAAATAATTAAATAAACTGCATAGGTCCAATAAATTCTGAAACAAAAAGATTGGCATACTCATTTGAAGTGCAAAACTATAAATTCAAAAGGTGCAAAAATATATATATATGTACAATACTACGTATTCAAGTGACTAAGTGGTTGAGCCAACCATTTTTAAACTGAGAGTGGTTAAGTAAGTGATGGTCCATGCATAGACTTTGCCTTAATGCTGTAAACTCACTGAATCCGAAAATAGACGGCGGTCCAAACGAATTCCCAAATTTGATTTGCGACGGATTTGACACCGCACAGTGAGTCACATGAGGCTCGCTCCACAATCCCATTTGTGTTCACCGAGTGTGACAAACCGCACTCAGGCACGTGAGACACGGGTTGTTTATTCACTTCGCTGCGACGCAGATGGGCTTTGTGAAACCTTAGAGGAGACAAGTATGTGTCGTCTGGTCGATGTTAACTTGTTGTGGGCACAAAGTGAAACTTTATACGCTTATGGAGGATCAACGGCTGCTCAGCAAGCGGAGGAGGAAGGGGGGGGGGGTCGTGTGACACCTCGGGTGGTGTTGACCCAGTATTAGTTCACACCACTTATATATATATATATATACAGATAAATATCAACATTTGATTTTGATCTGTTTCATCAGTCAAGATGTTTTAGATTTCTGGGGATGGAAAATGTGTTCAATGGTCCATTTATTTCATCTCAACATCTGTGGGATGGATTGTTCAATGTCATAACCCATGCCCATCATCAAAAGACACAATCAGGGTGTCAGGGTGATGGAATGAATACACAGTTAAACACAGATAGTCGAAATAAAACCAGAAATGAGGTCAAATGGCCAGACGAGTTTTCTTTAAAGGCCAAATTGAATTGCTCTCCCAGTTCTATGCAACTGAAATGCCTTTTGGGATGGCGATAGCGATCTTGTTCATTGTGTTGCCGTCACGGAGAACAAAAAACAGCTTGAAGTGCCGCACAAAATGACTCTGTGCTGTGTGTAACTGCGCAGAGAGCGGATTTTTCCACCATGAAAGATGATAGGACAAGTTTGAAAACGCATTCGATCCAGGGATATTTTGGGCTCCGGCGTGCGGAGCGTGTAGTGTGAATGAAGCCGACACAGTTGTGCACAAGATATGCGGTGATTTTTAAAGGGAACAGCCGGCTGCTGTGTCGGGGCCCACTGGCTGGAAGGTGAAACACACTGGCGACAGCTGTCGCACACGCGCGTGCACGCACACACCCTCGCGCGCACACACACACACACACACACACAGCGTGCCATTGTAAACAGCTGGCAGGAGGTTTAAGTGGCGTATTACTGGAGACACGCAGAGGAGAGAATGTGGCACGGTAACCCAAACTGTCGAAACCGGGGAGTCAAATGCAACAATTTGTTACAAATTGACTTTTGGTTTCCTTTGAAGTTGACGATGAAGAGTCCATGTCTTTGAAAAAGTCAACACCGGCACAGCGCTGACCTCTAAAGTCAAGAATTGCATGAGAAAAATATTCTTTGGATGAAAAAGCAAAACGGACCTTTTCTAACTTCTTCTGCCGCAAACTGGCTCGAGGCCAGAAACATGAAAGACTGCCACAAAGAAATAAAAATGAAATTTGAAGTATAAACAATCAAATATATATAGCGGTGGATGCCATGTGTGACAGGCTGACCGCCTCCAGCTTATATAGTGCAGCAGACCAGGTGAGGTGAATCTCTGTGATGACCAAACTCCTCCCATCAATGAAAGGCCTGATCAGAGACTCTATCTCTGTAGCTCTCAGGATATACATTTAATTTTATTTATTTTTTTATTAACGAGTAAAGAAGCGAAGCTAAAAAAATAAAAAAAAAGAAAAAGAAAAGAAGCAAGAAAGAACTTTTCCACAGTGCTGGAGAGCCTTAAACAGCGGTATAGTCAGGCATGTGCCTTATGTCACCAAACGAAGTGGAACGACACTTTAAGTCATTTTAACCGTCTCTAGGCAACGGTGAGGACGGTAGCTGCCAACAGAGGACATTTATGTTTTCGTTTTTGATGTTTATGTTTGTTGGTCATGATGAAATGATGACAAATCCGGTCCGGGTGTCATCGAACAGTGTAAGCTTCATAGTTGTTGAAGTGTTGGAGGCGAAGGGGTCGCCATTTCTTGTCCATCAAAATATAATGCTGTACGTATCAATATTTTTGCCGTTAAAAAATGAATTTCGACTTCAGGTCTCAGGCGGGTGGAGGGGAGGTGATGGGTTCGGGTGGGTGGGGGATTTATTCGGAGAGGAACGACGTTCCCATGCCCCGGAGGCCCCTGGGGAGTAGTGGTAGCAGATGTGACGTCTGGGGGCCCTCCTCCCTCCCTGGCTCCCTCCCTCTTTTTTCCTCCATCTCGGCTTTCCTTCCTCCCTGGTCTGCAACGGCTGAGTGTCCTCTTCTCCACATCCCAGTTTCGTCTGCTGCCAGGAGGGAACACTTCGGTCTATCGCTGTGAAACTAACGCAACAGACCCAACGCGGACTCTCATTGGCCGGGAGCAAGTGTTGCTCTCGTTATGAGCCCAATCAGGGTAGAGGCTTTTTTTTTTCGTGGTCTTTGGGGGGAGGCAAGTATGTGACCCATAGTTTATCAGCCTAATTTGTCAATTATTATTGCAAGTCTGCACCAACTTTATTAAATCACCAAGCCCCTCCCCCCCCCCCCCCTAATGATCTGTGAATAAACATGTTGAGAGGGGCCCCTGACTGATAAGTGCCCGCTCTGTCACTGGGAGTTGAAAAAGAAAAAAAAAAAAAAAGAGGAGAGAAGGTGATGGAGGCGAAAACAAATTAAGAAAGGACTTCCCGGATGGTTGGAAATCAACTGCAGGGCCGAAGATGTAATCAGGGGAAAACTAAACTGGAAATGACTTCACATCCTCTGGGAACTTGCGCCAAGGGAGGCTCTGTAAAACGGATATTTGCAGATCCTCAGACACACTGGATGTGGACTTATTTAATCAAGGATTTTATAAATAAAGAAAAGAAAAAAAAAGGTCAAGCAGCGGGACTCAAAAAACACAACACGAAATTTACTGCAGGCCAAGAATTCAGAGATTAGGAGATCTGCCTGGCAGACAAGAGAAGTGGAGTTGTTATAGTTTATTTTGGAAAAAAAAAAAATCTCCAGAAATGCTCCATTTTCACACCGGAAGTTCAATTAACAAGCCCACGTGGTGGAGAAGTCCTTTCAAGGTCTTCACCCATATCCTGGTATATTTGTGGTAGGGAAAATTCAGGCATCCCAGACGCGTCCTCCTGCCGCTCGTTAGTGATTAATTGACTGTGGGAGATGAATTCATGAAATAAGTCTGAATCCTCCACTCGGAGGAGTGGGAGGAAATGACTTCTATTCACATTGGTCACTGGGCTTTCATTTATGAGTAGAGTTTTTTTTTCCCCCTCAAATTTTGCCTTATGTGCCCTGATCACACTCCATGAGTTTCTCAGGAGCCTTTTGTGTGTGCGTAGTCTCCTTGTTGTGAGGCTTCTGAGAGCCATTGTGCACTTTTGGTTTTGAGTTGCGTTAAACCCACGATCAATCCCACCATTAAAAGTGAAAAAAAAAATGGTTTGTCCTTTTTGCTTGATGAATTAAAGCATCCCATGAACTCACAATGAATTGTCCTTCAGCAGAGCCAATCCAGCCAATCCATGAGGCCTGGCTGCATTTTTTTCAGAACAATAAAGGAAAATGACAATAGCATGCAGGCTCTACACAACATGTGTCTATTTGCAGCACTTCAGTTAACAGATTTCCTTTCCTCACTGCACGAGGAGTGCATCCTCTCCCAGGCTTTCTATTCCTAGACACAGATATGGCTTCTTCTGATTGGTCCACGGGGAAACCCCGTCCCTACAGCACCTGTTTCACTTCACCTGAGAGTGTGTGTGCCCCCCCCCCCCCCCCCACCACACACACACACTCAACAACACTCCCCTCAAACACACACGCAACACAGGAGATGGACAGCGTTAAATATAGATCCCTGAACACTGGTCCCCAGTGGAGCAGCCATCCGATACCACTGTCCCTCGGTACGCACGCACGCACACACACACACACACACAAACACACAGCTGAATCTTTGAGCACAGCTTGAGGACAAGTACAGGGGGATAAACAAAGGGCAGGTTTCTGCCTCTCTCTCTCTCTCTCTATCTGCCTACAGGGCAGGGCTTCCCCGTCACTGACACCAGATGATTCCAGAGCAAAGAGGAAGATCCCGCCGCGGCTCAGATGTGTTGTTGACAAAAGGGGGACAGAGTCCGGGCTTCCTCGTTCAGGTTTTTGTTTCAGATGTTGGGCTGGGTGAAAGACCCCTGGTGCACATGGGCCCTCTGGAATCAGAGAAGCCCCTTTTTGATCCGCCTCAGGGAGATGGAAATAGATTCACTGCCCCCCTCTGGCCATGTCTGGTACTGACGGTGAACCATTTCTTAAATTCCCAACTGAATCCTGAGCAGCAGCTGCTGTCGCTGCAGTGGCAGATGAACTCGGGAACCTTCATTTGAACGTAATAACACATTTATGTAATCAGATACGAGAAACAGAGGTTTGGCATTCACTTTATATTTAAGTAGAAAACAGAAAAGTTATGGGCACTTGATGTATTGTATTATTATCTTAAACACACATTAATAATAATAATAATAATATATTATAATTCTTTGGGGTCAGATAAAGTTAGGAAGGACACATTTTCTAAGTCTGGATTCACATAGTGGGAAGGAAACAATATTTACTGTCTTTGTACTTTGGCGAGGCTGCTGGAAACATTAGTGAACACCCAAACTGCAGCTGTGTCAACAACAGGGCGCATGCTGTTAGTGTCTTACTGAGGACAAAGATAAAGAAACATCCTAACATTTGCAACATTTAAAAAAAAAAGTCTGTTTTAACCTCCCTTCGTACTTTTTTATAATATAATTATAACACTGTATAATTACAGTGTTTTAACATAAGAGAAGTAGTTATTACTAAATTGCACATGAACTATAATTTACTGTGCGGTTAATAACTCCTTTGATCATCATCATCATCCTCATAAGGTTTGGTATGTTCCCCTAATCCAAACGTAAGGAGAGTAATAAATATTAAATTACCCTTAAGTGGCCCCTGACAGGCTTTCTTCTCCAACTCACAATATGGAACTGTCTGCCGAGGTCATATCAGAGGGCGGAGGCTTAGACCAGAGGTCAGAGGTCACTGCGGGTCTTCAGCGGCCCCACTAGTGCAGAGACGGCCTGAGGTTGAATGGAGGTTGAATCTTGAATTGGATTTGATTAATGTTAATGTTAGCAGTTGTGAAAAAGAGGCAGTCAAAATGAAAAAATTCAATTTTTGGTTCCACAGTAGTTGAATGACACCTTTTTTCAGCAAGGGGACATAGCTCCTGGTGTTCTATGCGTTCTCAGTTTGCCAAGAGGCTAATGTGACTAAGGCCAGAGGGTTACTGCAATAAAGCACTCTACCAAGTCATGAAGAGCTCCTTTAACCAGTTACCACTGAAAGGTCCAGATCAGAGAAAGCAACACAAAAAAAGCTGATTCACTATATGCTTGATGGCAAATCCTTTAGTCTACCTAGTCATTATAAGGTCAGAGGTCAATATATGACCACCAGACTGGACACAAAACCAAAGCTTCCCACTGTAACAAACAGGCTGGAAACGAGAAGGAGAGAGAATTTATTTTTAAAATGTATTTCAACCATTTAATTTAAGCTCATTCATATCAAATACGGAGAAAAAAATGATTCATTCAATAGTGGATATAATTAGTTTATTCATGTAATTGGTTTAACAACTATATTCACGTGTTGCCTTGATGATTATTATTTTGTGAGTAATTAAAAAAATAATGGTGGGTGCCTGAAAAAAATGTATTGCACATGTGAATCTATTTTGCACTAAGTAAGGAGCTCAGTCAAAACACTTTTTATTTTATTTATTTTTTCTTTTAAGGCTACACAGCCGGTGAGCTTGCATGATTGGTTATAATATGTGAGACATGTGCTTAATTTTTTTCTCGTTCCTAGGTTCAGGTGAGTGTGTGTTTCACCTGGTTGAAGCCCCCCGGGAAAGAAGTTGAAATTTAAAGTGACAGGCGTAACGTGTGCCTGCTGTCTGTTGGCTGGAGATGTTATCGATGCGGTCCCTGTGCGGCACATCGGTTGGCACGTAACATTTGTAATAGCAGTTAGAGTTGTTGTGATCTGCCCTGAGGAGCAAAAAACCTGCACCTGCCTTTTGTTTCTGCCAAATCTAAAGGGGTTCAAAAAAAAAAAAAAAAAAGTTCCGAGTCTGTGCGTGAGTGGGAGGGAAATGATGGGATGTCGAACGCAGTGGAGCCAGAGATCAAGTTGTTAGAACATGTTGGGGCGGAAAACTCCTCAGGTTCAGGGAAGTAGAAATGAAGGCAGGAGATTGGTGTGGATTACGTCCGGAGCATGCTGGAGCAGAACATGAGGGATTTTACCCACACGCTGATGTTTATCACGCTCAGTGTGGCCAATTATTTCCAACGGCAAGTGGTTAAATCCTGTTCAAAAGGTCACGAGGTGGTTTCGCGCACATCCATTTGCAGATTAGTGTCACAAACTATACCGGTTGAGAGTAACTTTATCATCCTTAATGCATTGTTGTTATGTTTTGCTCCATGTTCCTTATTTCAAAACATGTGATGTATAAGGCTGCAAAAAGGCGAAACAATTCCAGAACAGTCAGCAATTTTTTTATTTTTTTTTAGACTTCAAACTAAACACGGCAAATCTGCACCTGGAAGAAAAGTCAGGGTATCACCGAGGCGTTAGGAGCCTCCTATGGGACCCAAGGAGAGAAGGTGACTCAACCAAATTTCATTTCAGCACATTCAGCGGAATTTAAAACACTTGACAACCTTGCCACCCCTGGCGCCACAGCACCAGTGTGGCTTAGAATTGTAATATAAATCTGGCCCTCTGCTTGATGTATGAAAAAACGGTTTCCCTTCAGGATTCAGAAAAAATAAATAAAAAATCACCTAGCACTACAGAAGAACCTTCTTGACTAAAACTTTTGCAGCTTCAAAAAATGCCACGGGTGCATCATTGAAGAAAATATTGGGTTTATTTTTTTACTTTTTTTACTTTTTTTTTTTCAAATTATTGCTCTGGCTACGTGCGATAATTGTCCACGTCTCCCCTGGTCGAGTTTAGGCAGACGAGAAAGAAGAAAAAAAAAGGAAAGCTGTCAAAAAAAAAGTGGAGCTCTGATTTTTCGCGAGTGCCGCCTCGGGTTAAAAGACGCTGACCTGCAGCGGGCTTTGATCTGTGTTCATATCCAGGCAGAACAATGGCGGAGCTAATGATGTCCGCCGTGTGTAAGCACACTGCTGAGGGGGATCTGTAGCCACACAGAGACCTTTAATGAGTTTGATTTGTTTTGTTTTATCTCCCTCCACCTCCCACTCACCTCGGCACACGGAGTAATGAAGAAGGCGGGGGTTCAGAAACAAGACTTCTCTACACCTACTTATCCAAACCTCTGGAGGACCATCCCACAGCTTCACCTAAAGGAAAATGAGATTCCTCCCCTTCTTTCGTCCTATAATTCTATATTAACCTCCTTAGTTAAAATGATAATAAAACTAGTTCAATTTCATGGGATCGGGCAGTTGTTTATAAAACGTAAACAACAAACCAGAATACTGTTTATCGAAGAGATGAAGAAATATTAATTTTGAATACAAGAAGAACACATATATAACAGATGATAAAAAAAATTAAATAAATAAACAACAATAAAAGAAAAATCGGAAAAAGAAATAATAATGATTCCCGCAAAACATCAGAAAAAAAAAAAAGGCAGAGCATCCCATTAGAAATAAGAGAATCCGGATGGATGATGGTTTAGTTCACCTGCTCCAGGTGAACAGACAGTAATAAATGATATAAAGGTTATAAAATATACCAACAATGACCTCCTGTCCTCCTCCTGTCAATGTGTCAGTAATGATAACAGTAATGAATCGCCTGGGAAAATCCTGGTTGTCGAGGCGAATCGTTTTTTTCCATTTCTGATGATGGACACGATTTACGGTGGTGGTTTAAAAGGCAGAAAAATGTGTTTAGGGTCAAAAAATCCCTCCGAATATATTTTGAGGGAAAAAAAAAAAAAAAAGTATTTGAGGATACTTTGTAACTTGGCCAAAAACTTTCCCAACTTCTGTGTTAATGCTGCTCTGAACCAAAACACGGACCCGGAGCCTCTCTCCGGGGCTCAGCATTGAACTTTAATCCATCTGTGCCATTTCAGAGTAATTGTCACTTTCTCAGAAGTCATAATCACAGAGACGGGCGCCGTCCTTTCACGGATATGGGTCCCAGCACTCTGCTCGCACAATGCACTCCCTATCTCTCTGTCGGACAGCCACTCCCAGGCCGCACTCCCCCTCATTAAACATATGTCTCACTCTCCATTTCCAGACCAGAGATAGGGCAGAAGTGCACACAAAAGCACTATTTCCAGGCTCATCTCGTCTGAAAGTCTAATGAGAGCAGATCAAATATAGCTGACACCGCGGGGAGACAAAGAGAGAGACGCGGCCCCGGGTGAGAGATGAGGCCAGGCATGAACAATAGGCCCCGGAACTGTGCCGTCGCTGCGACGGCGTGGAGCAGGACCACTGAATGTAGATGATTCTGTAATGAGGGATTAAGTGGTGGATTATGGGCCTTTATTAAGATGTTTCTGATCCTCATTAGGCTGAATCTCATATCGGAGGCATCGATTCCCCTCCGGCTCGCTGGATTGGCCGTCCTCTGGAGGAGGAGGAGGAGGAGGAGGATGGAGAGAGAGAGGGAAGAGGCATGTGCCTTTAATATGCGTAACTAAAACTGTCTCTATATGCATTGTGGCACCTATACTAGCCAAAATGAGTTTGCTTTTGTTATCACAGACATTTATGTTTTCACCATTTTTTTTCCAGGTAAATTTGACTTTAGCGAGAGATTTTTCCATAAAAAAACACAAATAGAGTCAAAGTCAAACTAAGCAGTCAGATATTTCAACAAAAGAGGGAAATTCTGATCCGCTGCTTCAGATTCATCCACATTTTGCCACCGTCCACCCACATGAGTGTGATTGCGCGTGTGTGTGTGTGTGTGCGCGTGCGTGCCTGTGTTGTCGTTGTTGAGCCAAGATCAGATTTTAATCTGCAGGACTCAGACACTGACGCAAAACTAAACTAAAGGCGCTCATACAGAGGACAGTAACACAACGCAACACTCACAATGAAGACACACAATTAGAAGAGAAGGTGAAAAATCACTCTCACAGAGCAAAAGTCGAAACGACAAAAATAAGAAAAACAAAAACGTGGCACTTGCTCGGTAAGTGGCTCGGGCAGATCGGTCTCACGCGGAGGAGGAGATAGGGAGCAGACAGGATGACTTATACCTGAGATGAGTGGGAACAGGTGGAGACAATCCGGGGCGGAGCTTACACTGACGATGGCGGGAAAACACACAAAGGCAGGAAGGAAAGAGATCTGCAATGAAAACAAAAAATCGAAATAAAACAGGGAGTGAAATGACTGATGTAAGACACAGTGACTTGAGAAGTGAACTACAAGACATGAGAAAATACAATCAAGGTCCAAAATCAATATTCACATCTCATACACCCTCGGATTGAGGCTAAACTAGAGCAGCGTTAACGTAACGGGACAGCCTCAGCTATCCCTCTATTTATGTGACAGGGTCCAAGTTTACTATGAGAGACTCCAGACACAATGGTTTAAATTCCATTCAGATTCAGACTAAACTTCCCTACGCTCAACAATTACAGTCTTATTTACACTCAGTCAGCAGCTGGACTTATGTGAAGTTCTGAGGGGGTGAACTGGAGCACAAAAAAATCCACATGACATAACAACGTTTTTTTTTATTTTATTGAACGTTAATTGTGTCCTGTGCCCCCACACACAAATCAAGTCTGTATTTTATAATTTTAATTTGATATTTGAAGAGATTCAAGGTACCCAGTGAAGCTTTTAACCAAAAGCACAATCGGGGCAATATTTGCCAACATTTACATCTCTTTAATCTCCTGTACTATCATAAACTTGATATAAAAAATATTTGAGCAGTGCTAATGTGTTGCCTTTAGATCGAGCAGGTTTTTGTGTTTCAAACAATTGGGTAAATAGCTGAAATCAATCCGGCATAAGTATCTGCCGGGGAGATGGACGAAGCAGCCCCGGGATCATTAAGTTGTTGATTTTTGAGAGAAAGTGGATGAGAAATAAAAACATTGAAAGAGGGGGAAAAAATGAATACAGAATAAAAAGCTTCTGTGAGTCAGAAGCTCACGTGCCGTGACCAACGCAGACTAAAATAAAAGACGCACAGCAGCAGTTCAGGTTATGACAGTTTTTTTTATTTAATAGCAGGAGTCGGTGATGCGCCTCATGCTCATGAACCTCATTTGGCTGGAGCCCATGCTCATGAAGTTCCTGTACTCGCCGGGCCTCATGTACATCATCCTGCCGCGGAAGTGGGGCTGCTCGTACATCAGCCAGTGGCCGTCCATCACGTTGCAGGACATGAAGTTGGACATGTGGTAGCGGTCCATGACGTTGTCACAGTCCTCCATCAGCTCGTGCATCTGACCCCCGAAGTTCTCCCTCTCGTAGACCCTCATCCTGTAGGAGCCCCTGTGCTGTGGTGCAGAGGGCGAGTGGTTTTTTCACTTGTATTTCAGGGGTCATTTACAGGTAATCTAGCCAGGCGCGAGGTCTTACCATGGGGATCGTGCGGCAGGACCTGATGCAGTCGCTCATGCCCATCATGCTCATGTAGTCGGTGTACTCGCCCCTCCTCATGAAGAACTGGTTGCCCATGTAGTTGGTGCGGTCGTACACCACGAAGCAGCCGTGCTCCACCCTGCAGGAGTGGCACCTGTTCAGGTAGGAGGACATGTCGGGGCACTCGCCCGCGCACTCGTAGGAGCGGCCCTGGAAGTTCTTCTCCTCGTAGAAGATGATCTGCAGGAGGGGTGAAAGGGGGTCGTTTGGTTGGGGACATATCAGCAAATATGAGAATAAAAATGCCAAAATTGGTGAGTTATAATATAGCGGATAAATAATCAAATTGTTCGTTTATAGTGTTTTGTTGTTTTATGTTGGGTATTTCAGCCAAATCATGTGTTTAAGGCCTAAGTGCATTTTTTGGTATATCATTTTTTTAAGATGGGGTGATCGGTACAACCATTGGAGAATTGGTCAAATAATAATAATATTAAAATAATAAAAAAGAAAGCTCACCTTGCTCATGGTGTTCATTCCAAAGGAAGTCATTTTGCTGGACAGTGGGGCTTCTGCTGTTGCTGGAGCTGCTCTTGCACAAAACTGTACCCTGTCCCAGTTTAACCCTTTCTTTTATACCTGCCCCACAGACTGGCCCTTTTGTCCGAAACCCCCTGAGCCAGCAACGACGCCATGGAAATGTGCAGAATGCGGGGGGATTGTTCACCATCTCCAGCGGGCATTTCTCGCACAACACGTGGGCTCACCGAGCGCGTGAAAGGGTTAACAATCAAAGGTCAAACTTGGCCATTGTTTTGCTCATTGTGACAGGCGCTATGCCGTCAGCAACTACGTTTTATTTTCTGAAAAGTGTGGTATGTTGTAGTGCACTTTTTGGATGTTTTAAGAAAAACACAGACTTACTTGTGATAGCATAGTAATGATCATTTGTTGAAAGTTAAACATGGCAAAAGGTCAGTAAGAGTTGGATATGTACATACTGTATATGTATATAATAACATCATTGAAATATGTATACATTTCAATGTAGATGTTTCAGATGTGAAATGAAAGGAAATAAACAAAAAGGAAACATACTATATTTAGTCATTTTTTATAATCGAATATTTATTTAGTTGTATCTTCTTTGACACAGGAACATTAATAACAGCAAGTGATGGATTTATTGTAAAAACGGTGAACTGTCAAACATTAATTACACAGTTGAATTAAGGAGAGAATTAATCATTTAAATCGATGTGGATGTTGGTGATGTATCAGAAAAGCGATTTATATTGTGGTTGACCCTTCAGTATGACATGGCTCATGTCACTCTGATTGACGTCTTCTCATGCTGCTCTCAGCATTTACCGTTACATCTGCAGATAGAAGAGTATTATGCGCAGTCTGTTCATGTTACTTCCTGCTATTATATACTTAATGCTGTAATATATTCTATTTATTTTTATTAATTTCAAATACATATTCAGGTTCCCTCTATTTACTTTGAATTTAATTTTTCTGCTTTTTTGTGCTTGTGGTTGATGCCGTTTATATATATATATATATATAAATAACAGAAACTTCGCTGTATAATTGTTGCGAATACGACTAATACATTCACGAGTCAAAGTCACTATGAAAAGGTCATGCAGTGGGCCGCCTGCAGTTCCACCTCTCGGCTCGGGGCGGCGCTGTGACGCACGGGGCTGCTTTAACCGTGTGTCTCTCTCGTCTTGGCAACAGCCAGTGTGTTGTTAGTCGTTGCTAAGGAAGTCGCGGAGTTTACTGAAGATTAGCCGCTCTGACAGAAAACATCTGCGCGCGGGAGGTAAATTCTCTTCAGCACGTTTACACACTGATAACAACACAACATGGAGACCATGGACATACGCTGTCCAACAACGCAACTGTATAAACGTCGGATTGAAACGTTAGCTGCACACCGCCACTGTTTTGGCTAGCAACTCTGCTAACTGGTTACTTCAGGAGTCCGTGCTCAATAAAGTTAGCGGTGTAGACGCACACAAGGCTGAATGGCAGATAAGTTCGACAAATCACGGCACTTCTCTAAAGTGACGCAATCAGCAAACAGCGAAACTTCTGTTAGTGTGTTGGCTGAGGTTAGCATTAATTAGCTGCAGCTGCTACCATTCCTTTACCTGCTAACGAACGCCTGTTGCTGGTCTCCTCGTTCAACACCCGTTTGAACAGCTAATGAAATGCAATGCATTTTTAAGGGGAAACATTTAATCAATAAATATTTGACATTTGTTAATGCTGCAGAAACCCTTAGTTTTCAGCTAATCCCAATCTGACTATTTACTGCTTTATGTAAAATCAGTGAATCGTCATATTTTGTTGCTCTTATATGGTATAGAAGTAACACAGATAAAGAAAGAAATAAAGTAACACATATTTTTAAATATTTATATTGAGAGGAGACCAACAAACCGCTGGCCTTGTAGTTGTTTTTGAAAAACACATATTTAGATGTATTGAGACAATTAGTGATCAAAAGTGGCTTGGACAATGTTCACAGTCTGCCTCTATTTTCAGACCAAACCTTGAATTTGTGGCAGACCTTTTTTTAATGCTGGCATTTCACTGATTCCTTTGCCGCTCTGTGTCTACAGATGCGATGGACTTTGGATCCACCTGACCACAGCTGGTCTGAGACATGACGAAAGGATGGCTGAGAACGGAGAGGTCGGCGGCCAGCGTCCTGACAAAGGAGATTCTGTTGTAGGTGACAGCGGGCCACTCAAGAACCCCCTGGTAGACGTCAAACCTGGCAAGGAACACAACGTGGCTCCTAAACTCAAGTCTAAAAACAGAGAGGGGGATGTCGTCCCGTACCTGCCTCGGCCGCCCCTACTGCCGCGGCACTCGCAGTCCAAGAGGACTGGCTCCATGGAGACGACGGTGAGAAACAGGAGGCTGAGGAGCAGCCACGAGAGTCTGAGCGACCGCGCCGAGACCGGCTCCTCCACGGACTCACTGAGAGACGACAGAAGCGCTCCGGCTCCCGGTGGGTCTGTTTTTAACACTGCTGCCCTCCTCAGCAACCAGGACTCGGGCGTTAGAAACCTCCCCGCCGTGAGGACAGGATCCCCGGGCTTCAGGGAGCGAGGCGGCAGCCTCTCCGAGTACGATCGGAGGCCCCACAGCCAGCAGAGCGACCCCACGGACCACCGGGGGAGGTCCAACAGGCTGCGGCTGTCTCCGGTGCTCCCCGCGGGGCCGCTGCCCGCCCTGGAGAGGAGCTTTGCCTCGGCCACTCTGAGGGCCGCTAATAGGATTGACGGGGATTGCTTGGATTACGGCTCGCTGGCCAGGGAGAAGCTCGGGGACAGGCTCCACAGGAACCTGAGCGACAGCCGGCTCCTGGAGAACATGGGGTCGGACAGCGCCTCGGTCAGCTCCCTGAGGTCCACCTACAGCGTGCTCAGCCCCATCCGGCCCCAGGACGTGAGGAACAGGTACAGTAGAAGACCACGTAGATGAAGGCTTTTTTCTTTTTTTTTAAATACAGCTTATTGTTCCTGGTTTCAGAGGGCTATTGGGAAAAATAACTCTTCCACAGACTAGTGGCAACATAAAAAAAAAGAACAAAACTGAAGCTTCAGAACAAAATCTGTGTAAGTTTATCCTTTGAATACTGTCTTTTAGATTACAGCGTCATTACACAGCTGTTTTTTATTTTTTATTTCTTCCAATCATAAGAAAATTCCTTTAAAAGAAAGTTTCTGCGCATGCGCTGTTTTAAATGATGTACAGTCTCTCATTACATTACTTTTCAGTGTTAATGACGCTCTCTTCTCGGTGTTGTGTATCTGTAGCTCGGTTTACCGTCAGGACTTAGTGTCAGGCAACACACAGAGAGAATGTTAATTTCTCATTTGCATGTTCAGTGCTCACATCTTAGAGAGAGTGAGAGAAGGCGAGCGTGACAGTGTGGAGGGGAGATTAACACAGGATCAGGGGAGATGCTTGCTCAGCACACTTTTCGGCAAGAGGAGCAAAAACTGAGTGTCAGCCCCTAGACCTGATTCACATTCAGAGCTCAGGAGGCAAAAGTATATATATTTCAATTAAAATGGGAGCTAACAGTCTGGCCTCTTTCTGTCGAGGTGGCAGCCAACCCCGGTGGGCGCTCAGTTTGCCTGCTGCCAATCAAAGCGCGCTTCCTTCTCTGACGTATGCATATCTTCCAGGAGCTTCCTGGAGGGCAGCGTGCTGGGAAGCGGCGCCCTGCTCGGGGCGGAGGAGCTGGACCGGCACTTCCCCGGCCGGCGGGTGGGCATCTACGTCATCACGTGGAACATGCAGGGAGAGCGGGTATGGGGAGGTCACGCCTCTGAAATCTCATCACTGCCTGCATGGGGTCAGCGCACGGAGGTGAAACTGAGTTTCTCTGATTTTTCAGGGGCTGCCGGTCAACTTAGACGATCTCCTCCTTCCAACAGACTCTGAATTTGCCCAAGACTTTTATATTATTGGGGTACAGGAGGGCTGTCCTGACAGGTAGGATGTGATCCGCGAGTTGTTATCATTGATTGCTCTATCAGGGCAGTGGTTAAACACACTGCTCTCTGTGCTGTCTGTGTGTGCGCGCAGGAGGGAGTGGGAGACGCGCCTGCAGGAGACTCTGGGACCTTATTACGTCATGCTGTACGCAGCATCACACGGCGTTTTGTTTCTCACCGTGTTTGTGAGAAGAGACCTGATCTGGTTCTGCTCAGGTCAGTGCCAAGCCTCCGCAACACAGGCCATCAGACCACAGTTAGTCATTTAGTCAATGGACAGAAAGAACGGGTCACTAATATCCACATTTTTATACATTTTTGGACAATTTCATCACACAATAATGATAATGATTATATCTGGGCCATTATTGATGATTGTTGTTTGTTTGTTTTTAACACAAACTGATTGGACGCTCACCTTTGCTCTGTTGTCCCGCGCAGAAGTGGAGCACGCCACCGTCACGACCAGGATCATCTCGCAGATCAAGACCAAAGGAGCCGTGGGAATCGCCTTCACCTTTTTCGGCACTTCCTTCCTCTTCATCACGTCCCATTTCACCTGTGAGTGGAAAGCTCTCCGGAGGACACACACATACGGCTGTAGACGGGACTGGTTGGATGTTTTATACTCACTGCTACTTTATTTGTTTCTCGTTCCAGCCGGGGACGCCAAAGTTTACGAGAGAATCCTCGATTACAACAAGATCATCGAGGCGCTCTCTCTCCCAAAAGGCCTTCCAGACACCAACCCTTACCGCTCCACTCCATGTTAGACCCATGTTATTTTACCCTTTGCCAAAAATCAATGAGGTTGAAGGTGCACATGTCATTCGTCGACTCAGCTCAGATTGAAGCTGGGATCGGCAGTCTTTGCTAATCGGAGGATGTTTTTTTTCATTTTGATTGTAGCGGACGTCACCACAAGATTCGACCAGGTCTTCTGGTTTGGGGACTTTAACTTCCGGCTGAGTAAAGACCGGGCTGATGTGGAGTGCGTCCTAAACCGCTCTGTGGGTGGAGATATGGGCGCCCTGCTGGAGCAGGATCAGCTCTCCAAGGAGATGAAGGACGGTGTGTTTGCATGTTCCAGAGAAAAACTCGTGATTGATTCATCGTTACCCTGACAACGCTGTGTCCTTCCAGGCTCCATTTTCAAAGGATTTCAGGAGGCTCCAATCCACTTTCCCCCCACGTACAAGTTTGACATCGGCTGCGACGTCTACGACACGTCTTCTAAGCAGAGAACGCCTTCGTACACAGTAAGAAGGGAGCATTTGAGAATTGTACAGCCCGTCTCATCAGGGTTAAACTTTTCTCTTTGTGCCCACAGGACAGGATCCTGTTCAGGAACAGGCAGGCTGAGGACATTAAGGTGGTGAAGTACACCAGCTGCTCCGGCATCAAGACCTCGGACCACCGGCCCGTCGTCGGTGTGTTCCAGGTCAAACTACGGCCCGGCAGAGACAAGTGAGTCACCAACACGTGTTCGTGTCACAGATACTACGACTCGATTTCTAATAACAATGCTATAATATATACTATATATACTCTTTAAATCAAAATAATGCAAAGGCGGTACCAAGGTAGATTTATGCTTGTCATAATACTTAATTATCTGAGTACAAGGTGAAAGTGACATTAGTTTGGAAAAAAAATATGTCTTGGTCCCTATCAGGTGCTTGGAGGGAAAGAATTGTACTCTATTCCCGTTTAAACCAAATTGTTAAATGCTGTTTGTTTTATTTTTCTGTCTTCGTCAGTATTCCCCTGGGTGCGGGACAGTTTGACCGAGGCCTTTACTTGGAGGGCATCCGGAGGCGGATCAGCAGAGAGCTGAAGAGGAGGGAAGCCATGAAGAACCAGGGCAGCAGCACCATCTGCTCCATCTCTTAGAGCCGCTCACCGGACTCTGCACGCCCGGCTGGACTGGACCAAACAGACTGGACCTGGAACAGACCAAAAGGGAAAACCACAGATGTCTTAACGCCACAGAGCCCGAAAGGGGGGGGGAGGGTGATAAATGAGCAGAGTGCGCCCTCTGCTGGTCATTGTGGAGAACTGTGAGCATCCCTCCGGCTGCAGGTGAGTGGCTGGCTGCCCCTGAGGGGCGGGACCTTCAGGTCCGCAGTATGTCCTTTATTTATTCAGCGTGAACTGATCTAACCTTGCACACTGACTATATTTGTATTTTATTTTCTAATACATTTTTTTAAGAATTCAAAAAGCCTCATTAACCACAGTGTTACTTTTTTTTGTCCCTGTGCGCTACGTGATTGTTTAAATGACTTTATCAGGTAGCGTATATAACACAAAAGTGCACCTATGACTTGAAAGGATACGCTACAGTACGACTACAGTGGTGAATTATGGTACTGTTCATTTTCAGCGAAATCAAGTGTATTTTATAGCTTATATTAAGGAACTCACCCCCAGTGATTTTATTTATACTCTAAATGCCTAATTGTAGTTTTTCCATTAGCAAGCCAAATGACCATTAGCAGCCGATAATAACTTATTGCCGTGTCCCTCGTCTCCCTGCTGTGTTACCTCATCCATTATAACCCCGTCCATGTACTGTATGGAAGGTACTGCATTTATTAACTTGAATTCCCAGCAGTCTCCTCCACATTAAGTGCCTGTGGGTCTTATTTCCTTTTCCTCAGGACCTCTTTAATTTTTCGGTTTGTTCCCTTGTGACGTTACAGCTCTTAATAAACATTTTAAAACACACTTTCCTGCTTAAATTATCGTACATTACAATGCGACTCAACTCGACCCTTTAAAATATATTATTTTATTCGTGGCATTTATTACATTTACCAGTTGTATTACAGATGTTAACGCGGGTCACATTGAGCACACTCACTTTGGTCAGAAGCCTATGAAATCCTACTAAAACACACATCTGTGAATTGGGACGCAAACCTATACAATGCCTTGTAACATTTGACCTGGCAATTGTAAACTTAAAAAAAAACAAAAGACATCTGTTAAAATAATAATTTCACATTTTAATGATCAGTTTCAAGATAATAATTTCAATATTAGGGATCGATATTGATAAGAATGTTGCTTCAGTGTTAAAGCAGCCTATGGATGCATTGTTACATGCCAGCTCCAATTATATTTTATATTTTTGCCCCCAAATCATTTTCTCATCCAACTCTCTGAAAGAAATGGAATAACTTTACATTAAACTATGCCTTTAATGTATCACATTATAGTTTATTGAAATTTACAAAGGCGCCGACTGGACCAAAAAAAAAACAAAAAAACATACAAACGAGTTTCCAAGTAGATTTAAAAAATAATGAATGGCTTCCTGCCCATCAAAAATAAATACATATACTTCAACCATATGTAGACTACTTTTGAGTGAAATGTAAAAATCCTCAGGTTGACTTTAGAGCACGGTGAGCGGCGCCCCCTCCCCCGAGGGAGCTGTGGCAAAACTCTTGTGTTTCGGGAGGGAAGACTAGAACGTAACCTTCCAGTCCAGTTTGTTTACAGTGACCCTGGTTCAGGTCAGCGGTGGGTCTATCTGAACAGACGGTACGTGCGAGGCAGACGGCCGTCCTTGCTGGACAGGGCGGCCTGGATGTGTTCGTACGAGGGCAGCTCCGTCAGGTCTCCCAGAGCGGCCACCGCCGGCTTACTGCGCAACATCTTAGTGGCCACTCTCTTAATATCACTGGCTGCAACATTGCCTGCAAAGGGTTGGTTGACAAATCACATCACTAAATATGCATGTTGAATAAATATATAATAATACATGTATAACTACTTGATATTGATATTTTTAAGGACACTGCTCAATACTCACTTATTAGATGGCACAGTTCGTGCGGCAGCTTTCTCTTTCCCGTGGAGAGAACCTGCCGGCCGACGTCCTCGAAGATGACCGGCCGTGACTCCAGGTTCATCATCAACATGGACTTGAGCTGAGTCTTGGCCCTCTCCAGCTCCATCTGGACAGTGAGCGTAAGATGAAAACGTCATTTACCATCATTGACCACTAATGAATATTTCCCAATCCGCAGTGGCCCCGTTACCTCTCCTGGGCTTCCAGCCATTTGGATAAACTCCCTCGTTATTATTTCCACCATTTCACGCACCTGAGAAATAAACCAAATTGCCAGCAATAAATGTCAGTAATTAACCACATTCAAATTGGATTTGGAATTATTACGGGAACTATTTACACGATTAAACCAATGTAAACAATCTTTAGTTTTTTCTAAATAAATGAGCTAGTGTAGCTAGCGGCAGGGACGGCCATTTTAAATATACCTTATAAGACCATTCTTGTAGTAATTATATTCACTGCCCACCGATGTGCTGGGCCTGCACCCACCTGTCTGGGGTCTGCGCTGGCATGGATAGCCAGCAGGCCGCTGTCCTCGTAGCTATGGTGGTAGGAGGTGGCGTTGTACATCCAGTGATGCCTTCGACAAACCGCGGAAGTGAAAATAATGAGCAACGAATACATCGTGATACCCCGGAGGTATGTTAGGGAAGCAGAACCGGAAACTGCGCAAGTCGAGGTGCTCACCTGTTGAGCACGTTCAGGTACAGGCGGGTGAACATGCCTTTACCCGGTCCTCCCGCCGAAAAGGAGCCTCCTCCGCCCATCATCATGTTGAGCACTGCGAATGGAATAAAGTCGTCCTCCTGTAAAAAAAAAAAAAAAAAGTTTGTATTGAAATTTTGGGACCTTAATGGAGTAACGGTGCCGCAAACACCCACCAGGAAGGAGCAGCTCTCCAGGCCGATCATGATGTGGGTGAGCTCTGGGATGGGGGTGGGGCCGAGGCTCACATCCGACATGTCCTTCTCCAGCTTTGAAAAAAACAAGGTGTTATTATCTTACTTTTTAACCAAATAACCAACGGCCCAATTTGACAATGAACAACAAGTTTGCTCAAATGTCAAATGATTTCCCCACCTTGACGATGCCGCCTGTGTACTGGGCTACGGACTGGTCCACGTTGGACACGGAGTCCGCGCCCCACACGGGCTTCACGTCCAGCAGGTACTTCCTGGCACATTCCACCAGCTGCTCGTGCTCAATGCCGACTCCGGCCAGCACCATGCGCTCGGGACAGTAGTAGTTACGCAGGTAGCTGTGCAGCACGTTCTTGTCTATCTTGTCCACATTGTCCGTGGGACAAAACCGCGGCAGTCCGACTGTATTGCCCCGATACGCAGCCTGAGAACAAAGAGTACGAGTATATATTTTATATGTATAATATATATTATATCAGCTTGCGTCAAATCGTGATATGTGTAACTCACAGCGTGGATCATCTCAGTGAGTAAAGGCTCGGGGTCCGGCCTCATGTTCAGGTCCTCCAGCTCAAAGCGCACCACCATTCTGGTCATCTCGATCTCATCGTCTGCATGTAAACAAACATATTTTTTTTATTTGAACCATCACGCCGGTGGAGACACTTCCCAGAGGACTAACAGTAATTTAAATTTTCTTTTTTTTTTTAAAGACTGATTTGACTCACCCAGCAGGCGAGGCTGTAGTACAGCATCAGAGAGGAGACTGATCACGGTGTCCAGGCCCTTCACTTCGGCAGACACTGCATACATGGTGGTATCTCTGCACAGGTATGTGAAAGATAAGATAATAATTAAGATTAAGATTATAATAATGTATATGTCCCACCGTGGGGAAATTTCAGGGTATAATGGTGGGTGTCAGACCTGGATGTTTGGCAGTCGCATATCCCTCCATGCTTTTCCAGTGTCAGCAGGATTTCGTCTTTACTCCCGTACTGAGCCGTGGACTTTAAAGATAGGAAACAGATTGCAGACAAAATTAACTCACCGCATAAGAAAAAACCCACCATATTTTGTGACATGTATTTAGTTGTTTCTGTATTAGGTGTCAGTGTTACTTTGCGTTTTGTTGCAAAACAAAAGAAGAATCTTGGATTGGACATCAACATCAAGAAATCAACAAAGTGTGACAAAAGTGGAAGTACTTACAGAAAAGGCAAGTTTTTCTAAGAAGTGTGCTATTCCACTAGGGTATTTTGCTTCATATCTGGATCCAGAGTTTATTAAAACTATAAAAGAGATGAAAACAGTTTCACATATTATTAACTAAAGCTTGACATTGAGAAGTGGATACAATTTCAATTTGCAAATCGGTGACAGATCCATCTCATCCACCTACCTCCAACTGTGCAGAATTGACCAAACTTATTTTGCGATGCGACCTTGAGGCCGTTTTCTAGCGTGGTGATCCTGGTCTCATATTTTTCCTGACCGTCCACGGACGCAAACACTCCCTTGGGGATCCCAGGCAGGGGCGAGGAGAGCGAGATGTTTGGGTATCGGCCACCGCTGCTGTACTTCCTGTACGCCCCAATCCCAAACCTCGGGAGGATAAACAAAGCAAAGTTTTCTTTAAAAAAAATCCTCTCCTGCAACTTCAGGCCTGATTAGTTAATTAATCACTTGATCAACCTAAAATAATCAGTTGCAACTGCATTTTATACAGATTAGCCTAATACACGTTATAACCATTCCACGTGCATATACATCTGACAGACTAAAGGGCAACTTTAGATCTTTAGCATCTTGTGTAATTTCTTAATCATATCTGTGGTGAAATTGAATTATCAACACAGACGAAGCTTCACTACAGAGCACTTGTCTTGTCTGGTCACCGACACTCGTTTCTACCGATATCCATTTTCTTAATACCCACAAAATCCAAACCACCTGTGATGTTCTACTTCTACTCTAATTCATGATGCAACATTCGCCCGGATTGTTAGCATCGCGCTAACCTGGTGAGCTAATCTCATCTGCTAAAGGCGTCAGACGTGGCATCACAGATGATAAATACACGGATAATGTTTTTTTTGTTCTGCATGTCAAACGTGTGGTTGACAATTTCAGAGAGTTATTACCTCTGAAGACGACTCCAGTTTCTACACCTCGACATGTGAGTCGCCATCTTCGATTTCCTCGGCCCTGAAAATTAACCCGGAAGACGATGACTGTCTGATCGAGCACTTCCGGACAGACGCAAAATTAAAAGGTAATTCCAAATAATAATTGTATGTACTGTTATTAGTAATATTACCAATGTTTGTGTCATATTATTAGGGTATTAATTCAACACCTTCCCTATTGCTTCATTTTATTTTAAATAAAAATATACATTTTAAATACATCAGTCTGCCACAATATTAAACCAGTTAACTGTTGTTAATATATAGGGGTAAGGGTTTCCACAGAACAGTGGATGTTTCCTGGGCTAATTACTGATGGATTTCACCTGTGTGTGTGAGGAGGGGTTGGGGGTGATGCAGGAATATGAAGGCAGAGAGCCGGAGGTAGAGAGACAGAAGAGAGGCTGAACTACTGTTGTAGCGAGGTATTGAGGGACCCGTGGATTAAATGTGCCTTTGGATTATTACTTCATTTGGACGTAGCCGTCAACTCGATGCTAACCCGGCGGCAGACTTGTGAATGTTGTCCTGACTCTGCGGGAGGCTCAATGTCGACACGTCGCCAGTCCAAGCAGGGTAAGTTTAAATAATTAAACGTATGAGTATTGTTCGTCAGTGTGCTTTATAGAGCTGTTTGAATTTACCGGTATAATGTGGTGTGTGGTGATTTTAAGTAGCAGTAAAACACAGCAAAGCCCGTCAGGTGCGGCGCTGGCGGCGTAAATTGCCCTCTGCTCCCCCCTAGCGGCGGGAAGGAGATTTAACTTTCGAAAAGTTTGTTGAGGTTCTTAATGGTGTGTCAACTAGTGTGCAGTGTTGTTGTTTTTTGCTGGTGTGTTGACTGCAGCACGGTACACACATTGTTGTGAGAAATGACTGAGTGCCGAATGAATGAATTGTGTCTGTCAAGCAATGTATTAATGGCTGTTTTGTGGTACTCTCTTGACTCTGACACCAGAACGGATAGGCAAATGTGGTGGCAGCTGCAGGTAACCTTAACATTATATGTAGCTCGCATTACTAAACAGATTAACTGCATTGGTGGCAGTGGTGGGATCTTGAAAGAAAAATGTCGGAGACCCCTCTCCTTTGAATTGTTCTATGTGAATGGAGGAATCAATCCTTATCCTGCAAACTATGCCAAGGCTGCCGCTTGAATTTGACATTGAAGGAACCCTCTGCCTTATATATCGAAAGAAGACGGAAAACGGCACAGACTTTTTTTTATTGGTGCGCGGCTCTCACAAGCTAAAATGCAAACATGATGCCATGAAAAAGAGTAAAAAAGCATTAGGAGCATATAAAGTAGCAAAGAACTATGATTTTTTGCAAGTTGACAGATTAAATAATGTCATTTTGATCATTTGCTTAGATGCTAAAAATATGTTTGTTTGTTTGTTTTTATTGCAGCAGAAGCAGAATAGAAATGGAAAAAGATAGATGGGGCTAAATTGGTTAATAGGGTGAGTTAAGTTAACAGCGGGTTAATTATTTGCTCCCTTCATTGTATTTTTGATCCACCAGAGTTGACTTTCTGAAAGGAAAGAGTACACTCCAGGCTTTTTAATCAGGCCACACTTGAAGCCGAAAGAAGTAACACCAACCAGCTGTCCGCCGCACAACAACGGGCCTCCTGAATCCCCCTGCACGCAAGATTATAGGTGAATTCAGATTAGAGCCACTTCCTGCCAGTTGCACTGGCAGTGATATGAAAGGTTGGCCGTCGGTTTTCTGAGTTACTCACCCGACAGCTATCAGCTGGCTTTTTACCATCCGACCCTGCACATATCATGTCCCCGGTGATGATGGGTGCATAGTTGTAATACGCGGGAGAGTTGCACGTCCTCCTGTCGATCACGGTCACGTTGGCGGCCATCAGGACGTCGGACGCTTGCTGTTTTTCTGTGTTTGTTTGGCCCCACCCAGCCACCGTACAAGTTGTGCCAGCTGCTGGTTCTTTGACGGTATTGCGCAATGTGAGACACTTCACTGTTCCACTTTGTTTCACTGATATGTCGAGCTGGAAAAATAAAACCCCAGTAGCTGAATACTCATACACACATATTTAGAAATATAGAAACCGAAGATTTGACTGCACTGTCTATTGTTACGTTTGGTTTTGGCACCTTCCTGTTGGGCCTGCATAATACATTTTAAAGATTTTTTGGAGCCACAGTCCTACAGTATGTTGGTAATTTACTACCAGCTGACCTTACCTTGAGCAACATGAGGTCATTGACCTTTTTGTTCTTATCATAGAAGGGATGAGGATAATGCTTCTTAACCTTTCGGACCTGCCTGGATTTTTTTTCTTCAGCTTTCATTGAGTGCACCCCGAGCAACACCTTGCTATTGCTGCAATTGCAAAACCGCAACTTTGTGTGAGAAGATAAATCACATAACCACAGGTTAGCATTGAGTGCATAAACTAATGTTAAAATGAGCTGGACTTGATTTGACAATTGCCTCATTATGCCATGTATTTACACGATCACTGCAATATGATTTATTATATTATCCACGATGTAAAGTTCAGGATTTGACTTATTCAAATGCACAATGGTACGAAAGCACTCTACTCTTCAAATTGTTTTGAGACTGGGTTGCACCTTTTACAGTGGGCAGCCGTCAGGACCCACAAGGGATCGATCAGTATCCCGCCACAGATGGGTCCGTTGAGCCGAGCCATGAAAGGCAACGAGTGGGGCTGTACTTCTTTTCCACCAATTATCTCAGAACAATGACCTAGGACAAACACCAATAAAATGATTTTAATTACAAAAACTGCTGACACCTGTGACAATAAATGTACCTCTACAGAGTCTTAAGTGGATAAATAATTACTTTGCATTACGCATTATTTGTAAGTCAAATATTATTACTCACTTGGCTGGACAATGGAGAGGGAAATGCAAGTGAAAAAAACAGCGAATTCCTTGGAGCAAAACATTTTGTCTTGTCTCTCACTTTGATGTTCTGCTCAGATGCATCGAAGCCCACCTCACTTGTCTTTATGTGTTTAACTCAAAGGATGTGGTCTGACCACGGAAAGTCGTGTCAGCATATCGCCCCTCAGCCATTGACGTGAGAAATGATGTGAACCGTCTTCCCTCAGAAGCCTGTGGCAACTGGTGCTTGGTCATTTACCGCTCATTGTTACCTGTTTATGCTCAGACTGTGGGCTGGTGTTTTCTTTTTTCACATGTTGTAGATCAGGTCATCAGGGTGCATACAAAGCCAAGAGTGGTAATGCAACTTAAAGGATGCCATCGAATGTAAAAAATAAAATAAAATAAATAAATAAGGAGAATGATTGAAGGAAAAATTAAGGTGGAGGGACCGTTTATTTCTGGTCACCACAGCAACATGTTCAGGCTGGCCACGGTGGCGTCCGTGATGAAGATGAAATCAAAGGTCCCAGGTGTGAAAGCACTGGTCCACTCCAGCAGAGAAAACCTGAGTACCGGCAGGAGTCAGGGCCAAGCCGAGGACTCGACCAGAATGACCTAGAAACCCCCCCAAAAACGGGACATATGAAATTAGCCTATTTTGTTGAATTGAGATGGCTCTTAAGGTTGTTCGAATATTCCACGACTATTATGAAGCACAATACAAGCAATTCAAGGTCACCTCCAGAGTAATTAACAACTCAAACTTTCCCCCTAAAACACCCCAACCTTTGTCAAATGAAACAGTGTTTTCCTGTGTCATAGTTTCTCTTTCAGCGGAAAGCCTAGGACACGAATGAGTCGGCACAAAATGCCTTTAAATAAATGTCTGAGGTGACAGAAAATCCTATTTGAAAATGGTAATTGTGTGACAGCTACTCGGTCGGCATAATGATATCATGCATTTTACTCTATGAGCAGGATGATAAACTGTTTATTTAATTCACAATATATAAACAGCTTATTAATCATATTTCAGGTTTTTCTAACCTGTGAACTTATAGACCGGGTTGAGGGATGGAGACTCCCAGGTCCAGCTGATGACTTGGTGATGTGGGCTGCCGTGACCTGTGACCAGATACCGCTTCTTTGCGGCCCATCGTAGAGAGCAGATCTGCAATTGGAGTTATCGGGCGTATAGTCTGTCAGATATGTATATTCACGTAAAAAAAAACACACACACACAATAAAACGAGGCTTGTGCACCTGTGAGTTTGTGTGGACAGAAGTCACACAAGTCCCTGATTGGGTGTCCCAGATTCTCAGCTCTCCGTCTTTCCACCCGCCTCCTGTAGCGATGATATTCTCCTGCCATGGACACCAGCCCATGGCCTAGACACACATGGGTTCATGAACACAATGAATACACAAAAACTCAAACATTGGTCAAGGTATTGATTCAGACCCACCAGTGAATAGTTGCAGGATGCGTTTCAAGTTTGCACAAAGAAGAAGTACTCGTACTACAGCATTATACACATATTTTTATATTTTTTTCAGAAGAAAAATTACTCTCGTCAGAACAGTCGAGTCTCTGATCAATATAAAAAGACCCCTATGCAAGTTGAAGTATAAATAAATCTTAAAATACAATATATACATGCAAAACTTTTTTTTTATGTATCCCGTTCGATCCACTGGGATCACAAAAATCTGAAAAACAGGGACTTGGGTTCAGGTTCACTGACCTTAACAGCGCTGGGCTGTTTGACTGTCGCCACTGGCCGTTTGGACTTTGCGGGCCCCGATGTTTCTCCATCCCATATGTGCAGGAGGCCGTCCGGGGAGCCGCTGGCCAGCCGGCGGTCTCCCGGGGACCACTGCAGGCTGCAGAGCCCCTCGCTCTGTTCAGCTGCTCCGACCAGGGGGGCAGGGGCCCGAGGGTCAAGGTGATGGATACGTCCAAGAACAGAGCCGCTGGTGGAGTGAGACCAATGTTCTTTTCCCAGCATAAATACTGCATTTGATTGATTGATATATATATATATATATATATATATATATATATAAAAATATTACAATAATAGTGTTTGTTTTCTTTCACTGCCCCCCTCAACATCCTGCATGGTTTCTTCTATTTGTGTGTGTCATTCCTGGTACGGTGAAGTCTAACACAATTGTAAATGCTCATGAAGATGGTTTGAATAAAAGCGAAACCCATGCACGCACCAGCATACCTGCTGAGTAGCTGCTGTTTCCAGGAAAGACCTCCCACCACAGACAGATGTGATGTCAGACACCTCATGCGCTTATTTTCAACGTCCCACAACTGAAGAGTCATAGAGAGAAAGAGACCACAAACCGTCATGGTGCTGATTCAGCTATTTGTTTCCATCCCCCTGTGCACTGTCCACATTCCCAGTTTGCGCGAAACGGCCTCCGCGCTCCATGTCCTCATTCACTCGAAGGCCCAGAGGGTTTACCTGTACCTCCCCTCGTCTGGTCCCGATGCAGAGCGCCCCGCCGTCTCTGCTCCAGGACAGGCACGAGACGGCCTGACGGTGCCCTCCTCCCGGCTGAGGACTCTGCTCCAGATTTCCTAGCAGGGTTTGGGTTTCTGAATCCCAGAGGCAGACGGAAGAGCCCAGCGCTAATGCCACCGTGCCACGACAGCTGCAGTCCAGAACGTTAGTGTCTGAGAGGGGGGGACGGACGGAGAAGAGAGAAACGTCACAGAGGCACTGTATCTTCACTTGATGAGTGATGTTTTATTATTTAAAACAAATGCCATTGTTTATGAAGTGTTTTTAGTGGATTATTTTGGATTGTTGGCTCACGTGACCTTGGATGACCGCAGGGGTGACGCGTCCACTAATATATATATATATGCAGTGTGTGGTTATACAATTGCGAAGAATATGCCACAAAGGGCAACACAACAAGCTAAGAGATGTGTTACTTCTACAGGCTGGTAGCAGACATGCAGAATAACAATTTGAGCATTCAGTAGACACTTCATGGATCGTGGCAGTCGCCCCCATAAGATGACATTGTAGCCACTGTTATCAAGGCTATGTTATCTGTGTGTTGGCTTACAGTAGTCATCCAGCAGAGATGGTGCCGCCAGCTTCTTCACTGACCTTCCCTGCAGACTCACAGGAGCTGTGTCCAGAAAAGCAAATGTCTGTAAACCGCCTCTTCTCTCATTGGCGCCTGCAATGGATCAATATCACAAAGTGATTTTAAATGAAATGATGTCGTTTCATGAACATTTACTGAGGCTGTGAGAAACGCATGCCAAGTCTGAGACAAGTGTGACTGTGTGTGTGTATGTCTTTTGCATCGATGCATGTGTCTTGGTCAAAGAGCTGTCAATTACGACAGAGGTTTAAACATGGACAAGGTGAAAGGTATTTTTTCTGTACCGCTTTGTTGCTCATGCTCATCTCCTTGAAATGCAGCTTTCCAGGTCCATCCCTGTTAAAAAAAACAAAACAATTACAGTCATACGATTGAATGTTTTACCTGATGTGACACAATTGTATGTTTTCTTCAAACATCTATTAGTGAGATTTGGCAATTTAGCAGCAAGGATTGTGCAGTCTATATCAGTGGATAACATATGTCCTGTATCTTGTGGCTTAACAACATAAAACTTGGTAATAACTAATGTTATACCTGTACGGATGGCTTTTGTTGTTTATCTTGCATGAAACTACATCCAGTTCCCTCTATAATTTAACAAGTAAATCCTATTGTCCTTCTTGTTAATGGGACCCCCCCCCCTTCATTTTAGGGTCTTGTGTAATGTAAAATTGTTATGCGCACGTGAGAAAGAACTATACTGAGGAAGGAAATGCCACACCTTCTGAAAGCACACCCTGTGTTTTGATTTAAAGAGCTGACACACACACACCCACACACACACACATGAGCACAAACAAAGTACAGGTCCCTCAAACAAACCTGTTGTGGTGCCTTTCCTGTGGCGGGTCGTGACCTTGGAGACATTTTCGGTGGTATTGCTGCCCCACAGCGGGACATGTCTCCATCTGCTGCTGTATCTAATAATGGATGCATAACGATTAGTGGCTGTAGTCCAGGTACATCGTATTGTTCTTCAGCAAAGCAGTACGTAAAGGCATTATGACCACCATACATAGGGACATGCCACTTTATGCCAGAAACCATGGTTTACCTCCAAGGTTTCCCTGTGACCCTCCCTGCGCTGGTTCATGGCGACTGGGTGGAGAATCCAGCATCTCCAGCCTCCTGCAGACGGCGTCCAGCTCATAATTGGGCTCACGCTGCCTCTCAGTGGCCAGAGGTGTGCTCACAGTGGGACCCTCTCTGCTGTTCATGTGGATGATCCACCTCTTGAAACGCTTGTATGACATGTGAGAAGCATGGTTTTGTCCCTGGGGAGACAAAAAATACAAATAAACGGTAAAAAATAAATAAATGAATTGATAACATGGGGTCACATGTGGGAAACATGGGAAATTCAAGTCAATGTTCTGTCAGGAAAATATATTCTGTTGCGTTTAAAATTTTCACTGAAAAACGATTTTGTCTTGCTAGACGTGCAAATCAAATGACAGATCTATTCTGTATTGAAGCACTGCAAAACTGAAATAAGTCAAATGATTTTTTTCATTTCACAGGCGTTCCTAGATTTTTGCTTACAAAGTGGAAAGTTAAATGTTCAACGCAATGGATAAGTTGTTGCTATAGTAACCAACAACTTTGCTGTATTAGGTAATTTGTGTTCCTTCAGCCGTTGTTAAGTGGTTTATGGTGGGGGGGGGGGTGCAAGTGCTTCCATGAAATTTCGAATTTGTTTTGAGTACCATGTTGTTAACTGGTTGCACAGTGGTTGCTGTGATTTTCAGGAGTGTTGCTATGGGCGGAGTTTATGCTTAATTCTCTGTACAACTCCCTTCAGAATATTGTCTGGTTACATGGGATTTAAAAACTACCATGGGTTGCTCATTCTTTGGTAGCACATATATGTGACAGTAGTTTATTTGTTTGAAAGGTTCGTGCACTGTATTGAGGTCTTTGAATTGGTCAAGACCCTTTCTCTAGCAGACTTAGTGTCGCTACAGTTTACAAATACATATTTGTTTTATATCCTCAGTTGAAATAATGGGTTGAGTGGGTAATCTGTAATAAATATGTTTTAAATGTGTCTCAGAAACAGTTTTGTAGAAAAAAAAACTGCTCAATGAGTACAAGGACGATTCCTGGACATCCATATACTGTATATGACGTCACAAATATGTGTAAAAATTTACTTTTGGTGATGATACACATATTTTACTGTTTCCAATTGAGTTCTGTGTAATTAATGGATCAATTTAGACCGAAAAAGGTGTCTAATTTGAAATGGATTACAAAGTTAATAATATTTAGACAAAAAAAAAACATGTTATTGTTCAGCTTCTTTAATATGTGGACTTCATATTGCAGGCTACCAAGGCTACTGCAGGTCACAGTTTTTTGTTGTTGACTTCTTTTCAACCATGCACGTGTTGCTCTTATACTTTTGAAAAACGAAACAAAAGCATAGTCTGCTTTTATTTTGAAAGAGCCCCCCGGTAAGTTCAGCCTCCGTCGACCTACAGGCGGCTCACATCTCGCCCCTCCAACATGGAGGCTTTAGGGGGCTACCCGACCAAGTCCTCCAACAACCCCGGAGCCAAGAGGCTGCGGGTGCTGCTGAGCATGACGGTGGGTGTGGGCTGCCTGTTCCTCCTGCAGACCCAGCTGCTGAAACCCCAAAGAAAGCCCGAAGACTTCTACTCCTTCGAGGTGAGAGACGCGAAGGGGAGGTCGGTGTCTCTGGAGAAGTACCGAGGAAAAGTAAGTCCACATCATCACCCCCCTCCCACTCATTTCTGCTCTCTGAGGAGAGACTCTCGTGCAGGCTGTTTACCACTGTGTGTTTTTACGATAAACATTTACTGTGATTGAACAATAAAACATAAAACAAACGACAACAGTCTAAGTGGTCCCCACTGCCCTCCCGGGTCCCGTGCAGGCGTCTCTGGTTGTAAACGTGGCGAGTCGCAGCGAGCACACGGAGGTGAACTACGGCTCCCTGCAGGAGCTGCACCGGGAGCTGGGCACCTCGCACTTCAACGTGCTGGCCTTCCCCTGCGGACAGTTCGGGGACACGGAGCCCGGCACCAGCCGAGACATCGAGGCCTTGGCCAAGTCCACCTACGGCGTCACCTTCCCCTTCTTCAGCAAGATCAGAATCATGGGCTCCGAGGCGGACCCTGCCTTCAAGTTCCTCACAGGTTGGTTTCCCGGAGACTGAGCTTACTGAACAGTTTGTGTCTCCCAACTTGTTTAATGCACATGTGTGTCTTTATGTGTGCACCACTGCTGTGTTAAAAGCCCATATGACAGATCTTTTAAGTTCTCCAGCTGTCAGCCAGGAAGTACAGTGTGTTCTTCTGCACCACACTGACAGACTTACACCTATGACGATTGCAACGCAATGTTACCTCATTAATAATATTAACCAATCATAAAGTCCACTCCTGCATCCAGTCATATTCACATAACCAAAATGTCAACAAAAACCTAGGGGTTCTCCGACCCGGGTGTTCTCCCTATGTGGGTATAAAGGTATTGTTCAAAGATAACATCAATGTTCATAATCATGACATCTTTTTGGGGCTTTTTTAAAGATTCGGTAAAGAAAATCCCAAAGTGGAACTTTTGGAAATTTCTGGTGAACCCAGAGGGGAAGGTCGTCCGCTTCTGGCGAGCCGATGAGCCCATGGAAAGCGTCCGGCAGGAGGCCACGGCGCTGGTGCGCGAAATCATCCTGAAGAAGCGAATGGAGCTGTGATGGAGCTCACGGAGAGACACCAGCCAGGCCGCTCTGACTTTGAAAGTCAGAAATACCAAGTGGTGGACTATGACCTGTTACGGTCAGCATGGTCTGAGCGAGGTCTCACTCAAGACTCATGCAAGAGGGAAAAAAAATCCACCAACTTTAGCCACTAAGGAAATCAAAGTCATTCACAGATTGTGTGTGTGCGTGCGTGTGTGCGTGCGTGTGTGGGTGTGTGTGCGCACGCTGGTGTGAAAGTTTGTGTAATAGGGACCATCCTGTGTTTACGAATGACAGTGATGATGATCTGTTGTAGGCTGGAGGTTTGTTTAGCCTTTGGAGAATGTTGGATTTTTACACGGTTACTTTGTCTTTACTTATCTAATGTTTACATTAAATCTATTTCTTAAGGGGAAGCAAAGATCATTGTAGGCCAATTTGACAGATTTGAGCCCTGGAAATTTGAAGCATCCACCCAATAATAAAATGCATTAGTATTTGAATATGATTTGAGTTCGTTCATCTATCATAGGGTTTCTGCGAGTTCTTAAAAAGAAAATTCAATAATCAGGAACAAATAAAATATTTACTCGGTCTTCAATACATTTAGGTATAGGTCTTTAATATGTTAAAGCTCATTTAAAATGAATTCTATCCTACTTTAAAATGTATGATAGATATAGATTGTATACTCTCTGAGTATATAATAGGTTACCTCTCCCCTCTGTCTGAATATTAAAAAAAACAATTATTTAAAGTTCAATTCATTGACAAAAGCGCCCAGTCGGTTGTGGCGGTGGATTAAAATGGACAGCTGGAGGGCAGCAGCAGGTAAGCTGGCACACACACTTTCAACCAGCTAACAAGACACTGCCTACCAGCCGCCCACAATAGGAGAGCTCAACCACAGCCACACCTGACCGACAAAAATAATTCTCCACTCTCAACAAAAGTATATAGTCAAACGTGACCGTTAAGGTAGCAGAGCAGTGTGAGCTGGCACAACAAACGTCAGCTAACATTACACTGCCTCCCAACCAGCCACAGCTCGTCGGCCTAAATGCAAATGCATGGATTTGACGGTGTTGGAGGTGGAGGTGTGTACTGCGAGGTGTAATGTTCTTTCCTCGTTCTTTTTGGGCGTTTGTTTTTGCTGTTATTCCCACCGTTGAGTGAAGTGCTGTGATTGTGAAGTGTCAGCAGCAGTTCGTGGTCAGTTGGTAGCAGCAGTGAGGAGTGCAGCTGGCAGCTGTCAATCCCACAGAAACTCAGCCAGCAGCAATACACTGCCACACTGTCACCACCAAGCACAGGAGCTCAATTTAGGTATATGAACATAATCCTAGAAATGCATATTCATGTTTCCCCTCTTACCTTGTCGGGGTACTGTCTCCTCCTTCCAACGGAATGGCTTAACATCTCCCTCATGTTGTCTCCTGGTTGTGAAAAGAAGCCAAAAGAAAAATCAAGGGTTTGCTCATCCTCCTCATCTGTAAACTTTTTGTTTTGTTTTGTTTTTTTTAAGAAAAAAAGGGCATCCGCTTCCTCAGTAAGCTAAATGTTATTATAATATATCTTTTAGCTCCATTTTATCATTAAAGCAAAAAATGAACAGTCTGCTGTTTAGAGTTTACAGTGGTTGCCAGGTAGCAGCAGCAACAGGCCATATGTGGAAAAAACAATGAAATCCAAGCCGTCTCTCCCTACACATCTATATCTATATCTAGATATAGATATAGATCTATATCTAAATATAAAAGGCTCACCCGTTCAGCAGTGAGTTCCAGACGGCGTGTCTTCCTCCGGCCTCCGCTCGGCCTGTGTCTGGAGGCAGAGCCGCTCATGCCCGGTGCACCTGTCGTGTCCGCCTCTCCCCTAAATACTGCGGCCCGGCGGCCTGCGGAGCGGGAAGCTCCATCCCTCTGCCCCAGCCATTGGCGCTTCGCTCCGGGGTTCCCTGCGCGTCCCGGTTACTCCTGGATACTAAACCAGACACAGCAGAAACATAAAACAAAAGAGCAACGCGCCAACGTGTCAAAGGTGGAGGCGGCAGAAAAGGACGTTTGTCCCTCATTGTCTGTCATAAATGATAGTTTGGTTAAACAAAAACAGGCTAATCGGGAGCAATTATTATTGTTATTAGTCTCCAAGGAATGTCAAAGGAGTGGGTTGATGAATGAACAGTACATTTCAAACACAGATAATTGAAAGCATATAATCATTATAACGTAGATACAAAACTTTTTTTTTTAAAGAAAACAAATATTCAGCAAATAAATAGAGCAAAAATATTGCATTTATAAACCAAAAACTGAACTCTTATTAATATAAGACGAATGAAACATACAATTAAATCAAATTGGTTAATATTAACAAAATGTCGTATTAATTTTAATTTAAAATTGGTTAAAACATTTTTATCAAATAAAAGTAATTGTATTATATTTTATTTGTCAAATATCATACTGACAATATACAGTATATAAAGCACATTTGATGGGCTGTAGTGTGTGTTGGAGGGGCGGACAGGTCGGGACGGCAGCGGAACCCGCGCGCTCCTCTGGCGCTAAGTGCGCCGAACGGCGCGAGCCCCACCTGCCACTTCCATATGCGCTCACACCGCGAGCACGAGCCTGACGCAGTGCGCCAGGTGCGCGCGCTCCGGAGCAGCAGCGGGTCAAATCGAAGCTGTATAGGGCTACAGCTGGGCTTCATTATCCACCAGGGTCTCTTTCATGAGGTATGGGGCTCTAAGCTGAGATAATACCTCGTTAATTGCTATTAAATAAAACTCCACAACTCACGTGCAAAAAGTCAAACATTGATAGGTATTCTAATGTCTTTGCAGCTCTTTCTCATATATATGTTTATTTTCTGTATAGCCCTATGCACCATAGTAATAGCAGGAGAGCGGTTTAAAACTTTACCGCCCCTCCCCTCTGTGATTCTGCCCTCAGCATCCCCTCCGCAGGCGACACGAGAGAGAGTTTTTTTTCACTCTTTTTTTTTTTCATTTTCTGATTTTCTCCGCCTTCTTTCCCGCGGGACTCTGGCTGCTTTGTAGCCTGCGTCTCGGTTGAAGCTTTAGTCACCTTAGAGACCCATTGTGTCCTCTCCCCTCCCGCAATGTCCCCCGCAGTTTGGCGGTAGCTTAACGGGTCAAATGTGTCACCGCCAGCTTAAACAAACCCCGCCCCCCCCGCCCCTCCGCCGCTTCCCCAGCCCCCCCACCTCACCCTCCACGCCCCCCTCACCCCCTTCCCCAGCCCCCCCACCTCACCCTCCACGCCCCCCTCACCCCCGTGCTGCTGGTCAGTGACAAACGGGTTTGTTTGCAGTAAAAGTGGTGTCGGGCTAAGCTGACGTGAGGGTGTGTGCGGTTGTGTCGACGCAGGCTGGGCTTTGACAATAAGTGTGTGTCCTTTGTGCGTTTACGTTGTCAGCAGGAATTTAAGTTGTTCGGGGCGATTGCATTTCTTGTTCCTTTGTTCCTTACAGCTTAAAAAAGAAGTATACTGCCACGCGCGCGCACGCGCACGCACACACACGTCAGAAGATATTGTAGTCGGTTTGTTGTGACATAAGTGTTTGTCCTTTTGCAGTTGTGTTGAGTCTCTTTGTGGTCATTTTACAACCCTTCCGACCAATTGGCCACACTTGATCAAAAATGATTACTTGTCAACCATAGGTGGTATCGCCTAATTAGCCAAATTGATCCACCAGATAGATAGATAGTATTGATGGTGTATTAAAAAAAAAACATGAAATATACACGTTGATCTTTTGAGGATACATTTTCATGTCATTTTAACTTCTCTCTGCGATGTCCCTTTACACAATTTTAAAATGAACTGCCAGACAGACTCCAGTCTCGCTGTCGGTTTCTTATCTTCATTTGTGTTCTTCAAATCAAGTGTTCCTGACAGCAGGGGCAGTGCTGTAAAGGACGACAGTGCTGCCTTCACTGCTCTAAAGTAAACAGGCTCACGTTTGGAGAGTTTAAACAGGTGTCTGAATAGATGTTGTCCCCTGGACCACTGTTACAGCTGAAGCCCACAGTGAGGTTGGAGGAAGATAGTGTCACAGATGGGTCAGAAGGTCACATCCTCTCAAGATAACCTCATTTATTCTTCTTGTTTTGATTTCCTCTTTTTTGTTTGTCATCTAAATGAACAAAAAAGAAATCCCCTTTTAGGGGCAAAACATGCAACATGTTGGAAAATACTGAAGAAACACAGATCATTTAGAAATCAAATTCAGTTGTCCAAAAAGAAGGATATAAACAAGGATGTTTGCTGTGATACGTCATGACTCAGTGTGCCCTTGGCAGACCACACAGCCACTCAGACACAGACAAAAGGAAAGGAAGTCCCTTTTTCGTAAAGAAGGGTCATGGGGTCACATTTGTTTCACGACCCGTAGGAGGAAAACAATATCTTTCCGTTTTTTTTAGCACCGTTAGTTCCTGTGATAAAAAAATATATATATCTCTCCAAGTCAGCGGTGCAAATCTTAACTTTTTATTCACAATATTTTTCAACACAAAAAAGAAATGCAGTAAGGGGGGGGGGGCAGAACTAAACATGACATTGAGGCCTGTAAACAGAAACACAATGTAAACAACAGGTCAGGGCAGTATTATTTCCTTTGTCAAGCACCACCTCTGACTGATTAGCTCGGAGGCTACCTGAAGAAGACATAATTTAATCATTTACAGAAATCACCATAGATTATCAGTTAAGCATTAACAGCTGCCGCCCACCCACACTTCCTTCCAGTCTCGAACGGACTCCCAGCACCTTCAGATCACTAATTGGAGGAGCGCCGAATCCATCTGATTTGGAGTTTGTTCAGCCCCCCTGCCGGATTTAGCTGTGGTTGGGAACCCAGCGGAAGCGGTGTCCGCCTTCCTGAGTCCTGGAGGTGAAGGCCCACCCGTGAGGAAACACCTGAGTCCTTATGGTGCGGTGATCTTGGATGGAAGTTCTGAAAGACGAGACGCTCTCCTCGAGCCCTACGCCGATGTCTTTGGAAATGGATGTCTGTAGGCCCGAGAATGCGCCGAACATGCGCACGCTCTCTGACCCCTGCTGTGTCTCTGAGCCGGGGGCCGTGCTGTGCAGGACAGCGTTGCAGCGCGTGCTGACGTCCCTCAACATGTCCTCCACGGAGTCTGAGGACTCCGTCTCGTAGCCTTCGTCCAGTCGCTGGCGCTTACAGGGACTCAGAGACGTTTTCTCACCAATCAACAGCTCCGGTTCTCTTTCGTTTGGCTCTCTGACTGTCATCAGTTTCTTAAGAAAAACACAACAACACCAACATTAATGGCTGAATGTGTATGAAAATGTGCATTTGGATGTACTCAATGCTTGTCATGTACTCACTTCGAGAGCCGAGGCGAGGTGCTTTGCACGACTGGCCAGTTGCCGGAGGTGACGGTTTCTCTCCTGCAAGGAGTCAATTTCTTCCTGTCGTCTGTGAAGAGTCAAGTGGAGCTGCAGACGCAAAAGTCAAAACATTTCATTTCATATTTACCTGCAAATATTCAAGTGTGTGCAACTGTGTGCATTTGCATTGTTATTTAAAATGTGAACTTGTGCATCATTTTGAAGTCTAGGACTGATCTAGTGGCAATTTGGCAAAAGTCATCAGCAGAGCTTATATGGCAATAATATGAAAATATTATTAACGCGCTCATCAACACAAATCCCACCTTAATCATGTCTAATCGCTGTTTTTTTTTAAAAGACAGTGATTTACCTGATGGTTGACTTCCACAGAGTGTCCAAGTGCCTGGCCATGACACTGGGCCGTCCAGGGAGCTCCATCCTGGACAAGTGCATGTGCAGTTTGTGCGTACGAGTTAATAAGACTCTCATCCGGAGTGAACTCTGGCTGGGGGGTGAGGGGAGGGATGATGCATCCCTGAAATGGCACCAGTTCAGCTGGAGACAGGCTGCTCTCCAGCGTGGTGGGAGAATCTGCCAGAGGACGGACAAGCATAACATTAGACCCAGTAACCGTGACATAGACTACTTAATCTCATATTCTCAATGCACAGGCTGGGTTTCCTCACCTGCCATGAAGTCCAGCGCATAATCTCCAAAGTCCTGGTCATCTGCATCAGATTCGTTCACCTGTGGAGGAAATAAATTGACCATGAGCACATTGGATGGGTATATCCAGAAACAAAACAAAAAATCCTTCGGGTTGTATACCTGAAAGTCCCACCAGGCAGTGTAATGTGGCGTTATGGCAGAGTGAGTTGTGGCAGTCATGTCAGTGAACGTGCAGAAGCGTAATGAGTAATAGGCGCACGGTGATCTGCGCCAAAAGAGGCAGTTTTGTGGACAAAACCTGTGAGGGCCAGCCAATTAGCGGCGGCCTGCGTGTCATGAGCACACTGCCTTTCCATTCGTGCAGGATTCCATCACACCGTGTCAAACATTAACAGCCTTGGGAGGGATGCACAGCCACAGACGCGCCACCAGGGCCCTGCAGGCTCTCTCCAAAATTACGCACGTGTTTATCCGGGTGCACATAACGTGTATAGCTGAACGTGAATGAAAGTTGGAGACGTTGAAGACGTTTAGTTGATCGGTCGGGTGTACAAAGGAATTCCTGTCCTCACCCGAGAGCTGAGAGAATCGCTGTCCCTCCTCCTCGCTGCGGAGGCGCAGTCCTCCAAATCGTCCCACGAGATCGTTGAAAACGCTGCAACACACACCAGAGTGTAAACTGCGCGGAATTGAATCGTTTGCAAACGTTACTTTGTCTTTTTCTTATATGGATTAAGAAAGTGCAGGAAGTCGAACCATAGTGTCATCAATGGGCGTACCTTGTTCAATGATGCGGGGGAGCTCCACGTACACAGTGAGTGGACTGCTGCTCCGTGGCCCCAGCGCGTTGCAGATGGAGCCGAACACTTTCCTGTCGCCCGGCATCTCCCTCGCTCCAGTGTGTGTGCGCGCACGAGTGAGGGGCCCTGATTTGATACGCGGCAGATATAGTTGGCATTCTCCCGGTTTGTGTGTCTGCGTGCCGCGGTTTCGCACGTTCGCTCCAATCAAATGCTCCCAGCCGGTCTCCAGGGAGCGAGCGCGTCCTCGGAGATTAAAACTGGTGCCGACTAACGGTTTTCTGTGTGAGGTGTGAAGTGGTACCGCGCAGAGCGGCGCCGTTTCAGCAGGTGTTTTTTTTTTTTTCCTGCTTCAGGTCCAACCTCCCTCCGCCCGCGGTCATATGTTCCCACGTTGGACCTGCCATGGCCCCTTCCAACATTTATGTCATATAAAAAATATATATATATAATTTATAAAATCACGGATACGCACTCAGACGGGATTTGATTGCCTTTTGAAAGACATTAAAGTCATGTTTTTTATTATTATTATGATATAGATATATATACTATGAATTATATTTAGCTTGTTAATTGATGATACGATTGTTCTGGTGCATGGCCATGTAGCTTACGTGCGTAATTCCCCTTATCTGGAACTGTGCGTCAGGTATTTACCTAAATCAGGTCACTGCCTGTTGCCACACTGAAAGAGAAGTGGAAAAGGAAAAGGGTTATAGAAGGCAGACAGCTCGGTAAACACGCGTGACAAATGCCTCGATTAGTCAACAAACAAGAGCAAGTCCACTTGGCCCTTTACGCTGAATGCACCTGTGTGGTCGACACTGTGTCGGCAGGTCGAGATGCCACGCGTAATGGATTATCAGATAATAAAAAAAAACACAATTGAGCAGGCTGTGTTGGCACAGTTCAGTTTAAGCGGGGAAACGTCAAACAAAAGCGTGGGTAAACTGAGCCCCCAAACAAACAACCACAATGGTCTAAAAGCCACAAGAATCAGGTAGACTTTTGAGGAAAGTATTTATTTCTGCCATTGTCTCATTCAGGGCAATATAACCTCACATTCACAGCAGTTTGCAATGTCTGTACTGTCTGTATTGCTCACGTTTGCTATATAAAGTTCCAAAGAACTTAGCAGCATTTAACTGCATTTTGTCGAATTTGTTTCATGTTTAATAATGTGTCTTATTTATGGTCACCAAGACTTCCTGACAAACATATTTCATAAAATGTCATGTGATCATTTAACCTGTGACTTTATTTTAACACCACTTCAGAGACACACACACACACAATTTCATTTACTGGTCATTTATTTCATAATATCAACAAAAGTTCAGTACATCACATTCTTTGAAGTCCTTCACACACGGATACAGTAACATGAGCTGGAGCAAGTCAGTGCATATATAGACAATGAAGATTTTGATTTAGAAAAATAAAATTATAAAATCAACATTCTTCATCAATAAACAATTACCTTTTATCAATACATTTAACAAACAGTAGGTTGTGTGTAAAACATTCAGTGGCTGATATGAAATACAGTGGACCAGGTTTAATGGACAGAAGATCTCCTTCATCTCAACACATTATTATGAGGCACTTTGTCTTCACTTATGTGTTTATTTAATGAAGCCCTGGAATAAAAAAAAAACTTGCAAGTAGAGAGGAATATGACATTTTGCCGATACCCTGTGCAGTCACATGGCAGACATCACTTCCAGTGTTTCCTGGTTTAATGACACAAGCAGCTTCAGGTTGTCTTCACACTCTCGAGCCAGACTGTGGTCGTGGCTCTCCTGCCTCTGTGACAGAATAGTGTCATGTTTTGTATACAGCAGCTCGCTGGCCAGCTGCAGAGCACAGCTGGCGGTGAGAGATGGGGGGTATTTGCTGAAAGTATAGTCTGCCAAACTCAACTCGCACATCTTTTGGGCGAGGTTGCTGCACCGCGTGGGTGCACTTTCCGAGTCCAGGTTCATCCTGGAAAACATGTCACCATCTGTGTTGTCAGACACAGGCAGGGCAGCCTCCACGCAGTTGGTGTAGTAGTCCAGGAAAAAGGCCAGCGTGGGTGCAGCGAGGCGGTAGTTGAGCCGGAGGAGGATGAGACACTCCAGGTTACAGAGCTGCTCCTTGGTGAAGGCATCGCAGCACAAGGACAAGAGGTGGCTGATCCGTGGTGAGCAAACCTCCACCTTGGGTCACACAGAGAAAAAGAGGCATGTTAGGCCGAATGAAACCCAAAAGGTAGCAAACTGCTCCTCAAGCCATTACCTCGAGACGTACCTGTTTACTGGCCAAAAGAAGTGCAGTGACGCCCAGGAGCTGGAAGCAGTCGGAGGCCACGGCCGTGGACGCCAGGAACCTGTCCATGATGTTCACAGCCAGGCAGCAGCACTCGAAGGACAGACGGAAGTGTTTGTGTACCGGGATGAGCCAGCTGACCAGCTTACAGCGAGCATCCGCTGTCAGCTGCAAGGAAACAACTACCATCAGTAAACCCAGTGTAAGCAGGAAAGGTATAACTATAGATTACTTTATTATACATTATTATCTGTCACATACATATAAATATATGTAAAAATGTCACGTTAAGTCAAATATTGGGTTGACAAGAAATCAAAATATCATATCATCTGTTTAGAAAATGGTCAAAGAAATTACACATAGTAAAATGTCTATATATTGAGATTTATTTAACACTTGTGAAGGTGTTCTACCTGTGGCTGGCGGGCCAGGCTTTTGCCGGGGTAAAACTGCGCCTCTTTGTCCCTCTGGATGGTGTAGCCGATGTCTCCGTACTGCAGGTACCAAGTGGACAGGTGTCCTGCGTCGGGCTCCGGGTCATCCAGACGGAGCGAGGACACGGTGGTCTGAGCCGGGGATGAAATTAAAGGGGACACCAAGTCTTCCTCGAACCCGGAGTCGCTCAGTTTGGACGCGAGACTCTGCTTCCTGTGCCGGGCTGTTTGCCGCCTTTGAACCGGTTTTAGCCTCGCTCTCAGAGGGCACGCGCCGTCCATCTGTTTCCGTCTGAGGACAGCCTCGGACCCGCCGTCTCCGTTCAGAAATGGCACCATCTCCACTAACTCCAGCCAGCTGTGCGCGAGTGAGGCCGGCTCCACGGCGGCACGATATCTCCTGCATGTCGGCGGTGGCGGCGGCTCGGTGAGGAGGGGGAGTTCCATCCGCTGACGTCAGTTTTCGCGGGGTCTTCCCCGCTCGTGCAGCTGGTCTTTCTCTCGTCGCCCCGGGCAACCAAGTCTAAACAATCACTGGCCCCATGTAGAAGTTAATTGGGGGACAATCCTCGACCCTGAAGCATATGTTGTATACATGTTTACGGCCAGACGGCATCATGAAAAATATACAGTATATATTTTTTTTAACCGAATTAATATATACGCCATTTTACATAAATGAAAGCCACATGTGCAAAGATGAGTGCACATCTGAAAAAAGAAAAGAAATTGAGATATACGTGATGAAATAAAATGTATTATTTGTGAAGGGGGTTAGGGGTTTATTCATACCCTTCAATATCGTTTTGAAAAATATATATATTATGATAATATTATTAACATGTTTTCAAAATGAGGGTGCGTTTCTAATTGGTGGGATTAGAGTCAGTTAACAGTTCTCTCGCTGTTTATCCAGGATACCTCCGCTTTAACTGCAAATCTCTCTCAGAGGACTTTGGCTCACCTTGCCCTTGGGCTGCGGATCTTGATTATATTTAATGTGACAATGTGTTTTTCCCGTTTTGCGGTGGGCGGAACTTAAACGCTGACGGCTACAAAACATACGGACTTGGGCTCCACCGCTTCACACTCCAGTGCAGGACAAATGATCATGCCAAGTCAGACCTAAACACGGCTTCAAGTATGCCCTCTGCACACCTACTAAAGGTATTTGAATGACTTCTCTTCGCGGATAATTATCGCTGACATTTAGCTAGTGGCGTCCTTGACCTCAACCGTAGGTTAAGCAGCCTGGAATTTCAAAAAATAAAAATAAACAGCTATGCTAGCTGATGATAGCAGGGGGCTAGATGCTAGGCTACACGTTAGCTAAGAAGATAAATGTGGTACGGTAGCACTGCTGTGTTGGGTGAGATGGCTAACGTTAAATGTGGTGACTGGCACGTCGTTTTATGGACAGTGTGTCAGCTAAGTGCACGACCACGTGAAATGTCTTTAATTTGAAAAGGATGGATACGCAAGGCTGTTAGCAACCGTTTAAGCTAGTAAGCTAGCGTACGCTAACACACCATGCCACACTAAATTCGGCAGACGGTAGGTTAGGTGGCTAGTTGGTGGTTAGCAGGGGGATTTGACATGCTGGTTAACGTTGCTATGTAAGAAGTCACGTGAACTCATTTGCGTTTATATAACGTCATTCATAGTTGAGGTGACATAAGAAGCATCGATGTTGGCTTCAGTTTTCATACAGGGGTCAGATCTCTCCAAAAAACGTAAACTGTTCTATCAGATAGTAGCTTATCAGTTAATATGTGTTTAAATATTTCACACTAATAATAGTAGTGTGAAACTTTATTGGCAGTTTTTGGCCAGGCATAGTTTGCATAACCTAATGTGTCATATGCATCTGTAAAGTTCGGCTACAGTGTAGTCTAGTTCACCCATGACTAAGGCCCGCCACTCACACCCAATCTGTTCTATAAGATTTAAGGTGTCAGGTGTCACTGTGTACAGATGTCACTCATGTTAAATAATAATAATTCAGTGAAACATTTTCACCGTCAGAAATGAATGGCTCTCGCAAAGCTGTAGTCACAAACAAATCAAATACTGACAAAGGTCTGGTACACTTTTTTTTTACATAGATGGGCTGGATTTTTTTCATCAAATAAACAATCTATATACTACAGTTAAACCCATGATTTGATGAACAGTGTTGCGCCACCGCTAACCTTTACACCCCTGTCGTAACATACACAGTGATACGCTAACTTACGCTTGTTCACAGAGTAAAAGTTAAAATATTTATCATTTGTGCTACAAAGTGACACAAAGCTGCATCCAAGTACACTAAAGTAAACCTGGAGCCATTATAGGTGCGTCACCTTTAAACAAATGTCAATGTAGTTGTTAATCAGCTGTTTAGATGTGATTTAGAAAATGGTATGGCGTGTATAAAACATTTTGAAACCTCTCAGGAGCATATATCAATGTTGCGTTTACCTCATACACATCCTTTCACCATTTCTCCTTTTTTTCCCTCCATTTATAACCTAATCATAAACCAAGAGAATAGATGGATCTATGCATTTCCTGGATAAAATGCACCATGAACATACTGAGTGGTGTCATGGCAACAGCATTAAATTGCTTTGATCTTAACACTTTGATCTTTTCCCTGTTCATTTCAATATGAAACAAATCTGAAAAAGTACAACATTTGCAAACCAAAAAGGTGTATGCAATAATTTTTAACGGGGATGAATGTTTAATGATTTGAATGGTAGAAATGCTGAAGTTTTGAATTGCCAAAAAGTTAGGGGGGCTTTGATGGTTTTAGCTCATTATGTCTCATTATTGCGACACTGATTCATACTGTGATTGGCTGATTTGCTTTTGGGGGTGGGGCTGAACCGTTTGTCAATTAAAGGACAGATTTTGTAAAGGCAACTATGTAACCATGCAATAGCATGCAGCCGTTTCATGGAAGGGATATCTGAAAATTGTAAGCGTTCATCCTGGTGTCACATGAAAGGATGATCATTCACCATAGCTGAACATGTCATCTTGCAGTTTTAGCACACGTGAATCATGGAAAATTCGGGCAGGCCTTACCGGACCAGGCCGGGCGGTTGGGAGAGGGGACCAGGCACGGACGAAGCAAAAAACTGGAGGAGCTACGACCAGGCTCGCGGACAGAGCTTCAGACCAGAGGGAGGTCAGCAGGGCAAGAAGAATCAGGGCGGGCCTTACAGGGCCAGCCCCAACAAGGGACCCCTGAGTTACCCCGCTGGTGGATTCAAGGGTGGTCACAGCCCTTCCCAGAAAGATGACAGCCGATGGTCCTCTGGGCCTGAAAACAGTGGAGGTAACCGAGAGGATAACTGGAGAGAGCGCTCGCAGCAGCAGCAGCACTGGAAGAAGACTAACCAGGCAGATGGTCCGAAGGAGGACAGGGAGCACGGGAGAAGAGAGGAAACGGATGGCAGTCCTCATAGATCAGGTAAGGATCCCAACAACAGATTGTGGAACACTTTTGATTTGATCCCCATCATGTAAAATATCTTAATGCTTATCTTTTAAAATATGGAACACGGCGCTTGTTTATTCTTTCCCTGCTCTTAACCGTGACTCCAGGGAGGTGCTGTATATTTAAATCAGGGTCAGGATTTGGAGTGAGTGGAGAGTTGGCCGTACTTTACACCTTTTGTAATTCATCATCATGTATTTATTTCTCCCAAAGGCAGAAAACAGAGAAACAGAAACAGGAAGAAAGCCTTTACCGAAGAGAACAGGGGCCCTGTGAATGATGACTCCGTCCTGTCAGCGCAGGAAGTGCACAGCATGCGACAAGCAGAGAGGCGACTTAACAAAGAAGAGATCTTCAGCCTGAAGAAGGTACAGACCTTCATTGGGATGTAGCTTTAATATACAGCGTGGTGTCATTTGCAGCCATTGTCTAATGCCTGTGCCTTCCCCCATTTTTTTTTATCATGGTTTCAGAGGTCCCACAGTAACCCTAGCGCAATTTACACCTGCACTCTGTGTGACATCCTCTTGGAATCTGTGTCTGACGCTTACAGGCACATCAGAGACAAGCGGCATAAGAAAAAGGCTCGGGTAAGGACTTATTATATTATACAAATCCTATTTTATGTGTTTCCATTGAAACATTCGTTGACAAGTGATGCGAGCCCAGATACTGATAAACACCCCATTTACTTGTGCGCGTTTGTGTTCTTCACAGGAGAGGCAAGAACAGGTGATGCTGACTGAGATTCAGCCTCCAGGCCTGGAGCAGGCGAAGATGGTGAGTGCCGCACTTGAGGCTGTCGTCCTGGAACATGGGCTGAATGACCAGGATGTTGACAGTAGACGATGTGTCGTCTCCGTGATGCAGGACCTCCTTCTGTCCGTCCTGCCTGGTAGGTCACCTGAGGGCAAAATATATATCTTTTTTTGGTGACTCAAATTCTAATTGTTCTCAAAGTCATGTTTCAATGTAAATACCACAACTTTCTTTCCTTTTGTCTCACCTATAGAGATCAGGCTCAGGCTTTACGGATCATCGTGCACCAAATTTGGATTTAAGGACTCCGACGTCAACATCGACATTCAGTATCCACCTCATGTGAGTTTGATGGTGTGGATACATGTTTTATTTGTGATTGCAATTATGATGAAGGCCATTGTGTAACATTTAAGTGCAAATTTAACACCGACACCCTAAATGAGTACGAGTGTGAGTATGAGCATTCATGTGTCCTTATTTATGTTTCTTAACGGCTTCTAAACGCATTCACAGATGCATCAGCCAGATGTCCTGCTGTTGGTCAAGGAGAACCTCTCTGTGTGCCGTGAGTCGCCTCTTATTCATTCATCCTCATGAAGATATTCTCCCAAAGGGAAGTCTGTCAGGTGCTGGGGCCATTGTGGAAGTTTCAAATTTAACATTTCTTTTTGGGGGTCCTCAGCAATCTTTGTTGACCTGGAGGCTGATTTTCATGCCCGGGTGCCAGTTGTCATCTGTAAAGAGAAAAAGAGGTGGGTATCTCCAGCAGTTGCTCAAAGTAACTAGATTATTTTGCAGCTGAAAATGGGATGAATGAAATGATGATTCCAAACCACTAAAGAAATTGAAACCTGTTTTTCTTTTCCACAGTGGCCTGATCTGCAAAGTGAGCGCAGGGAACGAAAACGCGTTCCAGACCACCTCCTATCTTTCTGCTCTGTCGCGTCAGGAAGATCTTCTCCTCCCAATGGTCCTGGGCCTCCGGCGCTGGGCCCAGGTACGTTTTCAGTTTCCTGTTGCCCCCTTTTTACCAGAGGACGTAGTAAAAGTCACTGAATATGCCTCAGATTTAAAAAACATTTTTTTTCACATTTTGTTTGTGACATGTTTTGCTTCCTTCACTTCTGACTTAGATCTGTGAGATTGACCGTGCGGAGGAAGGCGGGCTGCCACCGTACATCTTCGCCCTCATGGTGATCTTCTTCTTACAGCAGCGCAGGCCGTCTCTCTTGCCTACCTACCTGAACCAAGAGGTGTGTGTCCACATCGTGAGCCTGAAATCAAATATATACAGGTTTACTTTCAGCATTGGTTATTCTCAGCTGGTTTCAATGAAAACAAATGGTATCAATCTTCTTTCTTTCCAGATTAAGGAGTTTTCGCTCGGCAGACTGTCGGACTTTAATCTCGTTCACGTAGAGGATGAATATTTACACTGGGCTTACACCCCTCCCTCCAGAGACGCATCTCAGTCCGCAGATGGCTACTGCAAAAAGGGAAAGGTAAGAATGAAAACATTGATGTAGTTTGTCGTGGTCATTTTCGCATCAGACATCATTTTCTAGATTACCTGTGCATATACTTATGGTCTGCATGCGGCCCGATGTGTTGTCGCGCAGGTTCCGCTGGTGTTCCAGAGCCCTCCTCAGCCTGTGGAAGTTGGGTTTCTCTGGGTGGAAATGCTGCGCTTCTACTCTCTGGAGTTCCTCATGGCTGACCTCGTAGTAAGTGTGCGAACCACTGCTGTCCTCTCCCGAGAGATCAAAGACTGGCCAAAGAAACGCATCGCCGTGGAAGGTGAGAGTTTTTTTTTTTCATGTGCAATTGGAATTTTTGCTTTTGGGCACTACATTTGAGGCACTATGTTCATATGAATAATATCTCCCTTCCGAACCAATTTGTTTCCATATGCAGACCCATTTGCAGTGAAGAGAAATGTGGCCCGCACGGTGAACAGCCAGCAAATGTTCGAGTACATCCTCCACTGCCTCAAAACCACATACAAGTACTTCGCTCTCCCCCTCAACACACCAGCTGCTCATCCAAAGTCGGCAGGAGCCCGGCGTGGGCCGACTGGAGAGGCTAAGGCTGCGAGTGATGAGCACGCACCCCTGTCAGATCTCGGTCAGCTCTCCATCCAGTCACAACATGCAGGGGAGCCCAAAGCTTTGGAAAATGGTCCGGACGACTCTGACTGCATTATTGAGGAAGAGGAGGAAGTTGAAGAATACAGCGACTCCGAAGAAGAGCGAGAGAACGAAAAAGCGGATCTGGGTAAAAGCAGTCTCTCAGAGGACGAGGAGGAGGAGGACGGGGATGTGCGTGCCCGGCTCCACCTGGACAGCTTCACCACGGAGGACGAGGACATCTTCCCCGTGGATGAGATTTCAGGGGAGGAGCTTCTGTCTGATGAGGAGGGGCCCGATTTGGACACACCTGGTTCGCTGGACGAGGAAGAGGAGGAGGAGGAGGAGGAGGCGCCCGCCAGTCCGTCTCTTCCGCCTGCTGAGGGTGCGGCTAAAAACAAAGGCCCGGAAAAAAGCAACCAAAAACAGAAAAGAGTGTCGTACGACTTCACCAGGCAGGCCTTCACCAGAGGAAAGGTGGGTTTGGCCTCATGTTTGATTCTTTTTAAATTATTAACGGTTTACTGGGGAAAAACTCTCTTTTTCTTTTTTGGTAAGACAAACGGACATTAAGAATAATATTAAATAAAATGTCATTTTAATCAGACAAGCCAAATACACCAGGGTCCATTGTCACGTTTTACATTTTTTAAATATTTTATTTCTCTTAGTCGCACATGGTCGTGTGCAGCTTGTGCAAGCGCGACGGACATCTCAAAAAGGACTGCCCAGAAGATTTCAAGAAAGTGCAGCTGGATCCTTTGCCCGCAATAACACCGGAGTTTCTCAACATCCTGAACAAAGTCTGTGAACGGTGCTACAGTGAGTACCCTGTGTTTCTTTTCTACCGTTACATTTCTAAATCTCGCTGGTTTAGCCTGTAGTCAGTGTTTTGACATTTGACAAGTAAAAGAGCATAGTACTTTTTCACATGAAATGTAGCGTACATTTATGGAAAGACCAATAGGGCTGGGAGTACTGTATATATGTTCTTGTGTATTACATCTAAATATTGATTTGTTTCTGGGTTTTTTTTAGCTGACTTTGCCCCAGATGAACTGGAAGTGGGCGTGAGAGAGCACATCCTTCAAGACCTGGAGAACTTTGTCAGACGACAGTTTGCCGGTAACACAATCCACCATATTCACAGTCTTGGACTGATGGGAACCGAGGCATTTAATAATCTGGCCGGTTGACGTCAAAATGTTGAAGGTCGGATGAAAAGTGCCATATCTTTGTTTTTCTAATGTACAGGAGCTCGGCTTAAACTGTTTGGATCATCCAAAAATGGATATGGCTTCAGACAGAGTGACCTAGACATCTGCATGGTGTTGGAGGGGCAGGAGACCATAGACGTAGGTTTATCTCGCTGCTGATTTCATACGCATTCATTCACTCCTTTTCGTGACATTTGATAAATGTTTTGTGTTTTTTTTTTCCACAGGATATTGATTGCATCAGTATCATTGAAAGCCTGGCAAGAATGCTCAGGAAACACCCAGGTAAGGCGAAGCCTTTTTTTCTTGTAATTGATGATTCATTGATGTTGGTATTGGTTTGGCTGAGGAACCTTTGGCCATCTTAAGGAAATCATACGTAGTGTGAAGTGAGAAATTGAGCAAAATCGATTGTCTCCAGGTCTGAAGAACATCCTGCCCATCACCACGGCGAAAGTGCCCATTGTGAAGTTCTACCATGTCCGCACTGGGCTGGAGGGAGACATCAGCCTCTACAACACACTGGTAGGGCTCTTTCTCCTCTGTTTTGTTTTGCACATATCTTTTTTTTTTTTTTTTATTTAACAATTTCCTTATGAATTTAAATTTTCTTCTCAGGCTCTACATAACACCCACCTTCTCGCGTCATACGCTGCCATCGACAGGAGGGTGAAGATCCTCTGTTATGTTATGAAGGTTTTTGCCAAGGTGAGAGCTTCAACATTTGCATCCAATGCGTCTGTGTTTTGTGCAAATAGTTTTCTTCTAAAGTATTATGTTTTAATAATTAATGCATTATTATTATTTTTTTGTCCCATTACAGATGTGTGACATCGGCGATGCCTCTCGTGGAAGCCTTTCGTCCTACGCTTACACACTCATGGTGCTGTTCTTCCTCCAGCAGAGAAACCCACCGGTTATCCCCGTGCTGCAAGAGGTACAAATGTTTTTTAATTCGGATTGGGGTTTTCCACATTTTCTTATTTTATGAATGTTACAAGAGTATTGAGTAAATATGATCTTTCTTTCAATCTAAATAGTTGCTGATATTTTATTTCGAGATTTTTCTCACAAGTTTGATATTAGTTGGCCTTTCGTGACCATCATGTAATACTGTTTATATTTGATATTTTTTGTGTGTTTGTTGCAGATCTATGATGGGGAGAAGAAGCCAGAAGTTCTAGTTGATGGCTGGAACGTGTACTTCTTTGATGACTTGACAACATTAGTGAGTTCTTAGTTTTTTTTTGTTTTTTTTTTTACACAGAGTGTCCCTATGAACACTTTTAGCGAATGCGGTTTGTTTCCCCCTGCAGCCCAGCCGCTGGTCCCAGTGTGGGAGGAACACGGAGACTGTGGGGGAGCTGTGGCTGGGCCTGCTGCGCTTCTACACGGAGGACTTCGACTTCAGAGAGCACGTTATCTGCATCCGTCAGCACGGCAGCCTCACCACCTTCAACAAGCAGTGGACGTCCAAATACATCGTCATTGAAGGTCAGCATGGGGAATATTCTCACAGAAAATGTATAACTTGTGTGTCCATGCCCAGTTAAATGCAAACCGCTATTAATGTTTAGTGGTCTGCTGAATTGAAACCATCATATATATGTTTAGAAATATGTCATTGTTAAACTGTATTGCTTACTCCTGCGTTTGTATCACAGATCCCTTTGACCTGAATCATAATCTGGGTGCTGGTTTGTCCAGGAAAAGTATGTTTTTATTTGGTCTTGAATGCTTTTAGCTATCCCCTGTGGTTTCATTTCCTGTTATGTCTTTTTTCATTTCATTTTCTTCTTCTTTTTTTAACATACTTTCTTGTCTCGTTCCCTCAAAACAGTGACCAATTTCATCATGAAGGCTTTCATCAATGGGAGAACAGTGTTCGGCACTCCCACAAAAAGCTTTCCTCCCGTGTACCCCAGTCAGATGGTGAGTTTTTTCTGTGTAAAGAGCATCTTTGCATATTCTGGGGAGTGAGCCACTGCAAACGACCCACCAATTGAGAACCACTGCACAAGGACACTTGCTACTTCAAATAAATATGTGTATGGTACCTGTTCAGAGAAAAGAAAACAGATTTATAAACTTAACATGCTGCTGCTCAGCATGTGCTAGTTTTATATTTCATTTGATTACATTAATTGACTAAACACTAATTCAATCATAAAAATAGTTATACTGCACTGTTACTTAAACTATAATTGTTTTAATTTCTACAAATTTGACTCAAATTTCTTTCGAAATGCCAAATGTTTCTGTTTTATACTGCCCTCACAACTTAACATGATGCCTGTTATATCTTATTTAGAAGACTTTGAATCACCTTGCTGTTGAAATATAACGTGTAAATAAATGTGCCTTTCCAGGAGTATTTCTTTGACCCAGAGGTTCTCACTGAGGGAGAAGTGGCTCCCAACGACCGTTGCTGCCGGATTTGTGGCAAGATTGGCCACTTCATGAAGGACTGCCCCATGCGTAAGAAGTAGGTACAATCACAGTAGATGTTTGAATTAGTCACAAACGGGTTACTTGTATATCCATGTCTGTCTGCAACACATGTTGAGCTTCTCGTTTGGAATTGTTGACCCAGGTCCAGGCATAGAAGGGACTCCGACAAAAGACAAGAGTACCAGAGAGACGGAATGGATACAGCCGACTCCAGCAGACACAAGAATGAGCATTGGAGGAAAAGAGATTCAATGGATATGCGCTGCTGCTTCCTGTGTGGATCGAGTGCCCACATTAAGAGGGACTGTCAGCTGTACAGAGGCCCAGCAGGTTCATTCTATTTGTTTAACGTTTTTATTAGGACTGTGAATTTATTAATTTTTAAATATACAGCAAAATACTCTATATATACTCTGATTCTGACATGGTTTTCATCTTTATCATTTGGCAGGTAATATGAAGATGGATCACCTGATGCACCCCGCCTCAGCCCACTTGAGGAATTTGAGAGAAAAGGACAAACAGGTGTGGTGAATAATGTTCATTTGTATTGGTAAAACAAAGTACAATCCTCGACCTGTACCCACTGACCTTACTTCTCTGCAGGGTTCACCGATGCAAGAAGAGAAAAAGAAGAGAAAGCAACAGAATATCGTATTAAGTCCACAAGCAGGTATGTAGAGTTACTGGGCTTTTTGCTCCAATTGGAATTCCTCCAATTCTGCTATTTATGTAACTTCTCATTTACTGCATTTTAAAATGTTTGTTTTTAAATTAACGGTTTTATTTTTACTTTGCAAAAACGACAGGCTCAGGTTAAAGTACTGCATGTTTTAGAACTTGTCTTGAAAGTTGCATTCTGGTTTGTTTCAGGTAGTCTAACCAACCGAAACCCGGGTCGCTCTGGTCAGAGGAGGAGCCCAGTGGAATGAGAAGAAGCTGTGGCTACACAAGCCGTGAGGTTCTCCTCTTGTCCAGGCAGACAGAGAATCTGGAAACCTTTAAATCTGTTGGGACTCTTGGGCCAATGGGAGCCCATTAAAAGCCAAAGCCAGGACGCCTTGACTTGAAGCCAAATAGGGCCTTTACATGCGTTTCTTTTTCTTTTTTTTCCCCTTCCCTGCAGTGATTCTCCTCAGAGGAGTTTTTTTAAAGCTTTTCATTTTAACAAAACAAGCCATTATACATGCGCACCCCATATCTTTGTTTACCTACACTGCCAGTCAAGTTTTATACTCTGTTTCAGGCAATATCATCACAGATCCCGTCAAAAATGGCTCAGATTAGGGAAATGTAAGTAATCGAATATTGTCGGCCATACAATTGTTCACCGTAAGATTTCTTTCCATACATTATGCTGTATATTTGTTTTTTACTGGCTCTGTTTAGGCTCCATTGTCTTCACAGGAAAGGCATAGTGTTTATAAACACTGCTTCAGCTGTAAGACAACGCGACAATGCTGTTGGTAGGTTGTGTAGTCTGCTATTTAACTTACTTGACTTGATGTCAATCAGAGTCATTTCAAATTAAAACCAGGAAGACACTCACAAGTTCACTCATTTCTCGATTGCTATGGTTTTAGGATGAATAATTATCCAGATATCTTCCTTGTGATAAAACAAATACGGAACGGGCTCAAAAACGTTTGAACAGCAGTGTAACTTTGCGATGGCTGGGATTTTTTTTAACGGAATTTCTTTTAAAGTCCTGTTTAATTTGTCATGTGCACTGACGTCAACCAGTCTCTATCGTTAAGCCTCGAAAGCAGCTCATCTCTTTTTTAATTTTATTCCTGTTTTCCCCCTATGATTTACCCTTTTTTATGTCAATACATGCTTTCCCCCTCAAATACATAGAAGCATGAGGGAAGAGTAACAATAAACCTGGCCTGTATGTGTCTCAACACATGCTACACCCTGCTACAAATGCTATATTCACCAGTGGGGATATAAATGTATTTATTTGCCACAAAGGCTTAATTTTTTTTTAAGTAATGGTGTCACAAATCGGTAGCTGCACTGTCAGGGCCCATGCCCATTTTTTTTATTATGTTACTGCTTGGTAATTTTTTCAAAGAGCTGCTTATTGAACTTTGAATATGGACTGTCTGGCTTTGTTGTTGCTCTAATGTGCTCAAATTTTATTAGAAAAAAAAATGTGCTGTCGGTGGTATTGTTAGGAAGTCCCTCGTTTTAATGTAGCATTGTTTTAATGCCAGCCTTATTGCAATTCTTTTGTTCTGAAATGGAAGGTTTAGCTCAAAGAAACCCAGTCCTGCCAAAAAATATTGGCAATGGCTCGCAATCCCATTTGTGCCCCACAACATTCATTAAACTGAAATCCAATTGTCAGTTGGAATATGTGTGTCCTTGAAAAGTCATGTTTTGTTACTTGGCTGTTCAGATTTGAAGTGTGCATTAACATTTGATGCATTATCTAGGCCTAATGAAGTATCTCAATTATACTTTATCTTAAGTTGTTTGTAAAGGAAAAAAAGAGTCGCCGAGATATTGCTGTTGAAGCTTATATTATGGATAGATCAACCGTTCGCCACTCTTTACTTAAAAAGTAAATGTGCAGCTCGCCAGTAAATAGTTTACGTAGTCATTTAGATATTTTATGAGAATTTGAACTGACTTGATTAAATATGATGAACAAATTCAAATAGAAAGGGAACAAGGATAGCTTCACCCTTTAATTATCCACAAGTGGGCTATCTGGGGAAATTCTGCTGTATGACGTCTAGCTTTGCTGAGCAGGCTGGTTGTAGTGACGTAATGATGATTGAATGATTCCTTGGTGTTCTGCCTTAGATCTTTTCGCTATATACGTTACATCATAAAACAATGAATTGCTTTAAGAATAAAACGAGAAAAAGATTAAAAAACGTATAAAAGTTGAAGAAATTATTTTAGAGTTACTTAATATAAACGTCCGCATTCAAGAGCTCAATCTGTGTTCTTATTGGCTGTCACCCGTGTCCATTGTGATCCAATCACTGGACCGGCCATTTATTCGTTGAGGTAAGCAGTCTTTTACGCGCATGCGTGATACACTGTTGTGATATTAAACAGAAGCAACATGTCTGCCTCCATGGTGAGGGCGACCGTCCGAGCGGTCAGCAAGAGGAAAATACTCCCAACAAGAGCCGCGCTGACCCTGGTAAGTCTGAACTAATGATTATATACCGGCCTCCAGCAGCTTTATGTCCACTGTGTGTGTGTTTATTCATTACACCAGCAGATGCTGTCTGACGTAACGTGATCCCAAGTTAGCTAAGCTAGGCTAACTGTCGGTTACTTGGACGTCATACGCAGGAGCCTATTTCAACTTTATACATCGATAAGCTTGCATTGTTATGACTATGTTTGCTTAGCTTTGCCAATATGGCGTTTGGTCATAAAATAGTGTATTATTTTATGCATTAAACCAAACGGTAATCTCAGGCAATGTGGCGTCAAGATGCTTCGCTGAGGTGATTATAGCGACTGGTGATTGTGCAGAAGTTCAAACCTCAGCGGAAAAATACTGTCAAGCAGCACAACTATTTAATAACACGCTGGACTGAGAAAGTGTGTATGTTAAACGTGTAACCGTGAAGGTGCGCAGCGCACGAGATACAAGTTAAAGGTTTCAATATCCTGCCTACATGGGATTTTATTTTAGGAATAAACTAAACTACACTGTTCACTGTAGATTAACCTTTCTGTTAGTTGATTGGTTTATAATCTATGAATTTGCCAACGGATAGTGGATGTCCCCTGAATTATGGAGCTATAGAGTCAGAGCAGAGTCATGGCTTGTTGTCTGGTTTGGGATGATAAAATGGGATGAAAAATATCGGTTTGACTTGATCTGCTACTGGACCAAGATAACGTGTGCTCATGGTGGCTGCCGGGGCTGATAAAGGCAGGACGCTGAAGTATTTCTCTAATAGCTGCAGAGAGGGCCATCTGTAGTTCTGGTTTTGTAGTTCTTTGAGAAGCACAATTGCACAAGAAAGGCTTTACACAATTAGCGCCATGTGGCTCCCAGAAACCTTACACAACAGATATTCACTGATGTTCCATCCACTCCCTTACGGGGTCAGGAGGTTAGCTCATTTTACTGCAGTGCGTGTGATCATTTACACCAATGATCAGCAACATCATCTGATTTCCTGTGATAAATCTTCACCTCAGTATGAAATCATTGTGTTTTTCTGAATCTCACGTATGTTGTCTCTTCTAATGATAATTTATCCTCTGTTGTCTCCTCTCCAGACTCCGACAGCTGTCGACAAGATCAGGGTGTTGCTGCAGGGCAAGCCAGAATTTGTGAGTTATTGATAGAACCAACATTCACTGAAATCATACACCACACACACACACACACACACAGTGCTTCTCTACAGGTTGTGTAATTGCAGACTGTCTTTCTCGTACCAAGGAAATGTTCCTCTCCAGCACTGGATGGTTAAAAGTTACTTACTTCATTACTCCAAGAAACATGTCATTTTTTAATTTATGGCCATTTTTTACTGTCCCTCTTTCTAGATTGGTTTAAAAGTCGGAGTGAGAACACGTGGCTGTAATGGACTGACCTACACACTGGACTACACCAAAGAGAAAGACAAATCAGATGAGGAAGTGCTGCAGGATGGTAAATTACCTTTTAATTCCCATTTTCTATAGAAAGTGATTTAGGGTTATTCCGTTCCATTCTGGCGGCATGTTGGTGTAAACATTAGGACTCCTGGAGTAGAGATGACCCCACTGTGACTCTTGCAGGTGTGAGGGTGTTTATAGAGAAGAAGGCCCAGCTGACCCTGCTGGGGACTGAGATGGATTTTGTGGAGTCGAAGTTGTCCAGCGAATTTGTCTTCAACAATCCCAACATCAAGGGCACGTGTGGCTGCGGAGAGAGCTTCAACATCTGAGCAGCCCGCGGAGTCCGTGTCCTCCCTTGACCAGGCCCTGCTCTGAAAAAACCACGTCCCATCCAAAAAGACTGAAAGTGGGATTTCAAAGAAATCTTCTAGTTGCGGACATGCATCCTTTCCTGCCACTTGTTTTCCTGCAGACCACTTGCATACACACTCTGGTAGCCCACGTATGCCCTTCAGTTCTGACAGGGAGGTTTCAACATAATCTGTATCGTCAAAACATAGTTGATTTTAGCTTAAGATACTGTTTGACCTCGTTCTTAAAATTATAGTTTCTTTTAAATTATTTTGGCTGCAATCGGCCATTTTACATACGCACATTATTTTCCTTAGCCAAGTCAAATCTATGACTTGAATAGAGGAACTTATTCGACAGCGCTAAAGTGAAGATGATTAAGAGCAACATTATTTTTTCAAGATGGAATATATTATCCCAAATCAGCTGTTAACTAACAGCTCGTTCAATATCGGCATCAGGCAGCGTAGCATGGTCCAGGATCATGTATCGGCAGCTTATGAAATGGGGTTTGAGTGTCTTGAAACTGCTTTATTAGTTTGTATAATGTTTGAAATGCTTAACTATATATTGTGTAAATGTAAAGAATGTAAATCTCCTTTGAACCACACAAACGCACACAAAAAGAAAAGCGCACAAAACGCGTATCCCTCACATAAGAGTAAACGATCCTCTTTTGCTTGATCAGTCAGGAACTCGTATGTGTAGACCGCGTGCTCTTAAAACTCGTAAACTGTGCAATATAACTGTAAATATGAAATAATAAATAGAAAAATCCAACACTGCAGTTTAGTGTTTGCTAATTTGGTTATAGAACTTGTTTGGTAAGGTCAGTCTCATTGCTGTATCTCTATTGTCAAACTCAGGCCAGTTGTCATGGAGCAGTTATCCTCACGATCTTTATCTCGGTTGTCATGGTGATTGCTCATTTGTCAGTTACAATTTCCATTTTCTGCAGGCAACAGGTAAGCTGTCATCACCCCGAATAGTTTGTGTTCGTGCGGAAGGTCTTTTTAAAAACAAAAAAAAAAACATTTTCATTCAGGAGCTGCAGGTTTGGGGTTTCAGGTTTTTAAACTGATGGGTGAACACCATTAACCACTTCCCTGTGAATATCACTGTGTGAAACTGGCAAAGGTTGTCCCCCTCTAGCTTAACGAGGATGTAATGACAGCATTTAAAAAGTGTTTATTTTTAATGTTGTGGAAGTGGTGGGAGATCACGCTGTACTGTCACCTCGACCACCTGCTGCTTCCATCCGTCATTCAAATTCATTTACGTTGTTATTCCCATTTCCTTTTTTTCCCCCCAAGGTGAATCAACCATTAGCCTTTTACGTTGTATTCTCAACATACAACTTTGAGAAAATGATTTTCCAATGAAATATTTACCTTGCTTTGGCTGACCTAAACAAGACTTAAAATACTTTTTTTTTTTTTTTTAATCAGCTGCAGTGATTTAACAGGGCACCCGGGCTCAGGTAATTACAGGTAATGACAGAGGCTTTGTTTTTCTCTCGCCCATTCCACTCAGTTAACAGCTTGCGGGACAAGATGACCGCCCCCCGCCACCACCACCACCGCCAACCCCCCACCCCCTGTGAGGAGGGTCTATAACAGAGCTTTCATCTCAGACCTGCGAAGAACAGAGCAGCAGCTGTAGAGAGCAGAGGGGTGAAGCCTGCAGAAGCAAGCAGACGCAACAGTGGTGAGACACAGTTTTTCATCAAGTAGGGTTAAATATTAAATGTGTCTCATTTTATTGTCTGATTGTTAAACTCTTAAAGTTAAATACATTTAAATATGCACTTGTTTCGATGTACACGTTTTTGTGGTATTTTTCGTCAGTCACGTTCCACCAGTGAAATCCTGCTGGATGTGACATGTGAAGAGGATGGTGGAGTCAGCGGCCAATCACAGCTCGGACTGTGGATCATTGTGTAACGGGTCCACAGCCCCGGAGGAGCCCCCGGTGCTGATGGACGCCTGGCTGGTCCCCACTTTCTTTGGCCTCATCATGCTGGTGGGTCTGGTGGGGAACTCGTTGGTCATCCACGTGGTCACCAAACATCAGCAGATGAAGACCGTCACCAACTTCTACATAGGTAATATTTCTGGATAATTTACACCAGTGCGCAGAAAGGAAACGTGTACATTAAGGTGGTCCTTATTTAATAGTATTTTTATCTATTTTTTATTTCTATACTCTGACCCCCCAAAACGTTTCATTTTGGTTAGAAAACACCTCTCATGAATTATTTTGAAATTGAAACACATTTGCGAGGCTGCTCAAAGCACTGGAAGTTTATTAAAATCGTGCAAAAGTAAAACAATCTAAGCCATCTGTACTCTGTAGGAATACATTTCTTACATAGACCAATATTCTGGCAACATGGTGCTGAAACAGTTAACAAACTTGACACATTAACTGTCATTCAGCTGAAATTATGCTAAAAGTCATTTTAGGTCTGAATATGACACAGTGACCTTTGACTTTTTTACATAATTACGCATTACACTACAATCTGCTAATCCTTTCGTCCATAGTATTCCATACTCTTAAAGGTGGTGTGATGAGCCACATTCAACATTTAAATGTTTTAGAATGTATTAGAATGTAACATGTAATTAGTTTACCATTGTTGATTTCAGTGCATTGGGGTATCTCTTTCGCTGGTCAGCACCCACTTGAAGGAGTACTCCTGTTCCTCTGCGGTACCCTAACCTAGCACTAAACCCTAAACATAATAAAATAAAATTAATTTATTAAGTTTCTTTCTGATACGTTCTACGTTCAGAGAAATTACATAATCATCCTTTCAGGTGACGCAGTAGAACGATCGGTACCACCGAACCGTCAGAACCACCAGAACCGCAAGACCCACAAGACCCATCAGAACCACCAGAACCGCAAGACCCACAAGACCCATCAGAACCACCGGAACCAATCCGAAGTCTCGGAACCATCAGAACCACCAGACCCACCAGAACCATCGGTACCATCAGAACCACAAGAACCAGCAGAACCATCAGAACCACCAGCCCCATCAGAACCACCAGCCCCATCAGAACCCCCAGACCCATTGGAACCATCGGAACCACCGGAACCATCAGAACCACCAAACCCATCAGAACCATCGGAACCACCAGAACCCTCAGAACTATCAGAACCATCAGAACCATAAGGACCATCAGAACCACCAGAACTCCCAGACCCATCAACACTATCAGAACCATCAGAACCACCAGAACCACCAGAACCACCAGAACCACCAGAACCACCATAACCACCTAAACCACCAGAACCACCATCACATCGGAGCCACCACAACCCCTGAACCCTAACCCTAACCTTAACCCTAACCCTAAACCCTAAACCCTAAACCCTAAACCCTAAACCCTAAACCCTAAACCCTAAACCCTAAACCTTAACCCCAAACCTTAAACCCAAACCTTAAACCTAACTCTAAACCTAACACTAACCCTAACCCTAACCCTAACCCTAACCCTAACCCTAACCCTAACCCTAACCCTAACCCTAACCCTAACCCTAATCCTGAACCCGAACCCGAACCCTAACCCTTACCCTAACCCTAACCCTAACCCTAACCCTAACCCTAACCCTAAACCTAACCCTAACCCTAACCCTAATCCTATCACCCTATCAGAACCACCAGAATCACTGGAAAAAAAAGGACCACATACATAGATACTTACTTATATTTGACATTAAATCATCAAGTCATTAGACAATTCCGAAAGTAAATCTCTGCGTCTGCCAGTGTTATCAAATACACTTATTTTTACACATATATTTTTTTTAGCCACCTTGAATCCATCGGAGGTTCGCCCACATTTCTCTCTTTCTTTTCCTCTGCATTTCGAGTTTTTCTTAAACAGTTATTTTATCCTCTTCCTCAGTAAATCTGGCAACGACTGATATCATGTTTTTGGTCTGCTGCGTGCCCTTCACTGCCACGCTGTACCCACTGCCCAGCTGGGTCTTTGGAGAGTTTATGTGCCGACTGGTGAACTACCTTCAGCAGGTGAAAACACATGAGATTTAAACAAGAAATTAATGATAATGCCACTTTATATAAGACTGTACCTGATGGCAAGCATAATGTTTTTATTTCTATTTTGGATTTCTGTGTGCTTTAGCTGTTACTGTAAATGCTTTGTGAAGGTTGCGGATCGAAGTAATTTTTTTTCCAAATATTTAATGCCAGGGAGAGCTGTTTCAGAAATCTGATTTATAAAAAATACAATCAATCAAGAATTGATTTGCCACCGAGATCAATACAATAAGCAGCACAACATGTAAAAATGGGTTTCCTTAACACAATTGTGTGTGCGTGTGTGCGTGCGTGTGCGTGTGTTGCAGGTGACTGCTCAGGCTACATGTATCACTCTGTCAGCGATGAGTGTGGACCGCTGCTATGTCACCGTCTATCCTCTGCAGTCACTGCGTCACAGGACGCCCCGCATGGCCCTGGTCATCTCTCTCTCTATCTGGATAGGTATCACCCCAAAAATAAAATACACCCCAAACAATAGTCCACATCCCTGAAAAATGTCTTTTCCGTTTAAAGAAAAACTTCATTTTTGATTTAGAGGTTTCAATGAAGGGTTCATTCTTGCCTCCATCCAATTTTGGAAACACAACGGAGGAAAAACGGAATATAAAAGATACACACTGCCGCTCAATGTGATAGGCCGGTTCCTGTAAATCACAGAAACATGTCCTGATGCTTGTGCCAGTTTAAGCCAAATTATATTCTCAATGAAGCATGTCTTTTATAACTGCTAACCGAATGATAAACCCTTTGAGTCCCATCCTCCGTCCTGCCCAGGCTCCCTGCTGCTGTCCACCCCTGTGGCTGTGTACCAGCGTCTCGAGGCGGGATACTGGTTCGGCCCTCAGACCTACTGCAGCGAGGTCTTCCCCTCCGCCCACCTCCAGAGAGTCTTCATCATCTACAGCTTCATGGCCGTCTACCTGCTGCCCCTGCTCACCATCACCGCCTGCTACGCCTTCATGCTCAAACGCATGGGCCAACCCAGGGTGGATCCCATCGACAGTAGCTACAGGGTAAAATAATGGTGTGGTGGGTGTGTGTGGGGGTGTTTTAGGAACTTTTTTTTTTTTACTTTAAATATTTAGAGTGTGTCTCGGATCTTGATCTCCAGCTCCAGGCTCAGGCAGAGCGAGCAGCAGCAGTGCGGGCGCGAGTCTCCCGGATGGTGGTGGTGATGGTGGCCTTGTTCCTCCTCTGCTGGGGCCCCATCCAGGTCTGCATCCTGCTGCAAGCTTTTGGCCTCCGCAGTTACATTCTCTACAAGGTACACTTATTTCCATGGTGATTGATGGATTTCATTTCTGACCCACAGTTATCAAAGTCCATTTATGCCCCCCAAAAAACATACTTACAGCATGTCAAGCAATGTTTTGAGCTGTATCTGTCCTAGCAAAAATAGGAAACAAAAGGATTCTCATAAACAAAGCTGAATGAATTAAAACAGGGGATCATTATTTCATCTGCGAGAGTGTTGTGTATATAAAGAGTTATTTGAAGGATAAATTGTAACAAAAGCATTATCTGAATTTTACATCCACAGCTGAAGATTTGGGGTCACTGCATGTCCTACTCCAACTCCTCTATCAACCCGCTGGTTTATGCCTTCATGGGCAACAACTTCAGAAAGGCCTTCAAGCAGGCCTTCCCCGCCGTTTTTGTGTGGCGCAGCAGAGCCAGGGTCAGGGTGGGAAACGCCGGCACGGAGGAAGGGCCAGAAATCGATCGGCGGGCCCCCAAAGCAGAAGCCGAGATGCACTTTCTTTCATCTGCCTCCTAAAGGCCACGTTGAGCATTTGGACACTCATTGTTTATTCATAGTTTGTTCTGAGGAAAACAGCAGTCTGCCCACTCTGTTGTACTGTATGTGTGACACACACAAACACACACACACACACAATCACACACAATGGGATCAATTCCCACCACCTGATACCAACCGGTCTGATGCACCTCATGATCTACGCTAGCTGCTGAAATACCATTATCTTGGTCACATTTCTCAGAGGGACAGGCAGGACTTTTGTCTAAATGTTTGTGCGTGTCTGGAAACGCACACACACACAACAGTGGGACACGTTTCAGAGTCTCCTCACTTTTTTTGTGTAGAATTGTGTGTCAATCTCTACCATGGGACCAACGTTGCATTTACACAGGGAAAATTAGATGGAATGAAAATGTTAATATAAATAAATCAGTCACATTAAAATAACTTATTCCTCAATTTTTTTTTATTTACTGTAGTTTAAGAAGCAATAGGCTCATCACAATTTACCTGGATTTGTATCCTTTTAACACATTATAATTATAATAATGGTAATTTACA
>JAFBJU010002445.1:157500-186350 GCA_016785305.1 Colistium nudipinnis
TGAACGCTTTCTAAGCATTGGGTGACCATGGAATGAGATTTTTACATCTCATTCTCCTGCTCCAGCTAGATCTGTTTTGATTTGATATTGAAGATTGATATGTTGTATGCCAACATCTGGTTTTACCCCACTGCTATTTCCTAAGGCAGAGGTCTTCAACAGCGGGTCCGGGGCCCCTCGCGGACGTACTGCAGGGGAGTCGTGAAATTTACGATTTGAAAAAAATATATATATATTTTTTTTTTCCAACCAGTTTATTTTCTCCACAAATTTAAATGTCTCCATACATATTGTGACATACAGCTTTGTCTTTTTGGAAATGGCACTAGGCCCAGTTTAATATAAAACACAATCAAATATATATATATATAGTAGGGGGTATTTGCTCCATCAGTTTGGGGGTCCTTTGCTGTAAAAAAGGAATCTTTGCCTCATCCTCGGTTTCTCCCCTGGTTATCCTCATTCTTCTTTTCCTCCTTTAAAATGTAAAACTTCCCATACCCAACCCCCACTCTTCTCAAGTTGACCCGTCCCTCAAGCCAACCTAATTGTTGTTGATATTTTGTGATGTTTTGGTATTTTTGACATTCGTGAAGTTGCATTACTGCCACTTTCTGGATTTACGCTCCACTATATCCTGTCTTAGCATACGCTCCGTCCCCCCATCTGCTCCGACGCCCACGCCCTATTCAACTCAAAACTCGACTATGAACATTGACTCATTGTACTCCCACGGTATTTTAGAGGTTTCAGACATTTTAGTACATTGGCCATTGGTACCCTTATAACTCACCTGCCCTATTAAACCCTGAAGATGGGGCATCAGTGTGGGGTAGGGGTTTGTTTTTTTTGTTTTTTTTGACTTTCAGATGTCGTTGTTCTAAGAAATAACAAGTTTCCCACAGTGATGAGAAACTCGTCACCCTGTCATATAATGTTTTATAACAGGGCACATAAATTCACATTACCTTACTTGCATAGTACACATGATATATCAATATATAACTATAGAAGTTATATTACGACAGTTACATAAGGAAGGCTATGAACGACATCATGGCGATACCTATAAATAGGAATGTCAATATCGAAGCTACTTTCAAGAGGGCCTTCATGAGCTTCTTGCCCAACACGGAGCACCTGTTTTCGCGCCACCCCAAGTGCTTCTCGATCTGCTGGTGTATGACCTCGATGACGGTGGCCTCCACCACCGGGTCTTTGAGGACAAGCGCGCACCTCAGGTTGGCCCCGTACGTCTTCCGGAGCTGGCCCAGGACCCCCTTGGCCACCTCCTTGTAGGAGCTGAAGGGCGGCGAGATCCCGTCGAACTCGTGCACCACGGAGAGTTTCTCCACGGTGTTGTCCACCAGGCGCTTGATGTGGCCGGCCTTGGACTCCAACGGGAGGCCCTTCAGTATGCCGCTTCTCTTGAACATGTCGTGGATGGTCATGATGAGGAACACCCGCAGGCGTCTCTCCGCCTGGTCCGTAAATTTCGAGCTCAGCGCTCCGTCACTCGCGTCTTCCGAGGTGCCGGGGCGGAGGAAGTCCTCCTCGTCTGCGTCGTCCTCCATGTTTTCCTCGGCCAATTTGTCAAGCCATTTTGAGTTGATCATGTCCATCAAACCCTCGGTATACCCTTTGAAACCCTGAGGATGGAGATTGTCTGAATCTAATTGCTCCTCCGTGTTGTCCTCACTCGTTCTGTCCTCAGTCATGTCTTTCTCGTCTTCCATTAGGTCGAACTCGGTTCCGTCCTCCATCATCCCTGTATGCGTCATGTCCTCCATGTTCTCCTTGCTTGTTCTGTGACCCATCATCTCTATCTTGTCTTCAATTAAGTCAGACTCCGTTCTGTGCTCCATCATCCCTGTATGCGTCATGTCCTCTGTGTATTCCTTACTGGTTTTGTCCTCCATTATTTCTGTCTTGTCTTCCGTGAGGTCCGACTCTGTTTTGTCCCTCATCATCTCTGAGTGTGTTGTGTCCTCCACGTTCTCCGGATCGGTTGTGGAACATGGAGGATCATAGAACATTTCTCTACCTGTTGTCTCCTCCGTGTTGTCCTTACTCGTTCTGTCCTCCATTATCTCTGTCCTGCCGTCCATTACTTCCAACTCTGTTTTGTCCTCTAACATCTCTGTATGCGTTGTGTCCTCCGTGGTTTTGTCCTCCGTCATGTCTGTCACGTCTTCCATTGAGTCTGAATCTGTTTGGTCCTCCGTCATGTCTGTCTCGTCTTCCATTGAGTCGGAATCTGTTTGGTCCTCCATTATTTCTGTCTCGTCTTCGTTTGAGTCGGAATCTGTTTGGTCACCTGTATGCGTTGTGTTCTTCACACTCTCAGTATGGGTTGTGGAATATGGAGGATCATAGACATTCTCTGTACCTGTTGTGTCCTCCATGTTGTCCTCCATCATCTCTATGTTGTCTTCTATTAGGTCTGTCTCCGTTGTGTCTTCCATTATCCCTGCACGCATTGTGTCCTCCACATTCTCAATATCGGGTGTGGAACATGGAGAATCGAAGAAAATCTCTGTCCCTGGTCTGTCCTCCATTATCTCTCTCTTGTCCTCCATGGGCTTCGACTCTGTTTTGTCCTCTAGCGTCTCTGTTGTGTCCTCCACATTCTCAGTATCAGTGGTGGAACATGGAGAATCATGGAGAATCTCTATCCATGTTGTGTCCTCCATGTTGTCCTTACTCCTCTCCTCTATCATCTCTGTATCCGTTGTGTCCTCCACATTCTCAGTATCAGTTGTGAAACATGGAGAATAATGGAGAATCTCTGTACCTCTTGTGTCCTCCATGTTGTCCTTACTCATTTTGTCCCCCATCATCTCTGTCCCTCGAGTGTCCTCCATGTTCACCTTACTTGGCTCCATGAACTCTGACTCTGTATCGTCCTTCGTCGCATATGGTGTGCCATCCATCGCCTCTGCATACGTTGTGTCCTGCATGTCCTCGCTATCAGTCGACGAAGAGAGGAACCAGACCTCAGGTGCCTTGTGAGGCGTGCATGTTGGGTATTTGGTCTTCAGTTCCCTTGATCTCATCGGAATTGCCTTTGATCCAAGGTGTAATGAATGATGTCAGCAAAGAAGTATGGCGATGGAGCGTGGTTGGTTGGTTGGTTGGTTGGTTGTGGTTGGTTGAACTGGACCATGGCCAAACTAATTCATCAACACCCCTATACTGATTGAAAATAAAATTCATATCAATCTGAGACCAGATGCTCTGTATTTTTCTGGTGTTTTTGTAACCATATAATACGGACCACTCTAACAAAAGGCAACGTCGGTCCCATTATGAACTCCAAAAGAATCATCTTTACCTGCTGAGTAATTTGTTGCTATGGCGACCATTGTTCCTTTTTGGTTATTGTACTGTTAACCATGCAGTAAGACAGGTACGTCTTCTCCTGTAACCCCCCCGTGATGTCTGCATTCTTATTTAGAACCTATATTTACATGCCTGAGGATTCTAAAGACTGTATACGGTAGATGTAGCATATGTGGCTCAGCATATGGTGGTGCAGTGGTCGGCACTTGTGCACACTGTGATTTTAGACGGATGTCTTTGGGTTCTTCTCCAACTTGGTATGAACTTAAGTCATGTCTGACGGTTGCCCTTTTGTCTGTGCAGAAATATCCCGGTCAACTACAAGGTGATGTTCCTGCAGGGCGGCGGCTCCGGACAGTTCAGCGCCGTTCCTCTCAACCTGATTGGCCTTAAAGAGGATAAGTGCGCCGATTACCTGGTGACCGGCACGTGGTCGTCCAAAGCGGCGAAGGAGGCGGAGAAATACGGCAAAGTCAACGTCGTCCACCCGAAGCTGGACAGTTACACGAGTGAGTGTGTGTCATGGTCTTTTGTGTGAATAAATGAATCCTTGCCATTACCCCATTTAAATAGTTAGAGCTTTAATGAGTTGCTCATTGTTATTTACTCCTCGCTCCACAAAATCTGGCTGCGCGCCCGGGCTGTTATGTAACAAACAAATGGAGCTGACTGGCGCTGAAAGACTGGTATGCAGGAAGCCTTTTCCGCACGGTTGTGTCCTTTTTTTGGGATTTAGAGTGGGCCTCATTTATTCAAATGTTTTTTTTTTGTAAGTTTCTCCACAACTTTCAAAAAAAAAACCGGAAAGATGCAAATTCAGCACAGATTAAAACCAGAGGTTAAAGCAACTTGTCGTAGCACATGAAAAAGGAAGGAGAAATGTGTCCGTGTTTTTACTCCTCCTGTCCCCCTCTCCCCGAAGAAATCCCCGACCCCAGCAGCTGGACTCTGAACCCCTCGGCCTCTTACGTGTACTACTGCTGCAACGAGACGGTCCACGGCGTGGAATACAACTTCACACCGGAGACTAACGGCGTGGTGCTCGTCAGCGACATGTCCTCCAACTTCCTGTCCCGCCCCGTGGACGTGTCGAAGGTGAGGACGCAAATGATTCTGAATAAAATGCTCGACTCTTTTGTTTCATGGTTCCTTTCCTGCAAATCTCACTGGTGTGGTTCTATTAACCGTTAACATATTTTCTCATCGGAAAACACACGGAATGATTTCAAAATAAGATCAAGTTATATATATTAAAAAGATATTAACATCCTTATATTAGATAATTGTTCTTACATTACATGACGCCTAACAACGTTTAAATACATGTCTATAATGGGTATATGTGCTGTCTCTTATACACATCTAGATGTGTATAAGAGACAGGACCTCAGGTGCCTTGTGAGGCGTGCATGTTGGGTATTTGGTCTTCAGTTCCCTTGATCTCATCGGAATTGCCTTTGAGTTTAGTTTGGGCTGATTTATGCTGGCGCTCAGAAGAACGTGGGCTCCGCCGGGGTCACCGTGGTCATTGTGCGAGAGGACCTGTTAGGTCACGCCCTGAAAGAGTGTCCCATCATCCTGGACTACAAAGTGCAGGCTGAAATGAACTCCCTCTACAACACGCCACCGTGTTACAGGTACACAACTCATTTAAAAACTTAAACAAAACAGATTGACACCAAAAATGTACACTAAGCTGTCATTGGCTATAGCTTATTAGGTGTGTGTGTGTGTGTGTTTGCCACTTTTCAATCTTCCTCATTTTTCTGTCATCTCAGTATCTACATCATGGGTCTTGTGCTGGAGTGGATTAAGAACAACGGCGGCAGCGCCGCCATGGAGAAGCTCAACAAACAGAAGTCCTCCATGGTTTATGACATCATCAATGCCTCTAATGGTTTCTACGCGTGAGTACCAAAAACCTTCAGGGGAGGATGTCATAATCCCAATGGAATTTAATTTTGCACAAACTATGGTCTGCTATGCCAAGTGAAAAATTCAAATTGGAACTTCCGTCGTGTCGCAGCTGTCCCGTAGATGTGACTTGTCGAAGCCGCATGAACGTACCGTTTCGCGTGGGGAAGAAAGGCGGCGACGAGGCCTTGGAAAAGAAGTTCCTGGAAGGCGCATCCAAACGAGGAATGATATCACTGAAAGGACACAGGTTGGTTTCGTTAGTAAAGCCAGTTTCAGACCTTTTTATTTTTTAATTTGCTGTTCGCAAATGGGAAAACCTCCAGAACATTCAGGTGATGGGTGGAGCCCTGGTTGCACATGTGGGAGACAGGACATGACGTATAAGTCCCACTGTCTGCTGTGTGTCTAAAATGTCTCACTCATGCATAGGGGATTCTTGCCATGCGTGTAAAACGCAATGTTTTTTTGTTTTTTTTTTGGTCCCCTGCAGGTCAGTCGGAGGAATCCGTGCGTCTCTGTACAACGCGGTGACGCTGGAGGACACAGAGGCCCTGGCTGCCTATATGAAGGAGTTCCACGAAGAGCACCAATGAAACGGGCCTATGCTCGCGTAGTGATGAGGCAGCAAATCGGCGCTGTTCTTCAAAGTTTACCTGTAGTGAAGGTCCACGTTGGATCTGTAAGATGCACCTTCAGAGGCCTGTTTTGCAATCATTTCTCCTGACAAGATTTAACCACTACTATTTTCAGCAATGTCTTACATTACATGGGTGTTTGACTAATTGTGCTTTGATTAACAAACTTGCCAATTCTTGTTGTTACTTCAAAATACATTTACATTCCAGTAAATCTAACTTGGCAAAACTAACATCTTGCGGTCTCCTTTTTTTTAATCTTAAGTGGTGTTTATTTTAAAGCACTTATTGCACTTTTAATTTGAAATGATCGAACAAAGCTGCTGCAAAAATTTTAGCCCCATCAATGTGATGGATGTTGAATCCTGAAAATGTTTAAATGATCAGGCCGCTGTTAAATGAAATCACATGTCAGCGTTTTTAATGAGTGATTAAGCTTCAGGTTGAACACTCAAATCCGTGTTTGGCTGAGTTTAGAAAATCTTAAGCAAATAAATACATGAAATGAATATTTGTTAGATTTTTAAAACCCAGCTTACACAATAAAGCAAAAAAACAAAACAAAATCCACCATTAAAATGGGGAGAAATATAGTGCATGGTTGATAAGTAGATGCTTTTGCTGCAGATGACCTCTAGATGGAAGTGTTCAACAAGACATGCGTATTTGCAAACCGTTTGGGGTTATAAACAAAAGAAGATACAGAAAAAAAAAATTGCAGTTATGGTTGTAGGTGGGGGATCTCTATGCAGGAACTGGGTATTTTAGGTGATTAACACAAAGATATAGACTCAAAAGGCTATTGGCGCGTAGTGGGCATGATGTTAACTGAGCATGAAATCCACCCCGCTTTTGTCAGTGCTTTTTTTCTTGGTGTAGAACTATATCAGTGCATGAATGGAGGGAGAAAGAGGAAAAGAGAGTGTGCTCAGTAGCTCCGCCCCTTTCCCACCTGACCAGGTAAAGAAAGGATGAGGGGAAAAAACACCCATCTGGGATAAAAATGTATTTATTTAAAATGTAATGTAGCTTACTTGTATTACTTATTACATATTTTTATATATATACACTTATTTTTCTTTATTATAATTATTATTTTGAGAAATTGTATATTTAGAACCCCAATCAGTCCAGACCAGTTGGTGGCGGTAATGTGCCAAATTGTTTTTGAAAAACAAATAAATTGAAAAAGAAGAAGAAGAAGAAGAAGAAGAAGAGGAATCGGCATTCACCTGTTTACAGAAGAGGAGGGAAAATCAAACCAAGGGGTGAAAAGCAAGAGAAGCATTTTTTCCCAGAAGCCACTGGGTATAATCTCCTGGATCCAAAGGCCCTGACTGACTGGCTGATCTGTGGAGCTCTTGTCCAGGAGGAGCTCAGAAAGCTAAGTCTCCTCCTTCTCATTCCCTCTGCCCTCAAATTCTGCTCTGATTGATCTTAAACTATATTTAACACCTCCATACACACACACACACACACATACCTTCTCCCCTCTCTACATCCAAAATACAAACTTCCCCAGTTTCATAAACCTCACCTGCCACCATAACAACATCCCCCTGCACCAGCCACGGATGCAAAGACTGAGAACAAATGTGGGATTTTGATTAAAATACATATGGAGTATTAAGTTTGAAATGAGGAAATTCGTTTTTGCCAAAAGACTTTAAGAGCGTTGACTCTGCTTAAATTTTTTATGTTGAATTATCTTTAAAATATGAACTGAATTAATGAATGTCTTTATGTCTTATATTATTAGTATTTTGTAGTATGCCAAGTGATTAACGTGGGAATGTGTAGGAATTGAACTGATAACTTGAAACTGGAGATATTAATATCTCTATAATATTGAAGCGCACTTCTGAATTCTTAATGTTGATTTTCATTTGTTCCTGATACGATACACCTTTTTCTTTTACACCTAACCGTAGATGGTAAGTGATTGTGAAGAGTGACCTCTGAAGCTGAGCTCACTTTCATTTTGAAATGTAATGAAACACAAGGTAAAGTTGACCCTGCAGTTATTATTTTTATTTTATATAACACGCACAATGGTTATTTCCAAAAAAGTAATTTTGGCTGTTAGCAAATATCAATAGAGAGAGCAGGGGAGCCACGTGAGTGGATGCCGGTGTTGACTGTTGATCCCCAGAGCAGATGTTGGACCTGCTGCTGCTGTGTGCTGAAAGGAAAAAAAATTCCAACATAGCCAGTGCCTCACTTTTTTTTTTTTTTAGCCTGAAGCTGAATGCGTTTTCTGTCAGGATGATGAGACGCCACCTTATTACTTCCTTCTTATCTGCGGCTTTCCAAAGGCCAGAGTCATTTAGTAGCGGTTTAATGGTCATCAATTCAATCCACAGAGGCGTACGCACGTACCTGAAGTCCTTTAACTTTCGAAAATCTGAGATTAGAGGATGGACAGGAGGCAAGCGATGAATATTTTATCGCAAGAACATATTGTTAAAATAGGTTTTGTTAAATGTATCTTGTATTTATATTTTATTACATATATTTTTAGTATAGTCCCTGTTGGAAATAGTAAATAGAATGTAGTGTATTTTTAATTGTATTGGAAATTTTTCCAATGAAAATGCATCACCTGTGCCTCTCAGGTGCACAGTGGCAGTAGATCCTTGTACTTTACTCTCCCTCTAAATGCAATCCGGTTTCACCACAACAGAGCCCAACCCTCCCTGTAATTTCCTTAAAAGTGTTGCCCATGAGCCGGCTGCAGATCCACCTCAGAGCAGGGAAAAAAAAAAAAAAAAAAGCAAGTGAAAGATAAGAAGAGGCAGAGGAGCTTTGAAACGCGAGCCGGGGGGAGCTTGGGGGGGGGGGTGGGGTTAGGGGGGGGGGGTGGTGTTAGGGCACAGACGGCGGAGGTGGTGACGGGATTTGGTGGCGACTCCCCGTTCCTGTCAAGCCCCCCACTAATGTCGAGGTAATGCCAGCGTCGGGCTGCGGTAAGGCGGCGATAATGAAAAACACCGGGGAAGACAATATCAAACGGCTCCTCTACATCCTACGGTGGAGATTAGTCGACACAAAGAGTGGGGAGGTGGAGGCGCAGGAGGCCGCGGCCGGCTTTAGCTCTGCTGATTGAGTCTGTTGTCGAGAGCTCCACGCCCAGCAGCGGGAAAAAAGTTACTGGGCATGACATCCCGCACATACACACACACACACACACATGTCGCCTCACACACACGCACTTACCACACACACACGTGCGCGCACACACACACCGCACACACACACACACACGTGGCCTCACACACGCACATACCACGCACAAACACACGTGCGCACACATACCACACACGCACACACACATGTCGCCTCACACATACGCACCTACCACACACACGCGTGCGCGCACACACACACCGCACACACACACACACACACACACATGTGGCCTCACACACGCACGTACCACGCACAAACACACGTGCGCACACATACCACACACGCACACACACATGTCGCCTCACGCACATACCACACACACGTGCGCACACATACTGCACACACACGTCACCTCACACACACGCACACACCTATATACACCTACATACACACACACGTGCGCACACATACCACACACGCACACACACATGTCGCCTCACACACACACGCACATACCACACACACGTGCGCACACATATTGCACACACACGTCACCTCACACACACACGCTCACACCTATATACACCTACATACACACACACGTGCGCACACATACCACACACACACATACCACGCACACACACACGTGCGCACACATACCACACACACACATGTCGCCTCACACACAAACACACACACACATGTGAGCACACATACTGCACACACACACGTCGCCTCACACACACACACGCACACACCTATATACACTTACATACACACACATGTGTGCACACATACCACACGCACACACGCCTTTGCATGGCCTCAAAGTGCAATGTCCTACATACTGTAGGCTGCATGCGGATGAGACAGGACACTGAATCTCCAAACACGACCAAAAAATCGACACTCTATCCCAAATATCCGACGAGGCGGCCGCATGCGCACTTGTTTGTTTTTGTGTTCAAATGCAACGGTGACATTTCTCGACGTCCACAAAATCGCCGCAGGCCACTACGTTTTATCCCATTACTCAAATATAGTGTCTAACCCTTGAACCCTAAACCGACCCAGCCATGGGATTTATGGACGTGATGGGATTCCATGTTCCGGATTGATGTTTTTTTATTTATTTATTTATTTGACATTCTGAATCCATTCCTCAACTGGATATTTCTCTCGCACAGACGCACATCTTGCTGGTGAAGAGCTGCCACGATCGGTGGTGCGGAGTCTCTGTTATTATTCACCCAGCTCGTGAAACCCAGTGTCCTTTATGCAACGGCTCATTTAAAGGCCACTCTGGTGATTCATGCAGGAAAATGGAGAAAAAAAACAAAAAAAACAGCTGCCTTTTAAATAGCACACAATTCACGTCTTTCTCTCCCCTTTCTTTACCTCTCCTGCCCTCTGTCCGTTTCTTTTTCGACTTCTCCACCTTTGCCATTGTCGCCTTGCTCATTTAACCTCATCATCTATCTCCTGTTCATTTCCTGCCCCCTTTTCTCCTCTTGTCTGATTTGATTCTTATTTCTCACAACTCTCTTTTCCTTTCTTTATATATCCAGACTATCTCTCTCTCCTTTTGCTCCAAAACCCTCTGGTATCTTTCTATCTTAAATCTCCGTCCCAGCCTCACCCCTCCTCCCTCTCTCCCTTACTCTCTCTTTATCACAAATTGCTCCATGAGGCTAATCTTGTTAGCACCAGCTACACCGTGTTCCGCCATGGCTCCTTTTAATTGCTGTTGTGTTATTAATGAGCTGGGAGCGGGGAAATCACTCTTAATTAGCTTGTCCCAGGCAGGCACCTCGAGTGAAGCGGCGGCCACGCTGCTCACACACACAAACGCAGGGGGGATAATTAAAGCACTTCACTTGTCGGAGTATTTATCTCAACCGGAGAGCAACAAGCCGTTCCCACAATTAGCCTTGTCATTCATTAGCTGCAGAGTGCCATTGATTGGAGAGTCGCGTTGTCATTTTGCCACCCATTCATACAGCCCCGCTGTGATACCCCTCGCTCCTGTGTCCGGAATCCCCAAATCGGGTTATAGTGATGCAAGAATTCAGTTTTTTTATTATATATACACACTATATATATATATATATTATATTATATATCGTGATAAAACCGTGGCCAAGTAATCAAGTTGGCACAAATTCACCTATGTTCATTGTCATCATTCATCTAGTCTCAAAATATGCAAATTATTAGTGAAATGAGAAAATAATCAGTTTTAGTCAGTTTAAGCATTTCATGTTCATTTTAACGCAATGTACTTCCGAGATGAGCAGTGTCATTCAGTCCTAAATCTTTTAAGTGCTTAAATAACGTTAAATTAGGAACTTGCATAAATGACTGGCTCGTATAACCTAATGAATCTTTTAGTTTACCATTGAGAAGTGATGGGAGCTGATATCTGCTAGTTTCTAATTTCCGTTTGCTTGTTTACGTTCTCCTTGTTTATTTCTTTCTAGCTCTATTTAATTTGTTCAATTTTTCTCGAACAAACGAAATATTTAAACAGCTTTTATCTTGAAGAGACGTTTATCTTCTGGTGCTGTAAGGAAACAAACTAAAACATGTCTCCTGTCCCCAACTGTTGACAGATCTTCTTGTGTTCGGGCTTCAGCAAATTATAGCTTGGCTACAAACTGGGCTGTCGCCGTTTTTCGGCTCCTAACGCGTCAGACGAAACCCCGGCTTCTCTCACGTTGAGATTCTACCTTTCACAGAAAATAAAGAATGGCTCTGTAATTATGCGGAGCCGACTCTGCCTCTGTGTGGCCCTGACATGTGGTATGATGAGAAAAAGCCATTGACGGTGCATTTAGACACATTTAATTTGCACCTACAGCAAAGTGAGATGAGGGAAGGAACTCTTTTGGGGCATGACTAATTGACTCCAGGGGATCTGTCTCCGTGTGCGTGCGTGTGCGCGCATGTGTGTGCGTGTGCGCGCGTGTGTGTGTGTGCGTGTGCGTGTGCGCGTGTGTGTTGATGTGCATGCACCATGCTCTTCTCTGCCAACATAAACCGGTGAATACTTAATGCACATGTTTATCTGTGTCTGTCTGTGTGTGTGTGTGTGTGTGTGTGTGTGTGTGTGTCTGTCTGTCGGTGTGTGATAACAGAATGTCAGCAAAGACAGAAGAGTTAATGAGGCCCTTTTTTTTTCTTTTTTTTTTTCATAGGGCAGGTTTGTACTGAGCAGGGTGTCTCCAGCTTTGTTCGGCACTATATAATCCCGGATGTCATGTGTGTCATCTTTACAGCCATAGTACAAGAGTGTCAGAATGACACACACTTCCATGATGACTGCAGTCAACTCGCATCCACTTAGCCAGCGTAGCGTGGATTTTGCATGTGTTTGCCGTCCTCTGAAAGCCAGTCCTCCTGAGCACCTCTTATCGCATATATATATATATATACTGTATATATAGGTAAAAAGCAGATGATTATTGATAAGGGGACTACATCGTTGCTATTTTGCCTTCCGTCTCCCTCTCTCATTCTGTCACTCTCATGTGTGATCTAAATATTATTTTCTTCATTTGCTCTGTAGATTCAACATTTTTTGCGCTAATACTGCCCATGAGGTTTTCTGCGTTTTTTTTCCCCCCCTACCTTCCTATCATTGTGTGAACAGGGGATTTTATTTTCACCCTTTTGAGTTTTAAGGGCAGTATAACATATACCTATATATTGATATATATATATACACAGTATCCACCATCAAATTGTGAGGGTGGATATTGAAATAAAATGTTATTTGATTTGATTTAAATGACAGGGCTTCTTTTTTTTTTTGGTCTTGTGTTTGCATTTCTGAATGAAGCGAGAGCAAAAGTAGTGTCAGGGTTAAAAACGTTTTGTTCCGCGTAATCTCATCTGATGTCGTCGCCTCTCTCTCTCTCTCTCTCTCTCTCTCACCGCATGGCCGTGTTCTCAGCGGGCAGGCTCATAAAGCGGACCGTTAAGCCTTTCATAAAGTTTAATAAAGCGCCGTTTGGCGGCTCGGGGGAGCTGGTATTAGTGATGAGAGCTACTGCTGCCATTCCAGCAAATCACATCATCATAATGAGGCTGTACTGCGGGACTAGGACACCTCCCACGCCTCCACCCAACCACCTCCCTTTTGTTTTCTCTACCATTCCTCTGCCACAAGAAGTTGTCCTCACTTTACAGCCCTTTTTTTTTTACCCAAAGGGGGGGATTCGGGGACAGCGTTGTTTAAACGTGGCGGGGCCAGCTTGGACAGGCTGAGGTTATTTCTCATTTAGTAAAGATCACAGGCGCTGTAAATGCTCCGGCGGCACGCCGTGAATGCCAACGGCGCTTTGATTGGCAGCCCGACGGCGGCGGCAGCATTTGCATGGCATTTAGCTGCTCGGGCAGTGGCCACCCCTCACACCAAGGTGGGTAAATAAGATGATTTCTCTGTTCACACAATGAACACAGGCAAACACACACACACACACACACACAAATGCAATCTCGCTCCTCAACAACCCCCCAGCCATCTTGGCCGGCCCTACCTGGAGCCCGCTCATAATTGTGTGGCATTTAGGTGGAGGGGAGGAACATCCAGTCGTGTGGGCGAGTGGATGATTGCAAAGTCTGAGCCTCGCGGCCTCTCTATGCTAGGCGGTGTTATTTTGACGGTGAATAAGAGCAGGTTGTGGTACACGCCGGTAATGTAAACTGCGTGTTCACGTCCACTTTTATTTATTTTTTGGACCAATTTATTCAAGATGTGAGTCTTATAGACACCAGACACCTGTTGGATTTCCTTTCGGGCGTCGTTTTTGTAGGTATTTTGGAAAATTCATATAATTCAAATCATATTTGTTTAATTTGAAAGTGTCTTACGATGTCAAAAAATGCATAAGATGAATGCATTGATAGCATCTTAGGCAAGAAAACACAAATGCTATTCCCCCCCCAAAAAAAAAATCCAACATCCAATTTTCATCCTGCCAGTGGGATCATATGAGGGTGATTAACGTTTGACATGGATACATAGGACCATGCGAAATAATAAATAAATAAATAAAAATCACAATTTCACCAAGTAACCTTTACGTGAGAAGTAACGCACCATATGTTCAGTGTGGGACCTGCAGACAGTACAATCTGACATAGAAGTTGGAAATTGAGACAGTTCTACCTCTGGCAGAATCAGTCTTGTCTATTTGTAATTTATTTATTTTTTATTTTTTTGTGTGTGTGTCGTCGGGCTCAGATAACAACCTTTACGATCCAGTGATACAAGTGCTGTTTAGACAGTTGTTTTCCCTGGACGGGGTGAACAACCAAAGACAAACAGCTGGTTGCGTAAGCACGAAAGCTGGCTGAGGCGAGAGTGCATGGAGCCTCCTTTATTCATGGGAGGCAGATGGACGCCACAGCATGATGTTTATTATTATAAATATCTATTTATATTGTCTATTGAAAAAAAACAAAAAAAAAACGTTGCATTTGCTGTTGCCATATGTTTGCCAACCACTTCTTATTTCAAAGTTTGACATCATTTTCCTATACTCTGATTAAAATCTTGACATATATCACCGTATACAAGTTCCTATTCCCCCGACTGTGAGATATGTTGATGTGTCAGGATTCAGTTACTTTACTTTCTAATATTTAATATAGGGCTGCAGAAGAATCGTATAGGCTCACATTTACATGCTCCCCCCCCCCCACCTTTCAGTCACCTGAAATGATTGCGAAACGACATTACCGGTGACGGCGACACAATAACAAAAGTACCAAAGCTTCCGTGAAAAACAATAAATCAATAAGCCTCGCCAACATATCCCGTTACGTTCCCCGACTCCTTGACACCTGAAGCTCATTAAACACGGCCTAACGTCAACTTAGAGGAAGGAAGGGTACACAGAGGCTCGCCTCTTCACAGCCTATCACAATAACGGCTACTGAGCAACCTTGATATATTGTATATACTAGAAATAAATATGATTGTCCTTTAATCTGATTTTATTATACTGGGGACTCCCGCTGGCAAATCTACCGAGGGGGCAGGAGGCTGTAATCTTATTGCAGGCAGCGCTGTGTGTTTCATATCCCCTCCTTGATGGTGTTTTATCATGTCAGGACTATTATTGTTCCTATTGGTACGTGTGTTTCTGCATTTTTACGTGTCGGTGTATATGTCCTTATAAATCGACTTATTGCACATTCTTCGGCGGGCGTCTCTGTTTGCCTACGCGTGCACCGGGGGCCTCCGGCTTGGCTGTGGGTGCTAATTTTGCCTCGCCGCGTGGCCCTAAGGGTTCTGCTCTGTTTATGAACGAGACATATTGACCCAGTTTGTGGCCTTGGTGCCTACGCTCTCGCTCTCTCTCTCTCTCTCTCTCTCTATGTCCTTATAAATCGACTTATTGCACATTCTTCGGCGGGCGTCTCTGTTTGCCTACGCGTGCACCGGGGGCCTCCGGCTTGGCTGTGGGTGCTAATTTTGCCTCGCCGCGTGGCCCTAAGGGTTCCGCTCTGTTTATGAACGAGACATATTGACCCAGTTTGTGGCCTTGGTGCCTACGCTCTCGCTCTCTCTCTCTCTCTCTCTCTCTGTCCAACTCCTGGGGCATCCTGGGAGCCTGCGTGTATGGAGGAATGGGTGCACTCAGACTGAACTAAACGCCCTACGCATCATTGAGCAGCATTACCAACCTCTCCCCACTCATCACACTCAATGAATGCTGCAGGTGTGTGTGTGTGTGTGTGTGTGTGGGTGTGTGCGCGCGCGCACTACGCGCCCGTGTAGAGGGCTCTGTTAACGAGAAGGTCTAATAAATCAACCTGTCACTCTGCACCCTCCTCCTCTCCTGCGCTCATACCTATTCCTCCATTACTCCTCCCTCCTCCACAGTCATCTTTTTTTTTTTTTTCTCCCTCTTCCGCTCTTTCTTCCTCCATCTCTCTCACCGTCTCTCTCTCTCCTTTATGTCCTGTAATTCTTCTTTTAAAGCTCAGGGGGTGGTGTTGGAGGCATTACGGGCCTCCTGATAAATCACTGTCTGGGAGCGGAGCAGAGTAACGTAGCCTTCTGCGGATCAACTTACCGTGTGTTTATGTGTGTGTTCATGTGTGTGCGTGCGTGGGTGCGCGCGTGTGCGTGTGGGTGTGTGTGTGTGTATATCCTGGACATGCATTGTGTTTCTGCAGGGATTGCGCACTTTTTTTTTTTTACATGTGTATTTGTGTGAATGCATGTGCACACGTCTCGCAGGTAGTTGTGTGTGTTTTTTTTATGGGTGGGTGTGTGTGCGTGCGTGCGTGCGTGCGTGCGTGCGTGCGTGTACTCGCGTACACAAGAAAGTGACTGCAGTTTCTGGCCAGTACTGATCTCCCTGTCCTGCTGAATAGTGGCTGATTGAGACACATGGACTGCTTTTGTGCCCTGATCTAGTTGCCATTGATTACCTATCAGGGTTTTTGATTGCATCCTGGAAGTAATTCTTTTAAATAGGCCCTAATGGCCTCCAATCTGGGCTGATGACGACCTCGGAGAGTCCAATCGCAGATCCATTTATGCCCTTTCAGACCTCTCCGTGTACACTCTGAAATTCTGGCTCGTTGCTCATATCCTCTCTCCACCATTGCCAGCACCACTGCCTTTTTAGCCACTGGTCATGTCAGCGCCGTGACTGTACGATATGTCGCTCACATGCAAAAAATAAAAAATAAAAATGACAGCGAAAAAATCGACCAAAGATTTAAGAGGAAGAGATCTTACACAAGTCTTGGTAAAGATTTGGGGTGCTGGTGATGGCATGTCAAGTAAGCGAGAGAGACGGAGTCGAGAAAGCAGCAAATAGAGTTTTTAACTGAATCAGACACAATAAGAGCGAGAAAGTCCAGGTTTCAGATCTGGAAAAAAAAAAAAAAAATCTAAGGCTAGAAGAAAGAAAAGGTTTGACAAATCTATTAGGGATGAGAAAGAAACGAGGAGGGGGGGGGTCGTAAAAGGTTTGACAAATCTATTAGGGATGAGAAAGAAACGAGGAGGGGGGGGGTCGTCAGTATGTCAGGCTGTGTTATTATAGTCTGAGGGTTGGACGGAGGCATGAAAAGCAGGAGGGGTGAAGGGAGGGGGGGCGGCAGACAGGAAGAGGGCTAGCCGTCTTATCCTCCAATTTTCTTACATTACTGCTCCATCCTCCTCTCCACCCCTCGACCCTCCCCTCCTCCGGCTCTCCCAGGGCCTTTCCACAAATGGGGAGTGAGAGAGAGAGTGAGAGAGAGAGAGAGAGAGAGAGTAATGTACATTGTCAATGGCTCCGTCAGCTTTTGTTTGGGTGGAAAAAAAAACAACCAACAACATTGTGTAAATTTATCCATCCGTTACATTTTTTTTTTTTCTTCAAACTTTCCTCCACTTTCGACGACGTGATTAATCATGTTGACGCGAGCAGGGACATAAATGTAAATGCACCCACTGATCTGAATGACACGCGGAGGAGAGAAATACAGCGCTCTTCTTTGTGAATGCTGGCTCCTGAGCGTGATCAATAACTTTCAGCTGATGAAGACAAAAAAAAAAACCTGATGACAGAATATTAAATTAAAGAGATTGTATTACGCTGGGAATGTGTTAATGGCTCACTTAGCGGAATTATGAGCCAAAGATGACAAAAAGGGTCCTTTTGCCAAGCAAATGCTGCATGTTAATATGATGAACTTTATTATTTAACCACATTGTTTTTTTTTGTTGTCATCAAATCCAGAGACATACTCTGCCTGGTTGTCCCGGCACTGATTTGATGTATGGCTACGGTTGATTAAATCTGGGCTTTGGTATTGGTGCAGAAGCTGAGCTTTTAGGAGAATTAAACACACAAATTCTGACTAATTCAAATAATTTACAGTTGATTTCATCTGACTATTAACGGAATATGTTTTTGTCTACTCTCTGGAGATGGCAACCTCTCTTTGGAACGAACCAGTCCCTTAAATGGCTTATGCTTGACCTTTGACCCTCTTTGGTCTCTAAATTTCCATATTTAAAAAAAAAGAAAAAAAAGAAATCTCCTCTTCGAGATACACCATATCCTCCCAATAGTCAGCCCTTTTCCTTTTTTGTGTTCCACAACTGTTTTGTCATTTCCCTTTCCCCCCGCCCTCTGATTTACATTCCACTCATTTCTCATTGGGCGAGGCAGAACCCTGACTGAGTGGGACTAATTTGCCATGCTAATGAGATGGCTCCTACAAACACAGCCAGCTGGAGACCAGAGTAAATGATCCTGTCATCAGTCAAGAACACAAACATGGCTAACAGCTAATTAGCTCGCGGCGGTTTATAGGGGTGACATTCTATCTGCTCTGTGCCACAATGGAAAAGGAGAAGAAGGAAAAAAAAAATAGAGAGAGGGCAATGGCGGAGAAAGAGAGGGGGGCGGAGGGAGGTCTGGTTTGGCTGTTTTTTTTTTTTGATTTTTTTTTGATTATTATTATTTTTCACAAACGACACACACAGGCGGGAGGATGGAGCGAGCAAGTGCCATCAGGAAAGGGGGGGGGGGGGGGGAGGGGGGGGGGGGGGGGGGGGGGGGATGGCGGTATGCTAAGTAGACAATCAGAGGTGTACCCCCTGGTGCTAAACAGCCAATCATAGCTGTCCCAGTGTGTGTCGCCAGCCAGCAGGAGGCAGAATTAGTCCTGGTTAACAGCCAGAGTCCTGCTGAGTGGCTGATTAGTGTTTTAGACTGAAGAGGAGGCAGCAAGTGAGAAGTCCAACTGCATGTCTGAGAGTATTCTGCGCACACACACCGCACAAAGGCAACAACTTTTTGTATTCAAAAAGGGGTTAGCAGCTGCGTTGCTGCCTCGTGTTGTATACAAGGTTTTTTTTAAAGCATGCATTTTTTTTTTAACATTTATTTATTACACTATGACACATTGCTTCAATACCTAGCCAGGATAAAAAAAAAAAGTATTTACATATACAATACATGCTTAATGTAAGCCTTTATTAAGATATGGTATACAATTATTAATGGTACTTTATGGTAAATAGTACGTGGGATGCATTTATGGTGTAGTTTTCTAGTCTTAGTCATCACTCAAAGCACTACAATTGTTTTTCATTCACCTATTCACACATCCATGAATACAACTCTACATGTAGTAGTATATACATATGCAGTAAAACACAGATTTTGTGGGATAAGTACGAGTTGTCAACTTACGGTGTACCTCATATAGCCAATTATTCAGCATATCTCTCAATTTTTTTTTAATACTACATAAGACGACCCAAATTAAACATTTACCCATGATCCCTACATCATAAACGGTTGCCGTGTACATTTTAGGAATGCGGAAACTTTGATTAACTCGCTGATTTATCCGGGCCCTCCGGGTTTCCCCCCCCCCCCATTTTAGATGTCACCACTTCTCCGGGTTCGTTATTAATTGCTCTCATTCTCCTTCTGTCTCCCTGTCTCTGCTTTCAGCTTCTCTGCGTGTATGTCATCTGGACACTGTGCTATTTCCCATTATTCTCGGTACAAACGCTCGCATTCATCCATTTGTAATTTAATAAAGAAATGGCAGCCGTCTGTGTGTTCCTTTCAGAGGGACTGGATGACTTTGAGCACCAGATGCTGATGTTCCCCAGAGTCGTTACCCTGATGGAGCCCATCCTTAACTGTCTCCTATAAAGACACCCCCCCCACACACACACACACACACACACAGCGGCACAGCGGTGTGGTGGCAGGATTAACCTGACGGCAGCAGAGTGAATAGTGAATCCTGCGCCGTGCTGCCTCCACGTCTCCGCCTCTGGTTATCCCGTCACACCAGCTCCGGGTTCAAAGAGGCGGCCCCGCCGAGTATTAATGATTTGTTAAAGGGTGGGCGAGCGCGGGGGGGGGGCGTGGGGTTAGACGCAGCTCGCTGAAAGGACGCCAGACTTAAGAGCACGGGCCGGTGGTTAGTGCTCCCTGACATACGATTAGTTGGACGCCTAACCCCCTTATGCACACACAGATAGTGACGGGCAGGTTTGATGTTATTATTCTATATACCCAGCGGACGGCATGGGGGCAAAAGGAGGACACCACTGCGTGTGTGTCTTATAGTAAATATACCTGTGTGACCCTGTTGACCTACAGGACCCACAGCAGTTAAGCTGTCATTGTCCCAGCCGAGGGATTCTCTCCAAAATTCTGTTGTGTAATTTATAATATTAATCTCCTTCTGCCCATTTGTAAATCTATTTCAAGTTCCCCTGTTTTAGAAAATATATATATTTGAAGGTACGAATCATTTTTAAATTTAGTTTTTCTTGACAATTTACCTTACCTCACGTTTGCGTTTTAGGTTTGGAGCCAATGTCACATTCACCTTCGCATAAACTCCTGCCACAATCCTATTTTTCGCTTAATTTTTAGAGGCAACCTCAACAGCTACTTTCTGTGGGTCGCACAGTTATCGTAGACCGTCACGTTTCTCTCGCGTAGGTCGTAGCGTGGGTTGTCTGGGAGGGTCCAAAAAATGGCACAGTGTATACTAGATGGCTGCTTAAATGGGCCCGCAGCATGGGTTGTGCTGTGAACCAAAGCCTTCGCCACCTTCACCGTGCAACAAGGAGGGAGGGATAAAAAAAAAAAAAACGAGAGCTGCAGTGAGATTAAGAGGCGTATGTACAGGCCGGGGATATCTAGTAGGGATCAGTGCACTGAGCAAGATGTTAAGACTGCCACCCACTCCCTATAGCACAACAAGCCTCCTTCCTCCCCCTTAATCCCCCCCTCACTCAATCAGCCACTCTAACACCCACACACGCACACGCACACAATTGTACCAGTCCGGCCTGCTACCCATCTACCCTCAAAATACGCTCCCGTGCAATCTCCTGTGCATCAGCTGCCAAATGAAGTTCCTCTTTAGAGGGGGGTGAAAAAAAAAAAAAAACGTGGCCGTGGAGCCGTCTGAGGCGCCGTGGCTGGCGGCGGCGGAGGCGGCCCTCGTGCCGAAGCCAATAATCCGGCGTCAGGGCTTCAGGCGCGCAGAGGGTCAAGATTGACAGGGCTCGATATGAGGCTCTCGCCTCACTTGACATTTGGGTTTCATAAGGTCTGGAACAAAAGGCAGGGGCAAAATAATCAGAGCCGGGTGCAGGCAAATAAATCTGTTTATTCCTCCTCACCTGCCCCCCCCCCCTCTCACCCCCGTATGCCTCCCCCGCTCAACCCTTGGAGGGGGGGACGAGGGAGGGAGGGAGGGCACGATATATTACCTTTTTCGTAGCCTTAGTGGATTCAGGCTCCACGACAGCAGTTCACTTTGGGCCCTGTGCTTACCCGGAGATATTAGTTTGTATGTGTGGTGGATAGAGATGTGTATTTGAATGGCTGTGTATGTGTGTAAAATACTGTGTATGTATGAGCGAGAGGCGGAGAGGAAAGGGAGAGAGTCAAGAGGCGGGTGGACGCAGGAGAGGCGAGCGGCGTGGCGTCATATTGTGGATTACCATTTGTAAGCCTCTGTGTGTGTGTGTGTTTGTGTTTGAGCAAGAAAATAATAAATAAAAAGGAACGTACAACAATGGTAGATGCCGTGCATGTCGGAGCGGCAAGGGCGGCTTTGCAACACAATTAAGACGCACGCGTTCCGAAAAAAATGAATTCTGATGGTGCATAACAGAGGTGATAAATTCCGAGAACAGGAGGAGAAGGAAATATGAAGTGTAATGCAGCAGGAGATGATTAAGGCTTCATTACTTGGCGACTTAGTGCAGCCAAATGACTGAACACAGCAGGATTGGCGAGCTGCTGACCCAGCAACGGTGCGTTTCATCTGCCCACACGGAACATGTACTTAAAGCAGGAAATGTAGGCTGACAGTGTACACACTCGTTCCCCTCACACTTAGCGGCCGGGTGCGTGCGCGAGATGGGCCGATGCGGCGGGTTCCTCCTGTGTGTGAGTTTCAGTTGACGGAGCGAAATGTCTTCCGGATCAATTACAAAAGGGGAAACACTGCAAATGATAAACGTGCGCGCGCGCACACACACACACACAGGTGTCATACGTTATTCTGGTGGATCAATGCCTTATATGGACATCAGCAAAGTCGTTGTTGCGTGAGGGTTACGTTTTATGATTTCAACTATAACTATAACATAGATTAGACTAACGGCACACAAATGGTAGACCCACTCCATGAATAGTGGCGTCGCGTCAAGTTGTCTTCATGTGGCAGTGGGCTCATCCAGCCGTGTCGTATTGATACCACGCAATAGGTTGTAAGTGAGTGCGGAGCACATAGGCAAATTAGCACCAGTAGGTTGTTAGTGAAAAGGTCCTTTGCCTAAACTGGTGCTTAACAAACGAGGGCCGCTGTAATCCATTCTGAGGAAAACATGCAAAGGTGAAGCTCATTGAAAAGGGCCCGGCTATGAAAATCCAATCCAATCAAATCAAATGTGTGCGGCCCATAGATAACAAATCACAGTTGTCCTTAAACCCTCATCTAAGGGGGAGGAAATGTTGCTGCGCAAGCTGCAGCACAAACTCTTGAGGTCTGGTGGGCTCTGTAACGTCTCCGAATGGCTCATATAACGTTAGAGAACAAGGACTATGAATCATTTTTGTCCTGCATGACACATCACACTTACAATAATAATGATTGGGTCTAAAACTTGGATACCTTCTAATTGGATCAAGTGGTGGTCAGGTGTTTTTTACAAAGGAAGAAGTTGGGACGTCCTCTTTCCCACTTCCGTGTTAACATCCAAAAAGATTGGAATAATTTGAGCTATGACATCAATTGTTACCTAAAAGCCAAATATCAAAGCCTTTGAGGCTTAAATGTGTTTTCAGAATATATGGGCTATCAAAGTCAGATGTAATAAGGCCCCTTTTTTTTTCATGTCCAACGAATAATATACTTAATATAACATCACCTCTGTAACACGAACAATAGTTTAAATTTAATTATGTATTTTATTAACACCCAATAAGATTTACAGCCTTTACAAGCAGGCTGGGGAACAAATGAGCCAGCAGAATGAGAATTTAATGGCAGTGATGTGAGCACAATCAGTGGACATAAAAAAAAATGGGATTGTTTTAATAGGGGATTCAATTAAAAACCCGGGAAAAAAACATGAGACTCCAAGGGGCCGTTTCCTGGAAATCTCTGTGAAAGAAAACACATAAGTCAACAGATAGTTTCCAGATTAATCCCTGTGACATCCTTCAGGAGCGGAGCAAGACCCCACGTGGGGCGCCGGCGTAGCTCGCTTCGTATTGGACGTACTGGGACAGCATCTCGATGAATGGCAGGTGGGTGGTGGACGGCTGGCCCCTCATTGGCTGCCTTTAATCGCCGCTCCTCCCTCGGACCGCACGCCATTGGCTTTTTTTTGGGGGGGGGGGGCTTCGCGGAGGATTCGGGAAGTTGTAGTTCTCGACAGTAGACGCACATCTATAGTGCTGATCGTCCACTAATAGGAATTAAACTACACGTCCCGACGTCACGGTGCGGGCTCGTCTAATTGTTGTGAATATGTAATTGCGCTCCTACGACCGGTTGCTTCTAAATTTGGCTTCGCAGAGGCACGCGCGCCCAGTCGGTCGGTGAGGAGGTGGTGGTCGCTGCTCCGGTGTCGTTCGAAGGATGTCAACATTCACGGAGGAGGCTCGAGGACACGGACCGATGAGCGCGTGACGCCGTGGGACCCGATGTGACACAAGTTTATACTTTGAAGGAAAAGAAAATCAGGAGAAATGACAATGTGCTGGTAGAGCGGAGGGATAATCCAAAGGTTGGTGCGCGCACAATAACGCGCAGGAGATTTTTTTTTGGAGAGGACAACTCCTCGCTTTGATTATCACACCGAGTGGACTTTTTTGAAAAACTGTCGCACTATCCGACCCAAGATCCGAGGATGTTTTCGAGCTACGCGGATCCTGCGCAGAGCTCGCGAAGCGGACACTGACCGAGCCTTTTACGCACGGGGGAAAATCCGTGCCCGCGCGCTTCGGTGTTTTTTTTTTTTTTTGCTCCTTCTCGTGTTTATGTGGATGAACTTTGCACTACGTTGTAATGATTCGTGATCTGAGCAAGATGTACCCCGCGGCGCGGCATCAGGTAAGTGGAGAGCGGCGCGGCGAGTCCAAAAAACGCGCAGATGAGCAGCCGCGCGCATGGTGCGTAATCAGTTTAGAATCAAGTTTCCGTGCCACTGCGCGCTCGCACGGACAATTGCTCTCATTGTCAAACTGCTGCTGCAGCTGCGTGTGTGTGTGTGTGTGTGTGTGTGTGTGTGTCTCTGTGTGTGAGGGGCTTACGTGTAAGGAGACTGAGTGAAACCAAAAGGCCATCCTCATTACAGAGGCCCATTGTCATCTACAGTCTCGCCTGTGTGTGTGTGTGTGTGTGTGTGTCAGTTTGTGTGTCTGTGTGTGGGGGGGTGACACTTTAGTGAATTTGGTGGCTTAGCTCTCCCTCTCTTCCCCTCACGCGCCGTTCGGTTTGGGTTGAGGTCCCACACCAGCCGGGACAGCCGTTCAAGTTCACCGTCACCGAGTCCTGCGACCGGATCAAGGAGGAGTTCCAGTTCCTGCAAGCCCAGTACCACAGGTGAGGGAAACGTGCATGCTGCGTGGCATCTTCTCATGGACCACATATTTGCAAAATGGTCTAGACTTGCTGCTTTGGGTCCAAGGGTGATTATACAAATGAAATGAATCCATGGAGCTACCAGGATTAGTCAGGGACTCGAAAGTGGACCGATTGATCGAAGTTTCATTTGGAGCAATTTGAATTGACAAACAAGTACATTCCGGAACTGTTATTGAAAAACATATTCTAGGAGTCAGTATTTCAGTTTTGTTCCTGCTTCCTAAAGAGGTCTATTTAGGTTTTGCTCGTTTTTTTTCCCAACAAAACAAGACATTTTCAGCATGCACATTGATGTTGGATAGGTGACACTATACACAGGGCAAAAGTACTTCAAATCCTAAAAAAGTAGTCACGAGAATAATCCATCATCTATATCAGGCCGATTAAACCAAGGTCACCGGCTTGTGGCAGGGCCAACATATAAAGACAAATGACCATTCACACACGTCGGTGAGTGGTGTAATTCCATTTGAACGAATCCCATGCTGGGGAGTGTGGGTGAGGACCTGTCTTGCTGGGAGGCACCAGTGCAAACCGATACACCAACCATAATGCTTTTGCATTCAAGCCAACCTTCCGCTCCCTGGACAAGTGACTCCACCTGAGCCGGATCGTCCTATTTGAATCATTATTAGATTAGATCGATTAGATGCATCTAAAACCTGCGCCAGTCATATGTCGGAGACTTGTTTTTTTTTTTTTTTTTTTTTAAGATTCGTTCGATTCTTAATTCCTGCTCAGTGTGACGTAAATATCCCGAGCGTGGCCATCCGCGCTTGTCTCGGGTCCACCTCTCACTGGTGACCAACCTCATCAGCCTCGGTCTCTCTCTCTCTCTCTCTCTCTCTCTCTCTCTCTCTCTCAAACGCAAGTGGTGTGAAATACTCTTTTTACCCCGACATGATGAAGTGTGAAATACGCTGCTCAGGGAAGATGCCAATGCATAATAATGGCTCACCTCGGGCCACCTTTAATTACTCCCCCATCACCTGAGGTGAGATGAGGCGCTGGGCCAGTTTGCAGGGAAAAATCCCAAGGCTGAAGGAGATGAACCAGGGAGAGCATCTGGTGCATGTGTATGATTACTATACTGCTGCACACCCCTGAAGTCCTCACACTGAGTCACAGAAGAGGGGAGTAAGGGGTGGTCACACACACACACACACACACACTGAATATACATCAAACACTTCCTGTGGATAGTGTCTGTCTTATGGATGTATATTTCAAAGAAAAATGTTTTCTAAAAGCTGAGCAATTTCAAGTTTCTTGAGCTGATCCACACTGCGCCCACCTCAAATGAAAGCTCTAATATTTCGTGAAATGACACCGTAAAAGGATTCAACGCATTTGTCCGAAACTGAGGCGCAATAACGCCGTGAGTCTGCGTTTGACATTTGTCAGTGTCCACGACATTCTACACCTGACGATTTCCTCCATCAAAAGCGCACAAAAGCTTTCCGCAGTAACAAACGTCGCCCCCGGAAGAGTAAAGCTTTCGTGTGACCACCGTTGTAAAATGGATCCTCATTATAAAGGGTTGCTTTTTTTTTTTTTTTGTCGATGGTGCAGTTTGCAGTTTCCACTCACACTGGAAGAATATATGATGAGGTCTGTGTGGTCGTCCATTGATCCATTAATTACTCTACCTGCTGAGTAAGTGTGTGTGTCTGCAGGACATCCAAGCAACTTATATTCGATTTTTTTTTTTTTTTTTTGATTCTGGAATGCAAATGGGAGGTAACTGGGCTCTGTATTCTATGAGTGACACCTCCAATTTATATCTCGTTTGTTTGTTTTTATCCCACAAAGGGGGGGGGGGGGGGGGGGGGGGGGGGGGACGAGGGGTTGCCATGAGTTTGGTCACAAATACGCCAACATTTGATTTCCCTTCTCTCTCACAGCCTGAAATTGGAGTGTGAGAAACTGGCCAGTGAGAAAACGGAGATGCAGAGACACTATGTCATGGTGAGTTTCACTGATTGCTTCTCTGTTTGTGTGGCTGTGTTTGCGCGTTTGTGTGAATGCATCAGTATTTTTTGATGCAAGAACACAAACAGAAAGGACACGTTTGGGTGACCTTACTTTGATCCTTGTTTTTTTTTCCCCCAGTACTATGAAATGTCATATGGACTCAACATCGAGATGCACAAGCAGGTAGGAAACATTTTATTTTAATTTTTCTACTTTTTACTTTTCATAATCCATAACAAGGACGGTGGCCTCCAACGACCTTTCTCATTTTGTGACACTGACTCGTTCCATAATTTTAGATTTTCTTACGTAATATTATGCTTATATTTTGACCTTTTTTTTTTTTTTTAACGGCCCATATTAGGAAATATAGTCACAACTTCAGTATCTGCATCAGAAGTCCCATCATAGAGGATATTTTTTATTCAAATATATTTTTGAAATATATCAAAACTGTTAAATTTTTCTATTGCTTACGAAAATGGAATTCTTAGCAGTCCGACTTGAATGAAATGATACAACAGGTTAGTGTTCTGGGGAAATCAGCCCAGAATGATCCTGCCTTTTTTTTTTCTCGCATGGCTGCTCAGTATGAAAGTATAGGACCGTTAAATTGGAGATATTTATGCCGAAGTTTTGTTTCCTTGAGAGGATGGGTAGTAATTTCACATTTGAGCAATCATTCCATCACGGAAAACAGGCGGAAAAAAATGACTCGGGTGGATGAGGATTTGGCTTTTAACGAGCCCTTACATTTACTGCCGCCTATTTTTTTTTTTTTAAACACAGAGGGTCATTAGCATAAATGTCTGTGTTAACCACACATCAGCTGCCAGGCTAAATGGGCCACAGCTAAGCAGCCACACAATCATTTCCTGAGTGTGTGTGCACGGTGTGTGTGTGTGAATCTGTGTGAGTAAGTATGGGAGGATGTGATAAATGCTTGGCCTTTGTCTTGACGTGTGTGTGTGTATTTTTGTGTGTTTTCCATTGGGTGTGCATGTGTGTATTAGTGAGGTGTCTTTATGTATGCTGTAGTGGGTGTATGGGTTTGTTTGTGTGCACACTTTAGTTCTCTATTTATTTGGTTTTGTGGGCGCTATTTTGTGTGCATTGTCTGTGTATGTATGTGCTATATTTGGATATTTATAAGGATGTGTGTGTCTGTGTGTTGGTCTTTGTGGTTGTCAGTCTGTGTGTTGGTCTTGTAAGTGTGCAGATTTGTGTGTGTGTTTTTGTGTGCGTGAGTGCTGCACACGCAGCTTTTTACTGGCACACCAATCAGACTTGTTTGATGAAATATGGGGTGTCTACTATAAATTCTGCTGCTGCTGCTGCCGTGTGTGTGTGTGTGTGTGTGTGTGTGGCTGTGTGTGTGTATGCGTTTATTGGGCGAAATGGAAAATAAAACAAGATAAACCCGTGGATGTTGGCTCTGTGTGGTGCCCACAGATTTCTGTCAGGAAAACGTTTTGGAGGGTGAATCCCTGATTTCTGCCAAACGGTGTGTGTGTGTGTGTGTGTGTGTGTGTGTGTGCGCGCGCTGGGCTTGCAAGCGTCTGAGGTTTGGAGGCAAATGTATGTGGCATGTGCAGGTTGTGTGTCCTATAGTACTAGTGTGCACGAGCATTAATGTGTGTTTTCTATCCTCAGCATTCGATATCTCGATACGATGTGTGTGGCTCATTGAGTGGGATGCAGAGATTGAGTGAAAGTGATGTGGGGGGGGGTGTGTTTAGGAGGGGGGTGGGTAGTGAAAGTGATGTGGGGGGGGGGTGTGTTTAGGAGGGGGGTGGGTGCCTTAAGGCAGTTGGTCTCCGCCACCCAGGGAATTGCTAATATTGCTTGTTTAGCATTTTCTGAGGGTAATAGGCTCATTGATTTTTGGCTCTGCTCTCTCCTTTTATTTACACAGAAGGGCCGCGGTGCCCGGGGAATGAAATGTACCAACGCTCGTTAAAGAGAAATTGACTCGTAGACGGAGGAGAGGACGGGGCGGCGATGAGAGGGAGGAGGGCGGGAGAGGGGGGGCTGGAGAGGAAGGGGGGGGGGTGGTGGGCAGAGCATGGGACCGAGCTGCCAGAGGACAGATAATCAATTGCAAATTAGCTAGACTGCGAGAGGAATAGAGCAAGTGAAGGTTGGAGGGGGCGCGCGCGGGAGGGGGGGGGGGGGGGGGGGGGGGGG
>JAFBJU010002445.1:186356-188856 GCA_016785305.1 Colistium nudipinnis
GGTAGGGGGTCAGGAAGAGAAATAAGGTGGTGAAAGGAGAAGGTAAAAAAGACATTTTCATACTGAGCGACCGTGTTTTCAATGAGATCAGACAACTCATTTTACCGCAGTGGACGGGGAGCCGTTTGTTTCATTTGGTGGATTTTGTTCATGCAAATTTGCATTTAGAAAAGGATTAAAAACGCATTGGAGACCTAAAGTAGGATTTTAAATGGTGTCATTTTCTTCTCCCTATCTTGCAAATGAAATATTTTCAAATAAACCACGATATTAATCTTCAGGCTGAGAAGTTAGTCACTGTGTAATTTAGTGGTTTCCAACCTGGGGTTCAGGGACCAAGATAGCTCACAAAATGGGAAGAATAGTTTGGCATTTTGGTAAAAAAAAGAAAAAAAAAAAAAGTGCTTCTCCCCTTTCTTGCTGTGAGTTATAAGAAGAGAATATCGATAGCACACCTGTATCTGTCTGTCTGATAAATCTAAAAGTACAACCGCCTGCAGCATAAAGACCAAAGGGAAAACTATAATAAGCCTCATTTGTAAAAAGTTATTCAAAGAAAACTGTGGGCCAAAGGTCATTTAGTGCCTGGGGCCAATTTCACAGAGGCAGTTTGCAAATATCGCAAAGAGATATATTATAAATAAAAGATCAAGAAACAGACAAAATAAATATTTAAAATCAAGCACTCATTTTGCATGTCAAGCTGTTTGCAGACGGTCTTTATAGAGGCGCCTTTTGTTTTACTCTCTCTCTGTCTCTTCTACCTACCGCACACACACCTGCAGACAGCGCACGCGCGCGCGCACACGCACACGCGCGGTCACAGGGGAATAGAGCTTTTATATGGCGGGGTCCATTAGGTGTATTAGCTGGTGGTGAAAGGTGGTGCTGATGTGCTGCTTACAAAGCTTCACGGGGGAGATGGACATTTGATCTACTCCCTGACTCCGGGGGCTCCTGCATGATCTAATTTCGTTGGTTTGAGGAGTTGAGGTGGGACTATTTAAATTTTTTTTTTTTTTTTCAATCATTTGGTCAACCTTTCCGACAGGGATAATTCCCCCTTTAAGCGTGCGCTGTCATTTAACAGGCTGGTTTACCAGCAGGTACGCCATGAAAGTATATTTCGGCGGTATATTCTGCACCAGACTTTCCTCGGGTCTATCTGACATTTTATTGCGTGTTGTTGACGCCGCCACAGAGGACACTTGGAGGAATATTTCTCCAGTGACTCGCATGCAAGGTCAGAGAGAAATTTCGCAGCACATGCTCTTACTTGCAGAGGTTGCTGGTCTTTATGTGCCCACGGAGTCCTCTGATCTATCAAGAAACTCCATGGACTAATATGGTTTTGGTTCCTAACCTTAGAGGACTCTGCCGACCCATTTGTTATTATTTATCGATTGTCCAAACGGGGACGGGTCAGAGTTGAGGGTCGACTCTGTGCAGATTCACGATTCTTCGCGTTGGTGTAAACCTCCTGAGAGTCTGGATTTTTCTCTCTTTTTTTTTTGGTCTGCACTGTGTGTTTGCCAAACGGGCGGATATGGCTGCACTCTGGCCGAGAGTCGCGAACGTTTGCCATTGATGTAAAATGTCACCTGAAATTGGTTGTGTTGCCTGGTGGAAAAGCATCTCCATTTCCTTCTTTCTGCCCCAGTGCTTTTGTTTCCATTCCTGCGCCAACGTCTCAGGGTCAGCTCTTCAAAAGGAAGACACTCAAGGTTCAGGCCGAGGGGTTGGCAGATCAGTATCTTAACAACTGATCTTAGTAGCTTAAGAGTCCTTGTTTTTTTTTCACAACAATATTGTTTGGTTTCCAGAATAATAACATTGCTGTTTTTAATGATCTATATCAGGACCTTTGCATGTTTTATATGGTTTGTTAAAACATAGATTATGGGTGCCACGATGTGTCATAAGACAAGACAGACATAAAATTCCCCTTGAAATACGTTAATAATCAAACACTAAAATGTGAATGCCACACTTTTCCCAACAACCATTTTTTTTTATTTAAACCCAATAAATTCCTTGCCATTATTTACATGACCACTAGAGGGATTTATCAACCAAATATAAATATGGGCCGTTTTGGGCCACATTTTTAGGCTGAAACACCTGACATCGTCATGGGACAGATAGCCTGATTTTGTTTTTCTTCCCCCCCAGCTCTCTAAGCTTGAGAGGTGCGACACTAATTGTGGCGTTGCCCGCAAGCCCTCTTACATTTGAGTGGGTGTGGCAACACAATCCTCACCAACGTATTCGTCCGCCATCCTTTCAAGATTCGAGATTCGAGATTAAGGCATTTATTGTCAAATGTACATTGTACATTGACATTCTTGAATGCTGTCCACTCTCAACGCCAGAATAGTGATCAGAATGATAATAAAAAGTTGAAATAACAATTTAAAAAAAATGTAAAGAATAAATGCTGTTTGAAAAGAAAAATACAAAATACAAAAATACACAGGAGTAAATACATGGCAGTGCAAAC
>JAFBJU010002445.1:193856-224754 GCA_016785305.1 Colistium nudipinnis
GCTCTGAATGCACGACAGTTAAAAACTGATTTGTCATTATGCCGTTTTAATTGGCCTTACCGGGAGCGATGCACGTCCAACGCAATGTTCTTCTCTCGTACATACACGCCTCTAATTCTTATCTATGTGCTGCCTGTGCATACAGGCATTTAATTACCCTCGATAGAGTGTGAGCGCGTGTGTGTGTGGGTGTGTGAGTGAGCTGTAGAAAGTCTCTTAATTACTCTGCTGGCAGAAGAGTAGTTCCCCTGGTCCTGTAGCTGGAGTAAAACTTACACCTGCTAACTCATTAGCATTTACAGCTAGAGCATATGATATTCTATGTTCTAATTGTGCCAAATTATTGTATTAAGTGCTAAATATTGTGTCGTTGTAACCGACAATCTGGAGCGCTATGGGAAGGTAATAATTAAAACAGGGGAAAAAGAAGGAGGTTTTTGCAAAGGCATTTTTTCTGTCAATCACAGGCTGTTCCCATCTTCAGATACTTCATTCTCTCATCACCGTTTTCCTTTTTCTTGTCTCCTTGTCCGTCCCATCTCCAGACAGAGACTCAGTCAAGGTAAGACCTTTATTTCCTGGTTTTCGAGCATATCTTCTTTTCCTTTCTCCCAGCGGAAGATTCAATTTTTATGACACACCACGCAGTGTGAATAAAAACTCAGTCATGGAAAATTGAATACGTGATTTTAGCCGACACATTAGGCGATATTAGTTTCTCCTGTCGACAACATTACTCACCATATTTTCTATTTTTTTACGCCGGCTGTATTCAAATCAAATCAAATTATTTTCGTTTATATTCATAAATAACAATTTGGCTTCATAAAGCTTGGCAATCTGCATAGGGTGCATCATCCTCTGGCCTTAAGGAAGCTGACACTGGAGTAATATAATCTCTATTTTTAGAAGTTGTCTCAATGTTCACATGCTCACAAGTCCTTTTTTTTTTATGGGTGTCAATATCAGCCCTCTGATTTTTTATCATATTTATGAATTGAATAAATTCAATTATTGATGTACATTTAAAAAGAAAACCTGACACCTAATCATTTATGGAGTGGACTCGGAATATTCTCGTATTTATAATACCGGATCTGTGGAAATGGTGCCATTTAGGATGCCGCCTAGATGAAAGACAAACCTCAACAAGAGCAAAGAGGAAAAAAAAAAAAAAAAGCACACGTCTGGTTAGTGAAGGAGGGAGGGAGCAGAACGAGGGAGTGAAACAGATCAATCTAACAACCAACGCTTGCTGTAATTAGTCCCTTAAGCGGAGCTTTTTTTTTCCCAAGGCAAACATTTGGTTTGTTGAATACTCAATGAGCAGATTAGCATTTCTTTATTCGAGAAGCCAGACCTCACACACACACACACACACAAACACGCACGCACACACACACACACACACACAGGAATGACTTAAGTGGGTTATGTGTGTTCTCTGGTGATTTGCGATAGGCTCAGACAGGAGGAATGTTTTAATATGTTATCTCCTGCCCCCCGTGTAGTATGTTCTCCACCTCGTACTCGGAGCTGTAGGCGCCATGATGCGAGCGATTAGCAGTGTGTGCGCGTGCGTGTGTTTTCCATTGTGTTTGTGTGCGGGGTTGTCAGAAATCAGTGGTAAAGTCAGAGAGACCCGGATGATAAATGACCTTCATTAGCTTTGTGAAGAACCTTTGAAGTTATGAGAAATTGGCGACAACTCCAAATGGTCTCACCGACATTTAAACACACACACACACACACACACACACGCACACACACACACACACAGAAAGCGTGTCTTTGACGCGCAACCAACAGTTGCTTTCGTGAAACCGACAAGCCCCTCATCAGTGGTCTACGGTTCCCTTGGCAACCCTCCACGGGGGAGAGGGGGGGTGGGAGAGATTGTGTGACATGCACAAACACACGTTAACATCTGTAACGCAATGTCCTTGGCGTTGAGGCTTCACACACTGACACACGTGTGCCGTGGTCGATGTGTGCACGCGTCTGTGGACGCATCGTTACTAGTACAAACAGTCCTTTGTGTCGACACGGTGCGTTCAAGGGCTGCAGCTCCACAGGGGCCTCTTGCTGTTATCGTGCACTTAACAATAACAGCTAATTGTTGGTTCCTTTACTGTAACCCTTCCATTGATTTTTTTTTATTTTTCTTGAGAATGCTTTCAATTCAATCTTCAGTCTGACCTTTAGACTGAACCACCTGTTGAGGTAAACAAGCTGCAGCTCGTTAGTGGCGTGTTGTCGAGATCTTTTTTTTATTTCCTTCTTGTTATGTTTTGAACATTTTCCTGCTGCAGCCTGCTTCTCATTCTAAATTGTTGGAATGCTCGTCTTAGGAACCCCGTCTATAGGCAATGTAAATTGTGGCCCTCTGTGCCGGGCTGTGTGGGCAAATTAAGAAAGCACATTTTTTCACACAGAAGTATCAGGGGTGAATGAACGTAAATAAACCCACGTTTTTTCTTTTTGGGCGGGGGTGCGAACAGAGCCGTCAGATATGAGTCATAGTTCGCATAGACCGGAGGAACAAAGGGAATAAAATACAGAAGATTTCCAGATAGTAGACAACATGGGCAAGGAGCAAAACTGCTCCTATTGATGGGAAAGACAGAGAAGGTAGATAAAACAATTCAACATTCCAGATCATCTCCTTTACTTTGTTTTGAAATCATTTGAAAGGCAAAAAAAAAAAAAGATGACTGATTGGCTTGGTCCTTATTTGCCCCCGTACCTGTGATTTTATAAGAGCAAAACCGGGGGTCTCAGACCCTTCGTAAAACGGAAGAAAAAAAGGGCCACGCCAGCGGAGGTTAAAGTTATAGGATCAGGCCTCGCGGAATCAATTAGAAGTGGCGGATATGATTATCATGTGCTGGTGAATGAATACTTTCACACTTCACCATGCCTGCGCTGCCGGCGCAGCCTTCATTTGTCTGAATGAATTTGTCTTGATGTTTTTGAAAGAGCTCATTTGCGGGCTAATTCATCTAATCAGGCTGGATGAAGAGAGATGGCGTGTACGTCTGTGTTTCGTGTGTGTGTGTGTGTGTGTGTGTGTGTGGGGAGGGGGGGGGGGGGGGGGGTGGAGCACAACTCGGTCTGCGTCACTGAAGAGGACACTCACACCTGCGCACACCCACACACACACACCCACACACACACACTGAACCTGAACTTTGTTTGCACATGGGGGCATTACAACTAAAATGTAAACGGGTACATACCCGTGCCCAACAGCGCGCGTGTCCGTACACACACACACACACACACACGCACAGGCGCGCGCGCGCACACAAAGACACGCGCACTCACCGGACCTCCCCCCTCCCCCACAGAATCTGTGTCATCAACACTTGCAGCACGCCAAAGGGCAGCGGGAAAGGTTACAGGCGTGAGTTAGAAGAAAGGTCGAGGTAAAGGTCCTGCTTTATTTATTTATTTTTTCCTCCTTGCCTCCCTCCCTCCGTCCGTCCCTCCGTCCGTCCCTCCTCAGTGCGGCGGGCGCGGAGGAGCGCCTCCCCGAGGATCAGCAGGGACAGGCCGAGCAGAGAGCGGAAATGTTCGGCTGACCTTATTTTGATCTTTGCTCCCTCAAAGAGGATTAAAAATCCGTCTGGAATGGTATTCAAAGGACGCTGGATTTGATTAAGAAAAGCGAGACGTCCTCCCTCAGTCCATAATGCTGCTGAGTTCAGGCCTCGGTGACACAGTTGGACGTTTCAAGGACGCGGCACTGCTTGTGCGACACCTTAAAAAGGACGCCGTTTTTGACATACAGAGGAGTAGAGTGCGGATCGTGCGTCGTTAAAACATAAAATATTCATCTTTATTTGCATTTCAGACTGGCTGCACTTCCACTCTCAGACTGGTTCATTATGAGTGTATTTCAGCAACACTTGACATGTTGGGAATTTTGGTAGACTATAAGTTGTACCCTACATTTTGCATCTCACCCTGTCCGGGGGGTGAAAGGAGTCATTTCCCCTCAATCCATCAAGGCTATCCTAGTTTCTTTTCGCTTACATCACTTTGTGATTTATTCAACGCTAACGTCGCCGCCTCTCATTTTATTTGTTCCCAGTGCAAAGCTAATATGTTTCAGAAAGAGATAAATATGTTTTTGTTCATCTCGCCCTCTCGTCCTGCAGAGCTCGTCTGTGTCTCCCTCGGCCAGTTTCCGGGCGGCGGAGAAACATCGCAGTTCCAGCGATTACTCCTCTGACAGCAAGAAGCAAAAGACGGATGACAAGGAGCTGGCCTCCGCGCGCTACGTGAGTGAGGAGAGGGCAGTCGGCCTTTTTGTTAAAGCTCTGGCCACAGTTGTGGCACGCGGCATGTCCCAGCATCCACCTGGGTTTAAAGTTGGATCGCGTCAGCTGTTTCTCGACATTTATCAGCATAATCCGAACAAATTCCTGAGAGAAGGCCTCTTACATGTTAACCAAGGAATTCTTAAGAATAGTTAATCACCTTAACTACGATCTTGCTTTTTTTTTATGGGAACCTAATGTTATTTTTATTTATTTATAAAGCAAAACAAAACTAAAACCGCAAAAAAACAGCTGCCTTACAATAACAAGTACTCTTAATAAAATGAAAGCAAAAAAACAACGACATCACAACACAATGAATAAGTAATGTAATAGCAAATCACTGTATACAATGAATATGATATATGTATAGGAGTCTAAAGAGGGGGCGGATTTAATGTGACTGTACTGAGTAGAAAATGAGTCGTTTGGGCCCAAACACCTTCCATGTCATCCAAAACTAAATATTATGCAGGCTGTACAGTCTTTTAACAAAGTAGAATATCATAGGTAATGAGAGCAAGTCTATCTGGAAAAAAAAATTATAATAATAAACTCAAAGTGCACGCTGCTTCTGTGTGTCCATGCCAGGAAAGTGATGGAGAGAAGAGCGATGACAACTTGGTGGTGGACGTCTCCAACGAGGTACGAAAAAAGTCAGGAAAGAGGATTTTATTTTTAGTGTGAGCTGTTCAAAAAAAAAAAAAAAGCAAACAAGCATCCAACTCTCTCCTCTCTGCCTATGCCCCCCCCCCCCTCCACCACAGGATCCCGTCACTCCGCGAGGAAGTCCCGCCCACTCTCCTCGGGAGAACGGATTGGACAAGAGTCGCCCGTTGAAGAAGGACGCTCCCCTGAGCCCTTCGTCCGTCGCCTCATCCAGCAGCACGCCTTCATCCAAGTCCAAAGAGATAAATCTGGTGAGTAATTATATATAATATATAAATATAATAAATTGGTCATAAAAAATATAAGATGGCAAAGTATAGTTGAATAATCCCGAATTATATTTTATCGGGTGTAGTCATCAAATAGAGTAATAAAGGCATAAATGTAACCACTATTATTAAATTATTCTAAAGACTGTACTGACCTATCCACCATTGATTATTATATATTTTTTATTATTATGGTTTGCTATTAAAATTGCTCATGGTTGCCTTTATCCCATAAATCATTGATTTTTTTATTATATATTTTTTTAAATGACAGAATGAGAAATCCACAACACCCGTGTCTAAATCCAGCACGCCCACATCCCGCTCTGACGCTCCTACACCCAGCAGCGCGTCCACCCCGGGCCTGAGGTCCGCTCCCAGTAAACCCACAGGGGTCGAGACACTGGGTGAGCTCTCCGCCATGTTCCTGGATTTGCGAGATAAAAAAAAAAAAAAGTTAAATTGTTTCTGCATAAGCGAATATGGCCTGGTAATTTGGACTGTTTGAGTTTAAGCCTTTTTAAGTAATGCTTCATGATGTTAGACGATTGTAACTGAGAATATAGATTATTATTATTATTATAACCTTAATTTATTATTATTATTATTATTATTATTATTATTATTATTATTATTATTATTATATAAAGCAGGATTCTAACCTGAGATCAAAATTGCCACGACTTGTTTCAGACAAGTTATTTCATCTCGTAGCTCCGGGCCTCCGCACGCCTCTGGCCGTGCCCTGCTCGTACCCCGGGCCGTTCGGGATGGTTCCCCACCCGGGCATGAATGGGGAGCTGAGCGGAGCGGCCTACCCCGGCCTGCACAGCATCTCCCCGCAGATGAGCGCGGTGGCGGCCGCCGCGGTGGCGGCTTACGGACGCACGCAAGTGGTACACAAACGCACACACAACGGATACACGCTGCATGTGTATGAACTATTATTACCTGCATATTTTGGCAGTGTCCAACATTTACTTTAAGAACTGCAAAAAAACAAAAACAAATAAAAATTAAATTTGATTTACAATCAATTACGGTAAATTTTGGCAAAATAAAGTACAGAAAACTTGAGTCTGATCCAGGTATTTAATTTGGGGAATTTTTTAAATTTGTTTATTTTTATTTTTTTTATTAATTTATTGTTATTGGTCGGTTAAAAACATTTAGTAAGATATATTTTTTTACAAATTAGATCAACAGCCGACAAAACATAGTTATGGTATAATAAAATCTACCTTTTTTTACCATCCAATCTCTTTGTAGACTGGGTAATTGATATTTCATATTTTATTGTATTAATTCCAATTTTAACTTGACAACTGACAACCAGACTTCCAGTATTTCAGTTGCAGTTGTGTATGACGTTGTCCCCCTCTCCTGTAGGTGGGATTTGATCCTCACCACCACATACGTGTCCCAGGTCTTCCTCCCAACCTGTCGGGCATTCCCGGTGGAAAACCGTACGTTCCCTCGTCCTCACGCTACCTTTCCCTCACATCTCACCCTTTACCCCATTACTTGTCAGCCTTCATCCCTCCTGACGCCCCATGTTTGTCCCCAACAGGGCCTACTCCTTTCACGTGAGCGCCGATGGACAGATGCAGCCTGTGCCTTTCCCTCCGGACGCGCTGATCGGCCCTGGCATCCCGCGCCACGCTCGACAGATCAACACCCTCAGCCACGGGGAGGTGGTGTGCGCCGTCACCATCAGTAACCCCACGCGTCACGTCTACACCGGCGGCAAGGGCTGCGTCAAGGTGTGGGACATCAGTCACCCCGGCAACAAGACCCCCGTGTCCCAGCTGGACTGCCTTGTGAGTTGTAAAATATAATGCTGTTGTTACATTTGTTTTTATATGTTTAATGTTTTAATGAAAGTAACACATACCTGTGTGCGCCTGACCAATCAGAACAGAGACAACTACATCCGTTCCTGTCGACTGCTTCCCGACGGACGGACACTGATCGTCGGAGGTGAGGCGAGCACTTTGTCGATCTGGGACTTGGCCACGCCCACTCCGCGGATAAAAGCGGAGCTGACATCGTCGGCTCCCGCGTGTTACGCTCTGGCCATCAGCCCCGACTCAAAAGTTTGCTTCTCCTGCTGCTCCGACGGCAACATCGCCGTCTGGGATCTACACAACCAGACCCTAGTCAGGTACGGAGCAGTGGTATTATTATTATTTTATTGTATTTTTATTTATTATTATTATTATTATTATTATTATTATTATTATTATTATTATTATTATTGTTGTTGTTGTTGTTGTTGTTGTTGTTGTTATTATTGTTATTATTATTATTATTATTATTATTATTATTATTATTATTATTATTATGTTTTATTATTATTATTTATTTTATTATTACTATGCTAGAGACTGTGTAGGTTAAAAATTCTGCCATCTCTTTGTCATCCCATACTATGACGTGACATGAAACTGTAAAAACCCTTTCATTCCCTTCTCTCTGAGTCAGTATGATCTGATGACATGTTTTTTTTTTTTCTACAGGCAGTTCCAGGGACACACCGATGGGGCCAGTTGTATCGACATCTCCAATGATGGGACCAAGCTGTGGACCGGCGGCCTGGATAACACCGTCCGATCCTGGGACCTGAGGGAGGGGCGGCAGCTGCAGCAGCACGACTTCACCTCCCAGGTACACAACAGACAAACACACACTAACACTTTTAATGAAATCTACATTAAAATGTAAGTTGCCAGTGCAACTTAAACTGGCCCCTATACTGGCCCCTGTTGGTGTGGTGCAACGTGTTTTTATCTCTATTGTTTTGCGATTAAATTGAAATGCAAAGAAAGGAAAGGAAATGTGGCATCCCGGTACAAACCGCAGCTATTTGCAGTTTGCGTAATGACACTTTCATCGTTTTGTTTTTTTCGCAGAAATTTCTCAACAGTTCACAACATTTAACCTGCGCTAAAGGCCAGACCGAGCTCTGGTTTTCTGGCCCGTACTCAAATACCTTTCACATTAATAGTCCCGGCAGTTGGAATTTAGTCTTTTTCAGGTGAGACGAAGGGCAACCATAATTGTCCATTACTGCAATTTCCCTGAAAAGACCTACCTCCCAATCTCAGCGTGCAGAGGAGGTGGGTGTGCATTCAAGTTAGCTCAGGGAGGTCAGGGCCCACACAGGAAAATACAATCCTCAAGCTTTCCAATTCTAACAATATATATTTTTTAAAAAGCAGCTTCACACCATCGGCTATGACGGAGACAAAATTGGAATTGAATTTACCAGCGCTGTCAAACCTTCATGCAGATGCCCTGAGTGTTTTTATTAATTGAATCCAAAAATTTAAATGAAAATGAACATGTCCTGTCTAAATGTCCTTCCACGTTTTACATTTTAATTTTAATCCAAAATATCCCAGGTATGGCCCCCTGTTATGCTTTTTCACTACATTACTATAACATGAAATTACTAAATTCCACCAAAATAAAAGAGTTTATGATATATACTGCAGCCTGCCACCGACGGTTGATCCAGATGTTGGGGCCTCATTTAGTGGGAGCTGCTCTAGCATCCATCTTTATATACATTCTGTGTTTTGTTTTTTTATCATGTGAAATAAATCTGTGTACCAAACGGGAATTGACTGGCTACGGTTCGATAAAATGAAGCATTCATCTGTTGTTGCAGATCAGTCAGGGACAGAATGTAGCCTACATGCGCGTGCCGGGTATAAAAGTAGTATAGTTATGTTGATGTAATATTTTTGTTCTCCTTCATAGGAAAAGCAGTGCTTCCTACACTCAAATCTCACCGGAGTAGACTACGAGATGAACTCTGATGTTTATATCTGCGGTGAGAGATACCTGCTGTAACCATGTGATGCGTGTCTGCAGATTTTCTCTCTGGGCTACTGTCCGACGGGCGAGTGGCTGGCGGTGGGGATGGAGAACAGTAACGTGGAGGTCCTGCACGTCACCAAACCGGACAAGTACCAGCTCCACCTGCACGAAAGCTGCGTTCTCTCACTCAGATTCGCTCACTGTGGTAAGGACCAGCATTTTGCTATTTTGATCTCACACCAGGGAAATGAATGTGCGGGGCCAAAATTGCTTGTGGATGGAACTCTGTGGGCACTGACCTGTAAATGTAAATGTCTTTCTCTCATTTGCAATCTCTGTATTTTTCAACACAGCGTGCAACAATTTCTATTGTTCAATTCCATTTCTAAGCTTTCACTCTGCACTGAATATTTCAGCGTGTCAGTGTCGGATAGTAAAGTTTGTTTTACCTGCACTTATAACTATTTCCTTAAAGCTGTTTATAAGCGTCCATGGGATCTTTGAAAGGCGCTATGTACATTTAATGTATTATTATTATTATTAGTATTATTAGTAGTATTATTAGTAGTAGTAGTAGCATTATTATTATTATTATTATTATTATTGTTGTTGTTGTTGTTGTTGTTGTTGTTGTTATTATTATTATTATTATATTGTTGGATTTTTGTAAGGGAACTATACGACAAATAATCATATTCTCTGAATAATATGTCATTACTCGTGTATTGCCGCGGGGTTTGTGGAGGGAAAATGAATGTGCGGCTAAATATTTCATATTTTATTAATGTTTTCCAAATGTTGTTTTGCTCCTCTTCAGGGAAGTGGTTTGTAAGCACAGGAAAAGACAATCTGCTCAACGCATGGAGAACCCCGTACGGAGCCAGCATATTCCAGGTGAGAGTGGAGGGACACACAGAGAGGAGATACATATGTATCACAGACACCCGAGAGGCCAATAACAGCACAATTTAACAGTGTGATCGTTTGTGAGAAATACAACGTATCTAATCTCCCGTTCTCAACACCTGTCTTTCACACGGCCCTCCATCCATCCTTTTCGGCTCATTCTTCAGCTCCAGGCGCCACTTTCAACATTCTCACACTTGTTTTCTTTCTGTTTCCCTTCACAGTCCAAGGAGTCGTCCTCCGTCCTCAGCTGCGACATCTCCATAGACGATAAGTACATTGTGACAGGCTCAGGAGATAAGAAGGCAACAGTCTACGAGGTCATATACTAGGAGGGCCCGCGGCTCATTAAACAAGGCCATCTTCCACCCGGGCGGTATCTCCGTCGCCCGTGTACAATGTTTGAAGTGTGTGGATTCGGATGGGGAAAAAAAAAAAACGAGCCTACTTCCTGGACCTTGACCCTTTGACCTTTCAGGGGGCGGATCAAATACGAGCGCGCAGAACCAAGCACAAAGATGTTGTTTTTCAAAGAGTGTCTTTGTGTGTGTGGCTGTGAGAATGAGAGGAGCAAATGTCCGTGTGCACTGAATCCGGAGTGGATCCGCCAGATAACATTCCTTTATGTGACACTTACAAGTAAGTATCCGACATATTGGTGTTTTTTCTTTTTTTCTTTTTCTTTCAACATGTACACAAGCAGCGGTGACACAGGCGTCTTTGTTCTCGGTAAAATATTCTTCCTATGTGGAAGCTTATAAACGAGCATGACTGGATCTCACAGATGTGCAGTGCGTGGATTTGTAAGAATGGCTCAAGGATACACAGCGGATGTTATTGCAAGCATATATATATATATATATAGATATATATATATATATCTATATATATATATATAGATATATATATAGATAAAGCTTGATTCAAAAACAACTTATTGTGAATATTAATGTAAGAAAATACAGATACAGAAAATGTTCCAAAAGCATTTATTCATCTTTTTATACCTTATCTCGCCATCATGCTTTGTATATTATTAACACATAACAAGTTGCCCTTTTCATTATTAAGAGGTGATTTGATGATCTTTTTTTTTATATATACGTATATATATATAAAAAAAAGATTTTCCCAGTTTACCCAGCTTTTCAACAAAATGCAGTTTGTTGCTGCTGATATTTACTTTCAGCATGTGTTTCTGGAATGTTTTTAATCATTCGTGTGTGTGTCTGGGTGCGTGCGTGTGTGTGTGTGTGCACGTTTTTGACCCTTTGGGCGTTTTTGGACAAATGAACTAAAAAGAGTGTCCTCAGTGCCCTCACTATGGACTTGGACTTTTCACTTGGTTCTGCTCGATAAGTTCAGACTCCTCTGGACGCTCTCTGGATCCTGACCCACACATTTCAGTTCAAGCTGTTTGGGCGTCCGTGGTCCATTTCCTTTTCCGTGATTCTCTCGTACGACCTTTTGACATTTGTTTGAGATGCGAGTGTTTCGGCCTCGTTGGTGATTTCTCTTGGATTTACTCCTGTCGGCTTGTAGAAATAACACAGTGCCTTTATACAGCTACGCTTCTCACATTTCATCCTGCTGAGTGATTCAATACGAGAAGAGCTAAAGACATGATGGACTCTGCTGCAGTGTTTTTTTGTTTGTTTTTTTTACCAGATACTGTTTTGCGGTGTACCTCTTAGAAATTAAATTATAAAAAAAAATATTTAAGCAGCAAATTCAAATATGGTCAAAAGGAACCCCACATAGCAGTAAATGGTAAACCACCCAGATAGATTTGTATCAGTTGTTCTCTTTGAAATGACCAGGACCATGACCTTGTTCATTGCTCATGAAATACACCGTTCATGATGAGTTTCGAGGTGTCCAGAGCTGCAGTTCCATTTTTTCAGACTTTTTTCTTGTTTCTGCTGAAGTTCTTCGGCATAGTTCCAGCACTATACTTACGTGACTCTAATCTACACGGTGTACACTTTAAATCACAGCACACCAGTGATAATTAATGGTTGATTGACATAAACCCAACACCCTGATTGAGATCAGTTGAAACACACTGTTATTGTATGTGCAACTTTCAAATCTCTGCCCGCTTAGCCCAAACACGGCATTGGCAAATTAAAAAAGAAAGGAAATTAGCACTGAACTGGCTGAGGTTTCAAGAGCATCGAATGCCTATAGGTTTTTAAATTTACTTCATTAATATTTTCTTTTCATTATTATTTTCTCCGCATGTTTTTTTTTTTTTTCATATGGGAAAGCATAAATGCAGATAGTGATTTGTCTGTGTGGGACTCATGGGCTGATTTATTGGCCAATTGATAAATCGGTCAGCCTCCACCTATCATCAGATCAGGTTTAGAAAGGTTTCATTCTGTGTTGCGTAAATTGTTTTTTTTAACTGATCATGGTCGCATCTTAGTCAAACTGTCGTTACAATATTGCTTTTCTTTTTTGCAGTTGTGATACTGCAGACACATCAGTCCCGGTACGTCATATTACAGATAACAGGCTGTTTTTGTACATTTACTCAGTTTTATGGGACATGACACGTGTACAAATTTAAACAGTATGATGACATATTTGAAGAAAAACTATTGGTGTGAAATCACAAAAAAAAAACATCACATGGATTTGCTACTGGAGAAACCATATGAAGGATATTATACGCTCTTATAACGAATATTTTTAATCTTTTATGTTGTGCTTTTTTTTTTTATTCTCCTTCTGAAACGCTTCTGTGTTTTCTGCAGTCAGCAATGCGTTCTGGGTCTGAAAAAAGATCTTTGGTTGTACTCATCAAACCTGTGTTTCTCCGTCTCATTTGATTGCTAAAAGTGAGCTGTATAACACAACCTGTTGATGTGTACAGGAATGTTATTTACCATAATACGAGCATTTAACTTGACTGGACACATGAAGGTTATATATATATATATATACATATTATTTATGTTTTTTCCTGTTAACATGTAATATTTGAAGCTTACAGTGAAACTTCCTATTGCTATTTTTTTCCCCCCCAAAATGGAACATTTGCTCTCTTTTTCTAGTTTGTGGTCGATTTATTAAATTATTGTGTGCAGTATTTTGTCTGAGCCTCATTCAATATTTAAAAAAGAATAATTATAAAGCCTTGACAGTAGTATTAGACAGTAGTATTGCACAGCTTGATTAAAAAAATTACCTTGTTTTCTTCTCCGGGGTGGTACTGTGTGCAACAAAAGGCATTTTCTGTATGGTTGAGTATCCATGACATTTAATCATAAATAGCAGAAATTTGAATAATGGAGGGTGGCCATGATGACGGTGTCATGTCTCAATGCTGAATGATACAGTATTCAATGTCATTGACGGAGCACTTGACCTGACCATTCTGCAATTCGCACTTTCTGGACACATTTTCAACCTGCCTCATTTTTTGCTATTTGCTATTCGGATGGTTTCCTTGACACTACAACGATACCTTGGAAAAAGCTGAAGCTGAAGTCTGCATTAAGGGTCATTCTTCTGAGCTCTCTTTTATTACAGTGCTTCATATCTGTATGCAAATGGGCTTGAAATAAAGAAGAAGGAAACAATCAATAGAGCACTGTTGACTGGAAAACTAAACCTTTTTCTTTACTTTTTATCGCCAAGCTCCAAAGTAAATCTGTTGCAACCCCGTTTATTTATTTTATTTTTTTAATTCTTTGTCCAAGCAAAAAAACAGAATACACATTTATCCCCATTTATGAAAAGGTAAAGTGCAAATGAGGTTGATTCCATAACTTGACATGCATTTTCACAAACATTTTTTTTGCAGGGGATTTTGACTGATAGTGGCAGTCATGCTCCAAATGCGTATTAAATGATGCTGTGAGTGTTTCCGTGTGGCATTTCAGAGCAAGCTGACAGGTCGGGGCCCAGTCTCCGTCCAACCGCCCTGCGGTGAACGTGCTGCGTTCACGCAGGGCCGCATGGTTGAAGTGGATTAAGTGATCTAAGCGAGTGCTGTGGAGGAGGACGCTCCGCCATTACGGTGAGTGATACTCCTGTTGCCTCTCTCCAACCGGCACTTCAAACTGCCAAAAGTGGGAGAGAAGGAGGGAAGGTGGGAACGCATGTTGGGAATGAGCCACCCTTTTCTTCATCATTTCATGTTAAGTGCACTTGCAGCTTGCAAATTGCCCACTTTCCCCCGACAGACCTAGAAGTTGGATTAAACAAACTGGCCACGCAATAGCGAGGAGGCGTAAGCTTGCATACGTTTTAATCGTGTTGCTGATTTGACTTATAAACCCCCAAAAGATTTTTCTTTTTTAAACCTTAATGAGAGTGTCGGCGTCCTTGTGGTCCGCTTGCATAATGTTTTGCCAAGTGCCACTTTACAGGACCTGTAAACTTCAGAACACTTCTCTTATTTTTATCAATTCACTATTCCAGGGGAGAGATGGCAAACGTTGCGCAGAGGAATATACATGCTTGAGTGACTATTTACAGCAGTTTAAACAAAGAATTTGAAATAAAACACTCCTTTAAAATTCAGCTCAGATAAAAAAAAGGGCATTTATAAAGACTGTGGAAGGCATCGCCACAGAACTTTGGAGCAAGTGTAGCTGAATAGGAATGACATTGGGCCTTTTGTTTCAAATTATTGCAAAGCCTTATCTTCAAATCTTGCAAAACAGTTCATTGTTAATAGCGTTAATCAGTAAAATGAACCACAGATCCCACAAGCTTAAACTCATCATATTCAATTCCATCGCCAATGAATGCTAACTTAAGTGTTAAGTATTTCTTTTTCTCCAATCAATATATCAGAAGAGTTCTGAGAACAGATGAAACAACTGTGTGTCTGGTTTTTGTACACTAATGTAAAACAAAATGCACCATTCCCACTTAATGATGAGCACATATTAACAGCTGTGACCTCTGACCTCCAGTAATGCAAGAGTTGTTATACAGCTTTGGTATTCTATATTCACTAGCGTGGCGTTTTCAGTGTTAGCATTCCGGCCCCTCTAATGGGTCTAAAGGAGGATAGTTCATTTCACCTTAGTGAGGCAAAAATTATTTATTTTGATATTAGGAATGAGAGGTTATGTTATTTATGGAGGATGTAGGTCTAATTTCGATGGTATTATCTCACATTTATTTTTATGGTGCTGTTTTGCATTCGAACTGACTCCAATCTGTCCTTGTCCTATATGATGTACTAATTTCCCCCTCGCCACCATTATTCACCTTGCCCATCCCATGACAGCTGTGAAAGATGTTACACGGGGAGCATGTCAATCAGCTTCTCCGGTGAAGTAAATGTGACGGTTATTCTGTGATGAGATGAAAGATTTGTAAGGGCCTTTATACTTTGGGGGCGATTCAAAGAGACATACTTTTCACAACAACCAATTCCCTGGCCTGTAACAGGAAGGAATGATGATTCATTCATGTCTTTTACAAGGTTGTGTTTTACATGTGAGTGGATGGGTGAGGGGTTGTGTGTGTGTGTGTGTGTGGTTGGGGGCGGGGGGGGGGGGGGGGGGGGGGTCGTCTTATCACGTGGGGGGGGGGGGGGGGGGGGGGGGGGGTTGTCGCTCCTACGTCCAAGGCTGTGTCACACAATAATGACTTCCTTTGAGCTGTGAAACGAGCATAATTATCTCCGTCTTGAAAAAGTGAAGGATGACAGATTTCAGATTGGGAGGAGGGAGTGAGTGAGTGTGTGTGTGTGAGAGACTCCACAAGAGGGTTTACAAGGATAGGCATGGTTCATTTATTTTGTATTGCACTTGCATGAGGTTGAAAAACGGAATGGTCAAAACCAATGCACCAATGATTGAGAAATCTCAACTTTCTGGCTATATTATTTTTCAAGCTCATCTGACAATGCAAGTCGGTATTATCTTTCATTGGAGCCTTCCTGACGGATAATGATCAAATGCAAATGGAAATTAACAGGGTGACATAGTTTGGGTTATTTTTTCTTTTGTACTCACCATAGGCACTTATTTTTTAAGAGGCTTTTCATGCCTCTACATCTATTCTGTCACTTCAGTGCCGCGGCAGTGAGAAGGGTTCACGGGTCACGGCAAAGTAGAGAGAACTGGATGAGTGAGAGGGTTCAAGTTCATGCAGAGAGTGGAGGATTGTGAATTTCCTAAGAAAACAGGAGCAGCCATCCGAGTGGAGGTCATGGACATTTCTGCATATGCTGATAGAATAGGTGGAAGCGTTGGAGGAGAAAGGCCTCTTAAAACCAAATGAACTAAAAGCTCTTGGTTTGAATGCTCTTCAGCCGATGCTCTGCCAAATGTACTCTACCTCGAATAAAGCACTCGGGTCAGAAGGGATGTTTTTTTTTTAAGCTTTTAGAGCAACTCTGATTCCCACTTAAAACCAACTCTAGTTCCCATTTCCATTGGCAGAGTGCTAAGCCCATTTGTCTGTGGTAAAGAGTTTTAAAAGAAAAAGATAAATTGTGTCGAAATGCATTAGAAACATTTAGAAATTTCACATGTAATGATTTTAACTCAGAAGAATCTAATAGCTTTTGTATGAAAAATGTTTTCACATCGATTTGACATGTTTTTCAAATTCTAGATTTGTTGTGGCATTTAACAAAAATGTAATCTGTGAGACTCACACACACGCACACATACGCACGCACTCACGCACTCTCTCCGTCTCTCTCTGTCTTTTTCTGTCTTTGACAATGTAATGCTTTGAAAATCCTCATGGTGGCAGCTTAAACATGTATAGTGACAAAAAAGTGGCTAAAAAATATATTTTTCAGGAATTGTAAAAACTGGTCTAAAAATCGAGAAAACGGACATGTGTAAGTAGTGTAACAAACCGCCGGCAACTGTGGCACGTGGGATCTATTTATGGGATTTATTGTTCTCATTAACATATATAACAAAGATTCTCATAGGCACTCGGGGAAAAACACTTCCAATTTGAACTAAAAGAACGGTTCATATTCAGGTCATGCAGGAGGTGAATACATTATTATTCATTATTTTCGGAGAGGACATAATTATGAGGAGAAGAGCGTTTTGGAGTTATCCCCATTCCAGGCCAGGAGGTGGCAGTAAGGCGGAAATACGTTGTTTGTCAGCCTGGGAAAAAAACAACAAAACGTAGAAGAAGAGGAAGATCACTGCTAGGTTAGCTTGGAGGGTAAAAGGTGCCAATATCACGTTGACTCAGGCAAACTATGCTTTTACGAACGGTCAGACCGTGGCTGCTTCGCTGCCGGAGTTTACCATTAGCCTGCACAAGACCTTACTATGCCGATAAAGTGGCTCGACTCGGCTCTGAACCGGATAAACATTCCTCTGAATATCAGGTAGGTTAGCAAGCGGCTAACGATAGCCAGCCCAACTTTCAGATCACAAATGTACTCTGTGCTAATATCGAGACAGAAGGCTAACACCTGACAGTTTGTCATCACGATAATCTGCTGATGCTAATGATGTTTGCATGAATGGTTTAAGACTTAAGATGACTTTGTCACTTAACCTCTCAGAAGCTCATTGTTGTCAGTGTAGTAGCCACAAGAGGTCAAATCTCTGAGTTTACACTGAGCACACAGCAGAAAACCCTGCTGGTGCTTCACTCCAACAACTATAAAATAATAATATAAAAACAAATTACTGGTCTTATTTCATTTAATTTCAAACTAAATATAATTTCTTTTATTTCTTTTATAGGTCGCTCATATGCCTCTTTAGAGCCCATTGGTGCCTCTCCAGTAAACAACATCTTTGACGTCGGTTTAAACTTGTCTTAATACCATTTAAAATGAGGCACTTAAATTTCACTGTGACACGAACAATTAGATGTTGTTTCCAGGGGACTGGGCTCTCTGTTAAACTGAATGTAAAAAGGCTGAATAATCATTTGCTCAGACTAACAAATCACTACACAGCACAACCGTCACCCCAATTCAATGACTTTCTCCTCTTTTTTCTATTTTGTGTTCAATGAGTATGCATTTAAAATAACACGCTGTTAAGACGGGTATAGGTAAACCTTTTATCATAAAGAAAACATTTATGCAGCAAGGTAAAGTATTCATTTTGCACAACCCTGGGTAAATGTGATATTTTTAGCTGCCTAAACTTTATCCAATTACTGAACTTTAATTTTATTGTTTTACAGTCATGAAATTGTGTTTTTTTTTTAAACACAACAAGTAAGAGTTAATCTATTGTGTTCTCATTCTGTCCTTAACCAAATCATCCTGATTGATGACAAACCAAAAGATATCACTAGATGGCACTGCAGACTCATTTTCTGCATGTTTGGGCCCAAGAAAAAGACTACGCTTAAAAAGCATTAACGTTTTTATTTGCACTGATGCTATTTAACTTATTTTCATTCCCCTTGAAAATTGCAGCTAGATTAGTGTTTCGAGGGTAGCAAACTCTACTGCAATTGTTCTTACAGCTGGCCTGAACAAATTAGTTAGTTCCATCATCATTCATTTACTAATGGGAAAGCAGAATATGATTAGTGTGTCAAACAATAGTTTTCATTGAAAGGCTTTAGTCTTATACATCATTTTCTTTATAATTATTGTGGATCGGTAGGGTGCTAATGAATGAATTTGCTTTGAGGGAAACAGGTTATTAATGTGATGATGCATTAACAATATTTTTTTCATGATCGGTATACTTGTTTTTCAGGAGAACTATGAACGAATGCAGGTTCTCATTGAGGAACTGAAAAGCCGTACAGAGAAGATTCGATTTGGTAGGTGTGGGCAATTTTTTTTTTAAAGAAAAACTGTGAATCTCATATTTGACACATTGCCATAGATATATTTATTCACAGTAGATATTTCATTGTTACCATATTCATCGTTGGCACCTCTAACTTCAAGTTGATTTCAATATATATACATATAGTACATTTAAAATGCTTATCTTAGTTTAGTTTTAAACGTTACAGGTTTGTTGTTTCAGTTCGGATCACTTGAACTCAAGTAGATATAGCACCAGACTATTTTAAGTGTTGTCTACATGCTGTTTATTTCTATGATCTCAGGCGGTGGAGAAAAAGCCAGAAAACTTCATACTTCTCGTGGTAAACTCCTGCCCCGAGAGCGTATAGACAGACTGCTGGATCCAGGGTAATACATCTACTCACACTTTTGGTCTTGACAAATTCAACCAGAAATTGTTCAAATGTTGTTACAATTGCACACATGCTGTTTAGTAAGAGCATGTTAAAAAAATCTAGATTGGTTTTATAATGAACGGTTTTCTTGCAGGACTCCCTTTTTGGAATTCTCTCAGTTTGCAGCCCACGAGTTGTATGGAAAAGAGGAAGTCCCAGCAGGCGGTATAATCACAGGCATTGGGCGAGTTTCAGGGTAAGTGCGATGAGCAGCTTTCTGCATTTATCTCCTGATATGTTGGGGTGTAATTATGCAACCATTATGAATCTGTTAAGGACTGCATTAATGAAAAAACAACAAAAAAAGAACTACAGCACACTAACATCCAGCCACATCACATGAAAGACATGATGGAGCTTGTGTTTTGAGCAGATATTAAAAAAATCGTATTTTTTGAATAGAGGTAACCAGCTTTCACTGTGGGAGAACCTATATTTGACCAGTGGATGTTTGTGCCAAAACAGTCCTGCACAATCTTAAGCTATTGTCCCTGCCCCGAAACGCAGAAAGGTCCCTAAACTGCCTGCAAAATGTTCAACGTTATGACAGATACACTGGGTTTTAAATTATGTTGTGTTACTTAAAATCATTTTTTTGTTTTTCAATCAATTTTAACTAGAGTTCTCCAGGAACGCCTGCCAAATTTTCATTGTTTTTTTGTTTGTTTGAATCCTCCTGTAGGGTGGAATGTGTTATTGTTGCAAATGATGCCACAGTCAAAGGGGGGACATACTTCCCGGTTACAGTGAAGAAGCACCTTCGTGCTCAAGAGATAGCCCAGCAGAACCACCTGCCATGCATTTACTTGGGTGAGTATCTTTATTTGAACTAAAATGGTTTGGTAAGACCAGAAGCATGTACTTTCACCACCACAGTAAAATATGAAAGAAATGATGAAGATTAAAACTAAGTTCATTTCTCAGTTAAATCAGCAGTAGAAGTTTTATTTATTTTTGCTAATCTGTGAATTCTCCAACTATTTTGATGCCCTCGTCTATTTCAGTGGATTCTGGAGGAGCCAATCTGCCCAGGCAGGCCGACGTCTTCCCAGACAGAGATCATTTCGGACGCATTTTCTTCAACCAGGCCAGGCTGTCCTCAGAGGGCATAGCTCAGGTGAGGCTTCTGTTCTCATTGTGTTTCACATGTTCATCACATAGCACATTCAACGCAGCTCTATGGGGAATTGTTATCCTTTATCATCGTAATTCGCTCTCCTCCTCTTGGTTATAGTCCTTTCATATAGCCTGTAGATATGTTGGATATTTTACGTATTCTAATACCTTGATTGATTGTCCTAAAATGAATCTATCATATTTTAATCGTGAATGTGACTACTGTCTCTCCAGGTGACTAACATTGCATGTCATGCAAGTATTCTGCTTCTTTTCTGCAGTCATATTTATTTATTACCAGTAGATTTAGGTTGATAATTAATCTTCATGAAAAGTTGCTAATTAAAAACGTATTACATTGGAGTGTTGCTTCATCAGGTTTGATTCTACAAAGTTATGGTGTCTGTTGAGTTAATTGATTATGTGTTCATTTGGTGTCAAGGCTTTCATGAGTATCTGTTGTGTGTGTGTTTTTTTTTATTAATTTTTATTAATGTTGTATCTGATGCTTAACTGGATTTTAATTGAATAGAATGTTACCGTTGTGCTTTCAGATAGCTGTTGTGATGGGCTCATGCACCGCAGGAGGCGCATACGTACCAGCGATGGCTGATGAAAGCATCATTGTGCGGAAGCAAGGGACTATTTTCCTTGGAGGACCTCCACTGGTGGGATTTTTACACTAAATTACTTTCCAGTGGCTCACACTATTGGATGTTGTAACGGCAGATACCACTAAACAAAAATTCTGCATAAATATTCAGTTTGAATCTCTTTGCCTTTGTCTCAACAGGTCAAAGCTGCCACTGGGGAAGAAGTTTCTGCAGAGGATCTCGGCGGCGCTGATCTTCACTGCAAGTATGAAATTAACATATGTTAAATATATCTATATGTTTTTACAGTATATAAATATTTATCAGCTTGCCGTGTGGATATGAAGATTGTGACCCTTAACCCAAAAAGTTTATGTCAAATGTAGTTATACAATTGAGATGGATATAAATATTTATAAATGATTAACTAAAATGGTAGATAGATACATATATATTTAAAGGATTAAATCATAGTAGAATTTGGAAAAAATAATTTGGAATACATCTTTTGCTCTGGTTAAACACATGCGCCGATCAGTGTCATGAGTGTAATGATGTATGTGTTGCAATACATTTTGCAGGGATCAATTTTCTGCTTTCTTTACAGAAAATCTGGCGTGACAGACCACTACGCTTTGGACGATAATCATGCGCTTCATTTGGCCAGAAAGGCCGTGCGAAGCCTCAACTACAGGAAAAACATTGACGTCAGTCCAATATTTGTTGTTATTATTAAGATTTTATTATTCTCCAAGTTATTGTGAGTGCACGTCCTGTAGACACTGAGCCTGTTTTTTTTTTTTTTTTCCTTTTTCAGGTCACCACAGAACCTGTCGAAGCCCCTCTCTACCCTGCAGATGAACTCTATGGCATAGTGGGAGCAAACTTGAAGCGCAACTTTGATGTCAGAGAGGTATATGTCCTTTCTAAATTTCTTTCGAAGAAGAAAGTTTGCTGGTTGTAGAAACATTTTCAGATTTCAACATGGCAATACTCAAATGTATAACTTCTTAAATTATAATGACATTTGATCTGATATAATGATGTCATAGTCCATTTAAAAATGATTGTTTAGCTCTGCTCAGACCCTTACTTGTATTTTGTGTGAGAGTCACCGTCAATTTAATATATGTCTTATAGTCTTCCCATCAGAAAGGAAGATTTAGAGGACACAGATGCAATGCACTTTAAACACTATTTCGATGTCTGTCTGTTATCGGCAGCTGAGTCGATAATGGACAAGCGGCATCAATCACTTCTTGCTCTTCCTGGCAGGGCTTTCCACACGGTCCCATTTGGTGTAAAGCCCGTGCCTAAGATTCCTGATGTAGACACGCGAGCAAGACTTACTGCTTACCCTGGAGAGGTCAAAGTGTGTGTTGTGTAGCACAGTATTGACAGTGCAATTAAGATGAAAAATCAACTGGCTTCTCCCTCATTACAGATCCCCAGTAATCGCATTTTCAGAGAGGCGCGGCCTTAAATCAAAAGTTAATTCACTTAAGCCAATAATTATTTATATAAGCAGACAGGTCATATGATGTTCTTATTTTTTACAGCGCCTGCGAAAGCACCATGACCAGCGATGTATTCATCCGATTATTGGTCCACTGTCTTCTTCTCTGAGATGGCATTGCTGGCTTTTCCTACGTGACCGTGTTTTTAATTTTCAGGTCATCGCCAGAGTTGTAGATGGCAGCAAGTTTGATGAGTTCAAGGCTTTTTATGGAGACACACTTGTCACAGGTATGAGAAATGCCATATTCTTTCAGTTTCTTCAACCTTTGGCCTCTCTCTTGAATAAATGCCGTTTGATTGATGAAATATGGCTAATATGTGCATCTTCAGGTTTTTCAAGAATATTCGGGTACCCTGTTGGAATCATTGGCAACAACGGTGTCTTGTTTTCAGAAAGTGCAAAAAAGGTAAATATAGTTTCAACGCGACACAATGTCCAGATTTCACACGAATGCATGCACGTCATACCGGCAAAATATGTAAAAAGTCTCGGGATGATTACAAGTTTTCAAAAGGTTCAGTGTTGCATTGGGTATATCTCAAAATGTTCACGCTGAAACGGTGGAGATGGAATTCTCTGTGGAGATTTTGTTCCCGAGAACAGTGAATCCCAATATTTCTCTCTTGGGGGAGCTTCGGTGTTCAAAGATGTTTTGTGCTGACACTTCTTTGTGGAGGCGGGGAGTTTATCTCCTTCAATAAGCGATTGCAGCTATTGTCTGGGCCATCTCACGAGGACGCTGATGAATGGCATTTTAATAACATGGCATTTAGACACCATAGACGAAGCCAAATCACGATTTTCATTTAATATAATTCACTTAATTTGCCCGGAAGAGTTGTTTACGCAGCCTCGGGAACGACGAGGAGCCGAATTTGTGATTACAGGCCGCCGCGTTCTTTCAAACACATCGGGAATTAGATAACATGCTTGAAAAGAAGAAAAACGGTTTCTTTGATTACATTTCTTTGAAGTCTCAATACGAGAGTATGGACATTGGCTATCTCATCACTTCAATTACCGAGACTGACGCAGTGTTTTTGACAGAAAGGCGCGGAACAAAAAAGCTCAAATAGCCTATTTAAGAAAAATCAATACAGCACCTGCATTATGTAATATATTTCTATGTCACGCCGGTGCTGCCATTAGACGTACTCTGACATGTTAAAAGCTTTTCCTCAGGTATTCATGTTTATGTGTGTGGGAGAGGTGACAAACACAAAAACGAAATTATTCAATGTCATGTGTTGTGCACAAAAAGTGGAGCAAACTGATTTTTTTCACCCAGTGCCAGATTCTATTGGTTTCGGCTGTCCTTCATATTGTTCACAGGTTGATCCGCTGTGTGAAAACCATTCCAGGTGAAGGCAGCTGAGTAATTCAGTAAACAACGTGTATGTAAATGAGATGTCTCCACACAGTGCACAGTGTCTGTTGTGTTTGTTTGGTGGTGCGACGGCTCCTGGCAGCTTTGTATTGTGCTGTGATTTTTTCTCTTGGCAAGCCTGAGGGCCACTCTGCTCCCCGCATGGCAACGCAAAAAAGAAGCAACAAAACAAACGCACATCGAGTGTGAGAGACGTCTTTATCAACCTGATTAACTTTTGTGTGGCCTGGCCCTAAAATGAAGATGAAGAGTGAGGTGACCTGGACAAACCCATGAAGAAGTGGTCCATTTTTTAAAGCCGGTATCACAAATATAAATTGGAGAATTCAAGAGCAGTTGCCATCCTTATTTATTTTCCAAGAAGTCCAAATCTTGTAGTTGCAGTGTGCAGTTCATGAAATTCAGTGCGTTCTTCCAGTCTCTGTTTACACATTTACACTGCACTCTCTTCTGCAGTTCATTGAAGGTTCACACTCTACTTGACTTCGCTAGATGGGAAGGAAAAAATATATATCTATCAGTACCAAACTGATCATTTATTTTGATTAAATAGTCCCGGTCTGTATTTTTCTTAACTGAATGTTACTTTCCCTATTTTTCAGGGGACACATTTCATCGAGTTGTGTTGCCAGAGAAACATTCCACTTATTTTTCTCCAAAACATAACAGGTCAGTGGGAATTCTTGATGTGAAACACATTTTAATGAGACAGATATTTAACACGACATATATCCTCTTCGTTTTCTGGCTGATAGTGGAATCGGGGCCACCTAATAAACCAGTTCGTTTAATTTACACATTTTTATCATCCTCAGTTATACGTCTATTTCTTGTGAATGCACGGTCCGTCTCCGTTTTAGGGTTCATGGTGGGTAGAGAGTATGAAGCGGGAGGAATTGCCAAGGATGGAGCCAAGATGGTGACCGCCGTCGCCTGTGCTAATGTACCCAAGATTACCGTCATCATTGGGGGCTCCTACGGGGCAGGAAACTACGGCATGTGCGGCAGAGCCTACAGGTGAGAAAGGGTTAATGCGACCTCTTGCCCATTAATGCAGAATTTTGGCCGTCTAGATTATTATTCATGAATAATCCGATAAATGCGTTGTGCATGCTGTTTGTGCAACAAGAGGGTGTTAAGTGTGTATTTTTACATATTTTAGGGAGGAGATAAGGAGATACAAAAAGATGGCTTGAGAATTGAAACATTTCAGCACATGAAAAATCATCTAAAAAGCTTCTTCTGTTCCACATTTCCAAGTTCTCTCCATTTCACATCCATTTCAAACTGAATAGTCTTCATTTAGAATAACAATAACCAATGACTACTTTTTTAAACACAAGCAAACCAGCACTGTTTCTCCTCTTGCAGTCCCCGCTTCCTGTACATGTGGCCGAATTCCCGGATCTCCGTCATGGGCGGAGAGCAGGCCGCCACCGTCCTGGCCACCATCACTAAGGACCAGAAAGCACGCGAGGGAAAGGAGGTGAGCTTCACAGATGAGGCTCCAATTGGGTCGCCAAAAATGATAAACATTATAAAACAGACTCTTTCTTTCAGTAATGGCTTGACGTGGCACTTAATACAGGGATAAAACGATATCCGTGGGAAGTGTTACGGTGATGATTTACCCCGAATGTGCAGTCGTCAAATAAATGTAATTTAACCGTGCCAGGTTTGCTGTTATGGTTGTATTAAGGTTGCGTTAAGACAAGTGACGCGTCCTATCAGCCCCCTCATGGCTGCCATTTCAATTAGTGGTTAAGATAGTTTAACAATATAAAGCATGAAAATGACTGAAAAGGTACTAAAAATGAATTGTTTTTTTTCTTGGCTATTCTTTTTTCACCTGTGAACAGTTATGAAGTATATCAGGTTATTTAACCAACATACAGCGCACCAAGATTGTGTTGGAAGTCCAATTAAGCGGCATGGCAATAAATCATATCTTCATTGAGGTTCTATTATTCAGTTTAGAGGTGCAAAGATTATTAAGTTGATGATAAATTGATTCAAGTCATCGATCTTTGAGTGAAAATGCCTTGCACACGTATGAAAATCTATTTAAAACTTTTTTTTTTTTTTTACAGTTCACGGCAGAGCAAGAGGCTGCCATGAAGGAACCGATTGTCCGGCGCTTTGAAGAGGAAGGCAGCCCCTACTACTCTAGTGCCAGGTGAGTCCTGAAGCATTATGGTAAGATGAGGCACTGAAGAGCCATAACTGGAGGGTATGCACTTGTTATGTCATTGCGCTCTTATACATCGGTACCAAGAGAAAATATGCTATCCACTGGAAAAAATGACTGGTGAAAGGAGTACAACAAAAAAAGCCACCAGCATTTGTTTCTATTTTCTTTTTTAATTATTCCCTAAGAAGACATGTGCTCCTGCTTTTTCAAGTGCTAAGAAACCACCAGTAATGCTTTTCCTTCCTCTCCATTAGATGTTCTGTTGTTTTGCTAATGTGATCCATATTTGCCTTTCATTAAGTCCTGTGGGCAATTTTTTGGCTGTATGTGAGCAGAGCACATATCAGATTATTTCTTAGGTCTTACCGCCAAGAATATGATTGAAAATTGTCAACATATATTGCGATGCAGAGAGATGCACTAAATGTATTAAATGACGAAGATTCATTATTTCATTAACTGGTAAAGGGCTTTGATGAGTTAAGAAATCTGCCCAAATAAAACATAAAACCATAAAACCCATGCTTGCCGTTACTTTAAAGAGAATACTCAAAATTCGAAAAAATAACAAGAATAATAACTATATATTATGAATATTTAAAATAATAAAAATTCTCTTTGACAAGAATAATCCTGCCCGCACCAGCCACAATCCTCTGGATGTTAATAGAGGCCATGAACACTCCTTTATCTGTAGAGATAATACATCACTAAATACCTATGTGATACAAAACAATGCTTTGATTTCAGGAGAAAAACGAGAAATCTTCCCAAAACTCTCACCACTAACAGACACAGCTGTAGATGAGTGGGTTGTAATGTACCGTCTTACAGTAATGCATTTTCATTCTATTTCACAGACTGTGGGATGACGGGATTATTGATCCTGCCGACACTCGTCTGGTTTTGGGACTGAGTCTCAGTGCGGCGCTGAATGCACCAACGAAGAAGACGCGTTTTGGAGTGTTCAGGATGTAATTTTTATTTAGTCTGTGCAGGTACGGCCCCCCTCAGATTTAGCAGAGTTGTATTTATAGTGGTCTTTGTCGTTTTTATTCCTGATGATCTTAAATCATAAAACATTATGAAGCAACACCAGAGTGCAAATAACGCAATCCTATTCTTGGAGGGGGACTAATTGGATGATGAGGTGTTGCTGTGAGGTTGTGCCTTAACTGTTACTATACTAATATAAATGCAATTTGAGACATTAAGTGTTTCCTTGGGGGAATTAGATTGTTCTTTATTGCTGTAAATGGAGTATTAAAAAAAAAAGTGACTGTAAGTATTCTGTCTTTCCTGGATGATTACTGTTCCTGAGTGTTAACAGTGGCTGACAAGAGGAATCCATGAGGAGAACAACCGGTCATGAGGGGGCAGTGTTAAGCCGTAAGTAGCCCACTTGTATCGCTACCAAGGGATGATGACAACACACTTGACATTTTTCAAGCTGAGGGCTTTTTGTTCAGATAACACATGATGATTGTTCTGCTATTTACAGACGAGCTGGAAAATCAAACCGACGTTTAACCTTTTTTCGAAGCTGTCCAGTAATCAGCTTTGCGTGCTTTACAATTGCGTTCCAGCACGCAGGAATAGAAAATACTGAAGTTTTAGTAGATGACATGCCAGAGGCAGTGTGCTGTGTACCGAAGCTGAGCTACAGAGATGGAGATTAAGTGTCCCAGCTGGCCACTCTTCTCTTTTCTTCCCCCTCGTTCTGTGGTCGTTTGTCAGTTTAGCTCTACCACTGAACACGTGGTACCCAGTTGGTATGCTCACATATAGGACATCTGAAATCACTCTGGCAACAAGTTTCTTCATTTCCTGCCACTTTTCTCCGCCTGCGGATTAGATGCAGCGGTGGACTGGAATGTTTAGATATCTTCAGGCAGAGAGGTGCGTGCGTGCGTGCGTGTTCACCACCCACACACTCCACCCCCTCCTATCACCAATTTCAAATTTTCTTCTACCAAAAATGCCTGTAGGAAGCATGAGCAAATGGCATGAACCCGTTTTAGAAGTTTTTTTGTTTGGTTCAGTTTATGCAGATAAGCTATGCTGAGAGCTCACGAAATCCCCCAAACAATATCATTCCACATTGGAAGGGACCAGACCACAAGACCTTTCCCGTTAGAAACCCGTTCTGTGTCGCCGTCATGTCAGTGACGTGTCTGCATTGTGGTTTTGTGTCAATAGCTGATGGGTTGCTGTGTGTGGGTTGTGGTATCCAGGAGACCTGGGCAATCTTTTTCAAATTTCAGAGTGCTTCCAATAGTATGCCAGTTATCACTGTCACAACAAAGACTCACATTTCCTCAGCCTCTCTTTGCTGCAATCAGTCATATTCTAATCAAGGTGACGGCTGAGAGTATTATTCTCCCACATCTTAGTCGGGATCTATTCTCTTAATCCACCTCACCCACATGTACTGAATGTTATATCTTTTGTGAGGCTTACTGGCACTATGTTGTGTGAGTGTTGTGCAAAAAAATATCAAAGCCTGGGCAAAATCTGGTTAAATTATTCATTCTTTGTCAAATTATGATTCAATTAGAGCCCGCCCTGATACTGGAGCTCACTGACACTCTGACAGATCTGCATGGACAGTTATGACTCATGTCGAAGTCACCCCGCGGCCTAAAAATAATCCTGTCTGAGTCTTAATGTCCAGTTTCTAGGAGGCATTTCGTTTATTGTCAGCTGTGGACATGGGTGAAAAATGAGGTCTGCGAAGTCTGCCATCCCCTGCTGAACCCGAGAGCTGCTGTCTTCAATCTGAAGGTACGTTTGTGTATTTCTGATAAATTCCCTTTTACTTTCACGTCAGTGCAATGTTAGTTTCTCTTCAACTGACCTCTTTGAGACCCAATATAACTCATTGTGTCGGAAGGTAAAAGAGAAGAGAATGGCCATTAAGCAAATGAAGACGTTAACCCATCACAGATATAGATCTATATAGACATACTAACATACTAATCCTCTTTTATTTCAACGTTTCAGCTGAGGTCTTCAAGCAGATGTCATGCATCGTTCAGCATTTTTATTTAACATTGGCATGAGCAAGACAAGACAAGGAGATAAAACAAAGGTAAGCATGTGTTTGAGCTGTGGGGGGTGCAGGGGTGTTCATTTAAAGACAACCTAATTTATTATTGCAGCTTATTAATGCAGAAACAAATGTTTTAATAGAAATATACTCTGGTCAGACGCGCGAGGTGACCCTTCACTTTCGGAGTCATAAGTGTTGCCTTATACAGCCTGTGTGGGTATACAGCCAGTGTGTGTGCGCGTGCGCGCGTGGGCATGCGTGTCTGGACATCCATAGTGTTTCTGCAGGGATTTTTTACAGTTTTTAAGTGTGTTTTTGTGTTAATGCATGGGTATTAGTGGTAGTTATTGTATATTCGTGTGCGTGCGTGCCTGATCGTTTGTTCGTGTGTGTCTTGGCGTATATGTGTAAAGAGACTGGCCGTGTGCTGCATTCGACGTGTGCACCTCCCCCAGACTGACGGGGCCGGAGGTCCAATGAGATAAGTCGACATATTGAGGCTGTCAAATCAAAAGCCAAAGAGGAGGCGCCATCCCGTCGTCGTCTGTAATTACGTCATGCACAAACAGCTGGTGGTTGGCAAAAAAAAGAAAAAAAAAAACCCGTGGAAAAAAAAAAAAAAAAAAAATGTAGAGCGGCAGGCACATCGGCGGAGACCTGCACCCGGGCTGGAGCCCGGATCCTCCGTGAGGTGAGCGCGATGTGTGGAGCGGAGCGGCCCGGCGGCGGCGGCGGCTCGGGAGGCGGCCCGCGGCGGCTGCTGCTGTGCGCCGCCCTGTGCGCGCTGGGAGGTGAGTGCGCGAGCGAAGAGCTGTCCTCTGTGCTGGTGGTGCTGAAATGGTCCTGTCGCCGCAGACGCTTCTCTGTCCCCCCCCCCCTGGGTCTTTCTCTGTCACTGCCTGCTGTGGATCCATCCACCGCTCCGTGCCGGCAGCCGAACGCGGTTGTGTGTGTGTGTGTGTGTGTGTGTGTGTCTGTGTGCAGCTCCGCGGTGAAACGGACAAGGCTGCTGGGGATTGTGTCAACGCGACACATCTGCTCCGTCGGTGTTGCATGTAGGCTGCAGTCCCGAGGCTTGATGTTTGGTTGTTTCGTCTCTTAAAATGAAATTCATATGCATACATTTGTTTGTCGTTGTTTTGCTTTGTTGGTAGACATAAAGACGAGCTGGCACGTGATTTAAAGTATGATCGGAATGATCAATCATAATTATACATGCATTCTAAACGTGTATTTTTCATTATTATTTGTTGCTTTTGTCACATGCTGAACTGGAAGTCGAGATATTGAATTGAATAACGTGGCGAGTGAAATCTAAATATTTGTGGCATTTATTTGTTTAATCAAAATCCAACTGACTAACACTCTGTTATTGTTGACTTGCATTGACTTCCCGAAAAAATAATAATAATATATATATATATATGTATATATAGAAAAAGGGAAAACGCTGTCCTTGCTTCGGGACAGCGTTGTGAAACAAACCCCCTGGCTGCTCAGTTGTGTGACAACAATGGATCCGTACCTACAGCACACACTGTGCTGACTGTGGTCGGCTCTGTCTGAGGATGTTGCAGTCCCTTGGCAGACTTGTTGCTGTTTTTGCTCCATGAGTTTTGGTATATTTTTTCCAACTTGGATTGAAGAGAAGGTTTAGATTGACCCTGCATGGTTGGAATAGTACATATTATAAGGAGGAAGAAGAAATATTTTTTTTTATTGTTTATTTAACTGAACAACCTTGATCTTAGGCTTTTCATCCACTCCAGATAGATTGAGTCTGAATGTTCTGGTTGTCTGATCTGAGCGTGTTTCATGTGTGACATCTCTGTTGTCTATGTCTGTGAGGTTGGTGGAGTGTGTGTGTGTGTG
>JAFBJU010002445.1:224760-238293 GCA_016785305.1 Colistium nudipinnis
GTGTGTGTGTGTGTGTGTGTGTGTGTGTGTGTGTGTGTGTGTGTGTGTGTGTGTGTGTGTGTGTGTGTGTGTGTGTGTGTGTGTGGTTTGTTCCTGTTGGTGATGGTGAGCAGGATGAATCGGGGCATATGCTGTACTTGACTAGATATGGGAATGAATTGATTGTTAATATAACATTCCCTTTGTTTATTTATTATCGTTACGTTCCTCTTTTACAATATGTATCTGATAAATATTTGAAAAAACATCTAAGATATCCAAAAGCGCAGCCTTTTTCCTGTGAAGTTTAGCAGATTATCCCGTAAGGTATTCAAGGATAAGTCACTAGGTGAGGTGAGGGAAAGCAGGATTATGCGTATATTAAGCCTCCAGCCGAGTAAGTCAGTGTTTGGGAGGTGCTGGTTGAAGAGATTACAGATTTCACAACTGTGCTGGAAGAAAGCCTCTAAGCATCCTTGCTGCTTTCACCCTCAAATGAGATGTCATTATTTAGCTGACAGGCGAAAAATGTTTTCCCTTTTTTACACGGTTACTGCTCAACATAACACTAAGTGTATTTCTAGCATGTGGATGTGAAAATGTTATTTTTTTTTGCAGGGCAACATTCTTATTTGTTCAAACGGGATATTTGAAAATCCTGGTTTGAGTCGTAGTTCGATCGCCCACAATCTCTCTGGGTGGAGTTTGCATGTTCTCACCATGTCGGCATAGATTTTCTCCCCCCTTCTCCTACAGTGCACTGACATCCACAGTGGAGTAAGGTTAATTGGGGACTCTAATTGCCCATAGGTGTGAATGCGAATGGCTGTATGTTGGTCCTGTGATTGGCTGCTGGCCTGCTCAAGATGTAACCTGCCTCACCCAAAGTCAGCTGGGATTGGCTCAAGCTCAATCCCCATGGGTGGATGGAATTTGCCATGTGAAGTCAAGGTCACATATATTGAATGTTAATTAGTCACAAGAAGCCCAGGTGCTGATATGTAGACTTTTCACATGCACCCAGCCATATATCTTATTATGATTATTAAACAATAAGAAATAGTATGTGAAATCTGTTTCACAAATATTTACTACTTGCAATCCATCTTGACAAACGAGAAGTAAAATAAAAACACATATCCCTCACCTGTATACAGACTGGAGGAAAGTCAATAAGTGCAAAATGTCCACTCTATAAGCACCTAGGTCAAATGAATGAAACGGTCGCATTTTATATGTAATGTTTATCCACCATTTCAACACCTAAGTGTAGCTTTTTGATTCCTATCAACCACAGTCTACTTGCATATCCCATGGGGTGCAGAGGTTTTGAGATTTGAGGAGATGAATAATTTGAATACGATTAGAATATTTTTAGATTCAGACGTAAAACTACAAAATAAAGAAAAGCCGAGATTGGAGGTAAGTCTGACAAGTTCAGATAATGTTATGTAGCAGACTTCCTTTACCTCCAGTAATCATCTGACATGCTCCATTACCCCCCAGTTAGGTACCAGTGACTGTATCAAAACACTTCATGATGATTTATAGTATTTATTAAACATGGAAGGGTTATTCACTTACTTGCAAATATTGATAGTGAGTCATTCACTATGAGTGGTCTTCGCTGTCCAATATTTTACGTTTGGTGGGCTTATTGCACACTCCCCCTGTGTTTGTGCCAAACTCCATTTGCTAACCACTTCAATCTGTGAAGCGTTTCCTCTCAAGTCATAGGTGTCGTCCGCGTGATGAAATGGCCACGGAGAACTTTTCATAACAAGAAAGCTCATATTAAAAGCAGAAAGCAGAGCAGAGGAAGGCCGTGAGCTTTGTAAAGATTTTTTTTTAAAGGCTTTATCTCTTACAAGTAAGAATGCTTCATTCCTCCGTGCTCTGTTCCTTTAGTATTCCAGATTGCCTTCATAGGTGAGAGCTGGCACGGGCTTTGAAGAGTGGTAATAGTGTGGGGGAGAGGAGAGGCAGGCATTTTTCTCTTTTCACTATTGCACATTGGAACACATTGAAGAAAACCCTTTTCCTGCCCACCTCTCGTCCCTGTATGGGGTCTTCTTGTTTCTTTTTGTAGGACAATGAGTAGAAAAGGCAAATGATTTCCGGTCTTCATTGCGCACTCAAAAGTGGTAATGTGAAACAATTGCTCGTGTCCAACTTGCAGAGGAGATAAATTCAACTGGAGAATGTCCGTATTCCCAGAACAGATGGTTGAGCTGGTTGACGTGCACCAACATGAAGGGAGTGTGCTACAAATGGAAAAAAAAAAAAAAAAAAAAAACAGTGAAACATCACAGTGCACTCTCATTGTTCTAATGGAATACAGCTTCCGTCTTTGTTGTCCACTTATGTTTGTATTTATAACACTTATATAAGAGACGCAATATGCTCCAGTACGGCAATTAACAGCCTCACACATGCCCCCCCCCCGCCCTCACTTCAGTCCACTCAAACCCCCCCCCCCCCCCCCCTCCGGGTGTGCGTGCTGGCTGCCCGCTCGGCTCCTGTATGTTCTGCAGCAGATTACACCTGTCACTTGTTTCTGCTGCCTCTCTATGCAGAGCCGTTTGGTGGGATGTAATCCAAGGCTTTGGCATGGTGCTGTACGCGTTCATCTCCCAATGTGCTGATATAAAAGGAGTTTAAGTCTGTGATTACATGTTTAAATGATGTGGCTCTCTTCAGTTTCCTGGGTTTCCAGGAGAGGCTTTTTTTTATGATGGGCACGAAGTAACTATTAATGCCAATGTACATTTATTAAAAACATATTTATAATAATAGTTATGCCTTGTTAGTGAGCGTGGCTTTGAGGTCTGGCACTTGAAAGAGGTCCCAGACGTCATGAGGAGGATCTCCCAAATCTCCCATGACCTTTCTTTTTTATATCTTGCTCTGCCCCCCTGTCAACGTTGTCACAGAGTTGTCACTACTTATTAAACATCTCCATCAACCAAACTGGATGGTTCTGAATTAAATGTGCCGCAACCACCCACGGTCCTTGTGTGATGTATCCTAATTACTTTGACGATCCAGTGACTTTTTTTTTTCCAGTGCTATCATCAGGTCACATTTAACATTTGTCTAATATGTATTTTTATTACTCTATGAGGCTGCGAATCTAACGTGATTCCCATCAACCTTAGCTGCGGTTTATGTGAAGAGCAAATTCTAATAACTAATTGTACTAGTTCAAAAATATACAACTTTACCTAATAAACAGTAATGTGTTTTTAATAATCATAAATATAATAGTCATTTAAGTATGTTCACCAGCATGGTCAACATCATATGTTTCATATCGTCACGTCGGCATGTTTCTGACGCCGCCAAACACGGCTGCACAACCGCTTCAATGTCTAAATGAGGTTACTACCTCTCTCCCTAATGTTCCCTGATTCTCTCGCCCACAGATTGCCTTTTTGTGACCGAATACTTCACCCGCACGCCTCGGAAACTCAACGCGTTCAACTCGTTCGCCAGCGTGGAACTGTTCCACTTCAATGTGCCTGAGGACACCATGATGGCCGTGTGGAACCTCATCACCTTCAAGGAGCAGGGCGGCACATTCGGAGACAGCTGCCCCAACCGCAACGTGACCGTGTAAGACAACGAGTCTGATTTCTCTCGTCCTGAAAGCCTATCGTTTTTCTTTTGCCAACAGAGATACAAATCTGCTCCTTCTGTGGGGTATAGTACATATATAATCATAGCAAGTATCTACATCTATTGTCTTTAACCGCGGGGATTTTTTTTTTTTTTACTGGTAAATGTTTAGCCCAGAGCATTGTCAGTGTTGTTTAAGCATTATTAAAGCTTTGAATGTTACCTGTTTTTTTTCCTGTGGTTATCACATTGGAATACACAGGGCTTTGATTAAATTTTAGCTCACTAACAGGAATTGAATTTTGGCTTCCTGATTAATAGGTACTTCAGGTCCGGGGCTCCACCAGTAATCAATCCCCTGTACACCGGCTTCCCTCGGGACACGGTTGTCCCAGGATCCTTTGCTGTGACTCTGACCTGGACTCTTCCCAACCGTACAACCGGAGCCTTCAACGTGACCAGCCCTCTCCCTGGGGACTGGTTCCTCGCCGCACATTTACCCAAGGATGAAGGCAAGATCTCCGTCAAGGTGAGCCTGAGCCATTCGTCACAGACATGCTAGTTTTCCAATACATTTTGTATCTGTATTTTTTTATTTAATTTTTTTTGCCACTGTTGTCTGGTCAGTTCTTTTTTTCACAGTATACATTTGAACAGATATAAACAATTGTAATAACAATGGCCCATTTCCTACAAGTGTTCAAGTGAGCCAGCAAACACAATACAGGGACACTGGAACTAGATTACCGAGATGCAGTGATTTTTTATTTATTTATTTTTTATTATTATAATTTTTTTTTAACATGACCACGCACACCTTCTGCTTTTCCTTGCATAATGTGAACATGACTTAATTGACATCCATTATGAGTCTTCAGCTCACCAACAGCTGATGGGAATGTTGTCATGGTATTTAGATATAATCTCAAGTACTGCATTTATTCAAATATCAACATTTCTTCCTGATATTGGCCATACATTAAAAGTTAGGGGGCGGGGTCATCACATTTATCACCTATAACGGCCTATACAAATTTCACTTTTCGCGTCCAGGTAGGAGAAGTTAGCTCCTTTCCTTTTTTTGCATTATTAATCTAAATGTGACAATGTGACCGACACAGCAGTAACACACCAAAAAAACACAACACAACCTTGGAACCATGTAGAATGAATATGTCTTAGAGCAGTGAAGGAAAAGCTTGAATAACGGTTTGTGTTATATATCTCTTACTAATGGAGACTGGCAAAACAGAAGCTGATTTATACTAATGTGATGTAATATGATTTTGGTGTGATTTACCTCTAAACTATTCTATGCATCGTTACTTGACCTTCCGTCATGATTGGGGGGGGGGGGGGGGGGGAAGAATACAAATTATGTTAGTATTGGTGGAGATTAATATTCCACTTTGCGCTGCAGAGCTTAAAGAGGCAGAACGCTGTCAGACAGTGTTGCTTCATCTTATCGTGTTCTCTTGTTTGTCTGCATAAACGCCTGCTGATTTCCATTTCAGGCAATTTATTTGTCACAGTTTTTTCCTTTGTGCTTGCGTTTTGCGATTTTTTCAGTGGCAGGCAAAAGCACCTGGAATACAGAACAAACACAACTATCATCAAAAAGTTGGGTTCATGTAGAGAGGAATTGGTTTGCTTGGGGGTGGGGGGTACTAGAAGGCAGCCATGGCTAAAATGTAATCGGCATCCAATGACGCACTGTATAGATGGAGATTACATTCTGTTTTTCTTTTGTCTTTTTTTAAGAAACATTGCTTTCTCGAGTAAGCAAGGGTGAACGCATTGCAAGCAGATCGGGAGGATTCACACTCCATCAGTTACAATCGCGGTTAAATACTTAATTTATCACACAGTAAATGAGGCTTTATCTCTCCGCGTACTTTGCCTTGCTGAAATCCAATTGCTACCTAATTGTTTTTTCTCCGAATTTGTGGTTGAAGCCAAGTGTTACCAAATGTATTTCTATTTCTGAGCCTCAGAGATCCTATAGGCAGTAAAAACAAACGTACATTCCATTACTCAAAATGTGCACAGGGTTGTGGTTTATGATCATTAAATCAGCCTTCGACATAATGCCTTTACCAGTATACATTAGGCTTTTAATATATCCTGGATACTGGCCAGCACACATTGTCTACTGTCAGTACAATAGCGCTCAGTCTGAAACTGGCAATACATACTGACAGATTCGTTATTATATAGTTATTGTAAATGTTCATCATTCTTCATACTAAAACACATGTTGCTTATTATTTATTCTTTTACAATTTCATGACCTTGCGTTATTCCTGCCGTGTAGTCCTCTTTGTGAGCTATTTGCATCCTGTGAAGAGGGAAAATTAATTTAATATTTTGTGTGTGTATGTATATATATATATATATATATATATATATATACAGTATATATATAAAATAGTATTCTATTTAAAGGTAATGAACACCTCTGAGGCCGTCTGCACTTACAGTGTGAAAACATTGGCCTTCAAAATCTCATATGGGCCCAGCCTTAATTAAAACACGACGTGCTCCACGGGACACACGTGCGGCTCCAGCCGATGGGTGGTAATAAATCACAGGGTCACCCCGGTGGCTCGCGGAGTAATGACACACCCCGGTAATCGTGACTGGAGCGGGACGGGGTTAGTGCTCACTTGACAAGAATGGATCAACCTCATTTGGCATTCACACCTGTCCTGTTGAATCAAAAGCACGAGGCTCTCTCTGGTTTGCTTTATTTATTTATAAAAAAAAAACAAAAAAAACACACATTTTGCAGCAGATCATGATGTGTAGAAACATCGCACACCCTGCGGGCCCCCGGCTCATCTCACACACTAATGCACACCGAGCATTAATGGTTCGAGAAGAACACGAGTGAAATAGCGGGTGCACGTTGCACTGTGTGGCAGGCGGAGGAGGGACGGAGGGGCATTGATCCACCGGCATGACGGCCTTTCCGCACGCCGTCCATTATGGAATCTTCTGCCCGGTCTGAATGCTATCCATTCTCCTCCTCACCGGCCTTCAGGAAATATTGGTGATTGAGCCACTGACCTACCATCCACTCCTCCGCTGTGTCATCTCTGCAGGGCCTGTCTGAAGAATGCCAGTATCTGTTCCAACCTCAGCTCATCGTCCAGAGGCTAATTGGGATTTCGGTGCTCTATCCGGGATACTTCATCGACCAGATGATCCCCATCCATAACAGATCTGCTCTGTATAAGTGAGTCTTCAAACTGTGCTTCCAAAAAAACTGGATGTTCGTTAGGCTGGATTTTATAATGACACACCTTATCTGATACGTGCTCAGTGAAATGTTTTCATTATTCAATGAAAAGCCACCAATGGTTTTTACTGGTGACCGTTTTTAATGTCGAGGCTGACTGGTGAAAGTTGATGTCACATTACGCAAGATATACATCCGCCTGCAACAGCATTCAAAAAATCGGATTTGTTTTAATGAAAAAAATAATAATAATAAAAAAAATATATAATAAATGTATATATTTTTAATAATAATAATAATAAATATATATATATTCATAATATATTAACATATTTTGTAGATTCTATAGAAGTTATATAGACATTGGAGGGTATACTACTCTAATAATTACTTTTTCTTAACATAATACAGAGATTAAGTAAAACACTGATATATATATATATATATATATATATGAAGCACAGTCTACAGCCTACAGCGTACTGGTCCTATTCCTGTCTGAAATATATATCTCTCTGTGTGTTCTTCTGCTGCAGAGTGTTCATCCCCAATTATATATCCAAGGTGAAGGTTCAGCTGGTTAACTGCAGCACCAAGAACAAGAGCGGCGACAGTTGTCCCGTGGTGCTGAAGATAAGAGCTCGGGCGCCACCCGTTCACAACTCGAGTGCCCTCGACTGCAGGGAGTGGAACCCTTGTGAGTTAGACACGGCGGTTCCTGCCTGGGAGCAGTGGTACTACATCCTGGTGGAGAGATACCTCAGCAATTCCGACGTCTACTTCCGCATCGGGGTGCAGGTCACAGGTGAGCTGTTTTTATCTCCCAGATAAAAAAATGCAGGAGTATTCCTCCCCTCCTCAAAATTGAAATCACAGCATCAGAATCTGCTTTATTATCCAAGATATGCGGATAAGTAGAAATGAAAGACATTACACAGTTAGAAACATGTTAAAAATGGCCAGGTGGTGCATGATGTTGCATGTTAAAAACGTATTCAAACTAAATGTAACAGAAACACAGGCAAAAAAGTCACTATATACTTTCTGATGTTTTTATTATTATTATTATTCATCTGACATCAAGTAAGTTGAAAAAAAAAAATAGCTCACAGTCCTTTTCTGCAGCTTATCATTCCATTTTCTGAAAAGCACAAAGTATAAAGGGTTGTGGAATTCAATTTATACCCTTGGAAAGGTTGACTCATTGTTATTTTTATTTTTTCCTGGATCACCGCACAAATCTTCACATGGCTTTCAAAATTGGCCCAAAAATGCACACGCGTCATTAACGTACATGGAGAGGAAACTGAATTCTGGGACGTGTGTTGTAATGGGAGATAGGCGGCGCAGACACAATGGGGCAATCGAGCGGCTTGTTCAAGAAATTCCAAAAAACGTGGCCCAAACGGAGGAGATTCATAGCGGGGAGCTAAAAGGCAGAGACTCTTACCTCACTCTTAAATGCTGGATGTTTTTTGGGGGATGTGGAGACCAGAGATATATTTTTATTTCATGCACGCTCCACAGGGATGGCTCACAAATCTGTGGCAATCCCCCCCACCTCTCCCTCCCGCCCGCCCTACCTCCCTCTCTCCCTCTCCCTCTCCCTCTGTTTGACACTGTACAGTGCACCGTATCACCACGGCAACACAGACACTAATTATTCACACTGCCCCCCCCCCCCCCCCCCCCCCCCCCCCCCTCATGCCTGCCAGGCAGATCTATCTTGACCTTTTGTGGAATTTAAATTGAAGCACACCTAAGGTTCAGCAGAAAAGACCGACCGGAGTGTTCACCTTCTCACCGTCGGCGGCTGTTGTTGTTGTTATCAACGGTGTCAGAAATGTGCGCCCCTCTATTCCAAAATTTCACTCCAATTTACAAGTATTATGTTCGCCAGGCTAGACGGGGAGCGGTGAAACTAGGTTGCACTTTATTATTTATTTATTGTTTGTTTGTACAGTATCCTCGCTGCAGGTAGTTCAACCTCAATAGATGATTAGCCACTGCAGAGCATGAATGTTCTGTTCTATATGAAAGCGTGGAGAATTCATTTTCTTCTGGATAATGAATGGTATAAAATGATGTCTACACAACCCTCCTCCTCCTCCTCCTCCTCCTCCTCTTCCTCTTCCTCTTCCTCTTCGTCCTCGTCCTCGTCCATCCACCCACGCGTACACAGAACATAAACACGCGCTGATTTTACACCGATTTTATTTGGATCGGCTAAAGATACATTTTTGCCTCCGGTCGCTGGTATTTTGGCAGTTTTTAGTATTGATTCCGCATCTGAATGGACATCAGAAATACTTCAAAGCCTTTTTTTTTTTTCGAGACAATATGCAAACAAGACAGAGCCTGTCCAGCCTTTGAATTTCTTTTTCCCCTCGGCGACTGAGGTATATTTGATGGTACTCAGCCAGTTGCCATCAGTGACCATTGTGCAGCGAGTTGCATTGTGTTGAGTGAAAGCGTACCGTTTGCAATTACTGTGAATCTTTATCTCGTTAAAAAGCACACTGCTGCTTTGAACCTGGCTGTTTACACTATGGAAGCCAGCCAAAGGGGATCATTTCAAACATTTGCACACGACTTAGTTCGCTTAGCATGCATAATAATGCAAGTAAAATAACCTCGGCTGGTTCTTTGCTGGGGATTGGTTGTTTGGTTTAATGATAGGGGATTATTACACAAGATGCTGCGAGGTGCATTTTTTAACAACCCCTCGGAAACATGCTGGGTGAAAATAGACCAGAATGTTCCGCTCTCGCGGGCCACGGATTTACATTGTTGTTTTTTTGGGGGGATTTAATTTAATTAATTAATAAATTTTTTGAATAGATTGCTCCAAGCCCAATGTGTCCAAGGACCGAGCCCAGCCCGGCTCTTCCATGAACATGCCTCAGTCTTTTGGCACGGCGATGGGCTTCTCGCTGTCCGAGACGCTGTCGGCGGCGACCCTGCCCGGCCTGCAGCAGAACGCCAGTCACCTGCACACGTCCGAGGACAGCATCGTCTACCTCGCCCCCACCGCCGACACCAACAGGTGCTGGCCCATCCGCCCGACTCTGCGCAACGAGCTGGACACCTTCTCCGTGCACTTCTACGTGTTCTTTGGTCCAAACATATCCATCCCACCGGACCGGGCCGCTGTGTTCGCCATCAACCTGATGCCAGTTTTGGACAGCGGAGGAGTCCTCAACATGGAGCTCAAGCTCAACATGGTGAGTTCCTCAAATTTTGACATTATTATTATTATTATTATTATTATTATTATTATTATTATTATTATTATTATTATTATTATTATTATTATTATTATTATTATTATTATTATTATTATTATTATTATTATTATTATTATTATTATTATTATTATTATTATTATTATTATTATTATTATTATTATTATTATTATTATTATTATTATTATTATTATTATTATTATTATTATTATTATTATTATTATTATTATTATTATTATTATTATTATTATTATTATTATTATTATTATTATTATTATTATTATTATTATTATTATTATTATTATTATTATTATTATTATTATTATTATTATTATTATTATTATTATTATTATTATTATTATTATTATTATTATTATTATTATTATTATTATTATTATTATTATTATTATTATTATTATTATTATTATTATTATTATTATTATTATTATTATTATTATTATTATTATTATTATTATTATTATTATTATTATTATTATTATTATTATTATTATTATTATTATTATTATTATTATTATTATTATTATTATTATTATTATTATTATTATTATTATTATTATTATTATTATTATTATTATTATTATTATTATTATTATTATTATTAGTATTATTAGTATTATTATTATTATTTGTTTAAATAAGTTTCCCCTAAAATAAGACTGCTTTTTTCTATTATGATCAAATGACACACAATATGCTTATTTTATATTAGTGTGTGTGTGTATAAGTGTAGCAAGACAAGTTTTAATAATAATAATAATAATAACAATAACCTTAACAAAACAGTAAGGATACTGTCATGTGAATTCAATTTCAGTTTGTATGTTAAAAAACTTTAATTGGATGTCTATGGCCATTTTCAGTTTCTATAAAGGTATAGACATTGCCTTCGGGGGAAGTCGTAGCCCTTGTCCGTCAACCACTGTGTGCCTTTGCTATTGCAAAGGATCATATTGTGATCAAGAAAATGAAAAACCGTAACAGTTAGTAAAGTGCAAATCTCCAGCTAGCAAAAGGTGAATAATTGGGTTCACTACATGTCTGGCTGAGTTAACCCGCTAAATCTGGATGCTCGTGTGGCTGCAGGGTTTTCCTGTTGGAGCCCCAAAAAAAAAGTTGTGTAACAGACGGCAGTGTTTAGGCTCGTGACATATGCCTCTAATTGAGAGTGGGTAAAATGCAAAAAAAAAAAATCAGTCAGGCAGGATTTGGTATATCTTTGTTGTTAAGCTGCCCTTTATTGCCATTTGACGTCCACCAGCAGTGGCTCTGGATGCCAGCAGGGAGGCTGGCAGACTCCTCAGGGACTGTAAAGCAGCCAGCATTGAAAAAAGTAGAGGATGAAGCGTAACATTTTAGCAGGTATCTTCGATTATTCATTTCAAAGGGATATCCCGTTGTTTTCACTGCCTCCACAGGGAGTTAGATTGGTATCATTTTCATTTTTCTGCATTCAGAAAAAAAGATACCGGTCAAAGAAATATTTTTCCTATGGTACCTGTAGGAAAGATAGAGGCCCCTAAAAAAAAAAAAAAAAAAGTGGCCTTCAACAACAAAGGTAACAACAACCCTACAGCAATTTTAAAATTCACAAATCAATGTCCCCTCAAGGTCATTTCAGCAGCTTTTCAAAAGTGATCACAGAATAGGAGTTACTCATCACCAATCAATCCATAATCGCCTTGGGAAGTGTGAGCAAGAAAAACTGAGCCCGTGGACCCATATCAACATTCTGCTATGTTACAATTTAGTATTATATTATACGCCAAAGTAAAAGTCGGTTAGATGATTGACAGAAAATTTATTATATTTTTTTAAGCAATAATTAATTTTCTGTGATGGGACTTTGTTGTTTGAACAACAAAACAAGATATTTGAACAACATGTCAAAACGTTCTCTGGGCGACTGTCCTGTTTTCGTTGTTTTTTTTGTTTTTTTCATGTTTGAGATTTTATGCAAAAAAATAAAAAATAAAAGATTGTTCAATGAATCAAGAAAATATGTCAGATAATGAAATCATAATATTTGCTGCAGTCCGACACATCAGCCTGACAGGCGAGACGTTATTCCAATATAAGCGGCGTGCTTCCAGATTTGGTGATAAACTAGGCTAAACACATCTTTCATCTCGGCTGAACACACAGAGATGAAATTGATAATTGATCTTCTCCCCCCCCCCCCCCCCCCCCCCCCCGGAGAGAAAGGCCGTATTTCCCAGAATGTCAGAGTAACACAAATAGTTGACTCTAAAGGAAATGGCAATTATTGAGTGAGTAATTAATTTGACGCCTTATGGACTGATTTCTTGGTTGCCGTGGTGACGTGGTGGGTTCACTTAGGAAAAAAAACATTGTGCTGGATCTAAATGGCCTCTGTGGAGTTCTCCCATACACTTATTTTTCATTTTTCATGTGGTTTATCCTACAGTCGAGTAGAGATTTTATTTCCATGGTGCCTCGTTTGCCTTTTCAATGCGAGTTATCCCATTTCTCTATAATAAACATTTCCACGATCCACTCTGACCCCCTCGGCTCCACACCCACTACAGTGTCACATGTGTGGCGGTTCTTTTATTTCGACTTGATGGATTCTGGCCGATGTCACATAGACAATACGGCATCGCGGAAAAACCCCGGCCGCTGTGATTGTTGTGTGAGTGAGCCCCGAGATGTATTCTTCAGACAGGTTGTCATGCTATATTATTCTATGGACAGATTTCTATCCCCCCACGGTGATGATCTGTCGCTGGCTCGTCACAGCCACCGAATCCCGTCTGCCACAGCCGGTGGGGCACCGTGGCAGATTTGCAGGGTTTATGGTGGAGCTGCTTGTCTGCCGTGCATTACTCTCCATGAAATGGTGTGAATGGCATGCATATGGCTTTGCTTTCCGCTGGAACTGGATCAGTTGGTTCACTTTAGATTGTATAGAATTTTTCTTTAGGTAGCGCTTAGGCTGATGTAGGAATGCCAAGCTCTTTAACTATCGGTGTATGTCACATCATTCTTATTTTTTTTACTATAATGCACAATTCGGGTTAGGATAAAGGTTATGGCTTGGTATGTGGAGCCAAAATCTGCTTTAAAATACAAAAATAGAATTATAATTATAATTTAGTTTTTAGAATTATTTAATACCTGTGGATATAAAATAACCATACAAATGTGGAAATAAATACATAAATATAGAAATACTGAAAAACATTTGAACTTATTGGCCATTCATTTATTTATACATTCTTGTTTGGGGAGAGTTGTGATTCATTTATTTCCTTTCAATTTATCATGCTGGTTTATTCATTTGTTTGTTTGTTTCAGTGTCACTTTTGGGCACTCATGTGTGCGTGTGTGTGTGTGTGTGTGTGTGTGTGTGTGTGTGTGTGTGTGTGTGTGTGTGTGTGTGTGTGTGTGTGTGTGTGTGTGTGTGTGTGT
>JAFBJU010002445.1:244146-262237 GCA_016785305.1 Colistium nudipinnis
CCCGCTCGCCAATATTTAATTCGCACTGTCTCATCCAATCCACCACCTGATGAGGATTCCAGTTCGCGTGGGGAAAGCAAAGGTTTTTAACACGGGAGGGCGTCCATGCCAAAGAGGCTCTATTGTGTAGAAAAAACAACAACATGGCTTTTCACGTTTTTTTTCACGTTTTTTTTTTTTTTTTATCTGTGTAATGTCTGTTTGGAACAGAGCGCTGATGAAACACTCAGAGATCTTCGATTTCAAGGATTTCTATAAATTCTTAAGGAACAAGTCTTTGAAACCAACTGATTTATCTCCAGAGGAGTTTCCTGTCTTTCGCTCAGGAAAGATTAAAAAAAATAAAAATAAATTAAAAAAACACAAGGCTTTTCTGAAAGTTTTCACAGAGTTTAAGAAAGGCACAAACTGCTTTAACGCAATTTCTTTTTTTTCCCTGCAAACTGTAGAGTCTGCCAACTTCAAAAAAGCTAGATATACTCTCTCAGATGTTTTTACTTCTGTAGAACAACATACAGCATTTTTTTTTCTTTGGGTGGTTGTGTTTGTATGTGTTTGTGTGTGTCAGGTTGGGACGGCTGGGGATGCACGGACAACTCGGAGGCTTACTCCTACAGTTTCCAGCTCCTCTCCACCCTGCTGCTGTGTCTCAGTAACCTGATGTTCGTCCCGCCCGTGGCCATCGCCATCCGCAGCCACTACCTCCTGGAGGCGTCGGTCTTTGATTTGTGTAATGTCTGTTTGGAACAGAGGGCTGATGAAACACTCAGAGATCTTCGATTTCAAGGATTTCTATAAATTCTTAAGGAACGAGTCTTTGAAACCAACTGATTTATCTCCAGAGGCGTTTCCTGTCTTTCGTTCAGGAAAGATTAAAAATAATAAAAAATGAAAAAAACACAAGGCTTTTCTGAAAGTTTTCACAGAGTTTAAGAAAGGCACAAACTGCTTTAACGCAATTTCTTTTTTTTTCCCTGCAAACTGTAGAGTCTGCCAACTTCAAAAAAGCTAGATATACTCTCTCAGATGTTTTTACTTCTGTAGAACAACATACAGCATTTTTTTTTCTTTGGGTGGTTGTGTTTGTATGTGTTTGTGTGTGTCAGGTTGGGAAGGCTGGGGATGCACGGACAACTCGGAGGCTTACTCCTACAGTTTCCAGCTCCTCTCCACCCTGCTGCTGTGTCTCAGTAACCTGATGTTCGTCCCGCCCGTGGCCATCGCCATCCGCAGCCACTACCTCCTGGAGGCGTCGGTCTACATCTTCACCATGTTCTTCTCCACTGTGAGTCGGAACACTTTGCCCCGTTGCCCACAAAAGCCACGCGGGGAGTACCCGCTGCAAAATGCAAGAGTTGACCTATAAAATTATTTTTGGCTGCTTCCTCTGCGGCTGCTGCTTTTTCTTTTTATTTATTGTGATAAAAACAAACCTGCCAATCATTATCCCCTCGGCAAGTTCAAAGTATCCCACCGACGCAGTGGGGGTGCACCAAAACAACACCAGATTGTCAAGATTGGCAAAAACGTTTCAACTTCTGCTATCACACAGCATGAGCCCGTGCTGCCAAAAATATAAATACATGCCAGTGCACATTCCTTAGATATTAGTATTAATTTGCTGATATTCAGGACAGGGTATATTCTTGTCACGAAATGTTTTTTTGACACACGAACCATCTGGCATTTATGAAATGTTTTTTTTGGCAGTAAATAATTACTAATTAAAAGTAATTTTAAAGATTAATTAAGCATGAGGAAACACTAAATCTATTTTTTTTTAACAGAGTAAACAGGAAATTGGGTCTAGCCTGATGAGACATTGATTAAAATAGATAGCCCAGTCTGAAGTAAATGTGCATTTTAGAATTATTTTTAAATTGAAAATATGACTTTTTTTTTTCTGTGCCATCTGTTTTTTGATTTTATAATTCCCCCCCCCCTACAGTTCTACCACGCGTGCGACCAGCCGGGCATTGTGGTGTTTTGCATCATGGAATATGACGTGCTGCAGTTCTGCGACTTCCTCGGGTCCCTCATGTCAGTGTGGGTCACTGTCATTGCCATGGCGAGGCTAAAATCCATCATAAAACAGGTAGGTTCCAACTTCTCACATGACTGAATGAGTTATATTTTGGCGACAACGCATATCCAGTGTCACATAGAGCTGTGTAAGAGCAACATAAGACGAATGTATATGTTTTTTTTGTTTTTTTTTGTATAAAATGGAAATCAGTCACGTCAGACAGCCATGCAGCTTCATTATCTGGTTGTTGACGTATTGCGGTGAGAGAACAGAGAAGGCAAACAGGTGCATCTCCATGGGTCACTCCCTGGCTGTGCACCAACATGGAGCAATCTCAGAGAAAGCGCGTTTGTGTGTGCGCGCGCGTGCGCATGTGTGTGTATATGTCCATAAATAGAGAAAAGAGGGTGGGGGGGGACTCTAAGATGAGGGGTGAGTGTGTTGGGAAGGAAGGAGGTGGAGTACATGAACATCTGCTGTCCTCCAGAGTTTTCCTTTTTGCTGAGCACTGCAGTGCGCGGTCACCAATCAAATCGAACATGTCAGGCTGGCTATTGGAAGTGTGTGTGTGTGGGTGTGTGTGTGTGTGGGTGCGCGGGTGTGCGCGTGTGTGTGCATGTGTATGTGCATGTTTATTTGTTTAAGTCAATGACAAGAGCTGCAGTTGGAGAGCAAAGCGTCCAACAGCATCCGATACCACTTTGTCTATCCATCATTTTGAAATTTTCCGAAATTCTAATATGTTTCATCGTTTCACTTGGTTCCATAATCCCAAATCACAACACAGATGACCGCAGGGCAACTTTACACCGTAAGTGGGAGACCATACAACATTTTCGGAAAAAAAACTAAAAAAAAAACAAGCGGTTCCCAGAAGGACGGTGACAGTGGAGTGAAATTCTGAAAATCCTTTAACAGGATGAAACCTGCAATAGAACATCTGCCTCAAACAGTTGGGATGAGAGGAGAGTGATCAGGGAGAGAGAGAGGAAAAAAAATGAAGAAAAGGGATGAGCGAAAAGAGCAGGGACGATTGTAATTTGCATAAACAAGTGTATGTTATATTTCCCAACAGGGAAGAGGATGACAATTCACTGTACAAAAGCCAGAATGATCCCTGTAAGCCCATCAAATATATCATTGACATTATTTTTTTCTTTTTTTATTTATCAATGATTTTAAAATAAAATGAATTCAGCCCGGTTATTGTAAGCCAGTTTAATTTGGCACTGGGCTCGGCCACGTGGCGACGTGCACGTGCAAGATCCAAAATATGTATGTAATATGTATTCACCCGCATGGAAAGCAGTGGCAGATAAAAATAGACCTCTAACCAGAAATTCCTATAGGCTCGTCCGTCACCATGACAGATGATGATTAATTACAGTGAAGCCTCTGCCTGCATTCTTGTCCACACGCACGCACACACACACACACACACACACACACACACACACACGGAGTACATGTATACATGCATGCTCGGGCGCTGCTGTAGGATCCGGTGGTGCAGTGTGACTGATGACTGCTGCTGTACAGATTCCTCCGGCTGCACCACGCCGCCTCTCTACTCCGTGGTGTGTGCCAATTAGTCCTGCTCGTCCACATTGCTTCCCTGCTCCCTCCAAAATCCCCCAATTCCTCCTCCCGTTCCCCCAGCGGACCCCGGGCATCCTGCCCAGGCTTAACTTCTCCCGACGCATTTGTAGCAAAGCTTATTGATTTTTTTTTTTCTTTTAACTCCTTATTTTATCTGTTTCATCTGCCATGGCTTTGTTTGAAATTGTGAGCTTGGCTGAAACAGAAATGTTAAACTGTCGTGGTCTATATTGTTGTAACGTTGTTTTGTCATTGTTATGTTGCCGCTCTCACTCACAAACAGGAAGCAGTTTGAAATATCATTTTTTAGACATTTTTCTTTTTTATTTGAACACTAACATAATATGCTGGTGGCATATTTTCATAATGAGGGGCTTTTGCCCTTTTTCGCACATATTGTCATGCTTTTTGTGAAAGTCAACACTACTTAGTGATTGTTTGATATATTTTGAATGTCACTGTTTAAATATACATTTACATCTACAGTGTTTCACTTAAAAGGGGTCAAACTACACACAAAAAAATGGGAAATAGCACATTTCTGAGTGTGTGGGTGTGAATGTAATAATGTCACCAAGACACAGTTTGGCTGTTTCACAGATCTATTCTACAAGTTGTGGAGCAACAATGGAGCTCTGTGGTAAAAAAAAAGAAAAGGAATGAGCTATTCCTGGCATTTAATACACAGACAATACTTTCTCAGAGGATTGATTCTTGCCCCTGGGCCCCCTCTCCCAAAAACAAAAGCAAGACCCTCAAACTGAAAGATTTCCACAAAACTTCTCTCTTTTGTTGTCTGGTCTCTCTCTCTCTCTCTCTTTGCTGTCTTTGCTGTCACTTTTTGTCTCTTTGTAGTCGTCTGTTGGTTGTTGTGTGTCCCTCTGAGACTCTTACGGCCCCTGGGTCTGCGTAGTGATCCATCTATGTTTGTGTTTTGTCTACTCTTGAGATTTGTTGGCAGTATGAAAAATATAGACCATCCCCAACCTTATTTCTTTTCACATTTCCATTCATTTATTATCAAGACCACTTATCCATAGAGAGCTTGAGATTTATTCCTATGAATTGGCTAGGCTGTGGAAACATAACCCAAGGCCCTCCATGGGATTATTAAAGTTGTCTCAAACTGATTTTGAATCTATTCAAACCAGATTTCTATATGGCATTACCATCGCAAGTGGTCCCCAATGAGTCCAGATATTTAAATACAAAAAACAGTGTTAGGTATTTAGGTGTATAAAAAAAAATACGCCTCGCACACCCAAAAAACACAACACAAGTGCAAAACGGTTGCGGAATATATTAAGGACTAAGGATTCAACAAAAAAACGATCACATTGGTTTTGAAGTTGTTCAAAAATGGTCAATTGTTCAATCATTTTGCTACATGCACATCCTCTCATTTATGAATGCTGTTTCAGTTATTGCTCCATTTGTTTGTTTTGGTCCAGGTGCTATACCTGCTGGGAGCCATGTCCCTGTCCATGGCCTTACAGCTGGACCGCCATGGCCTGTGGAACCTTCTGGGACCCAGCCTGTTTGCCCTTGGTATCATGGCCGTGGCATGGGTAAGTCAAATTCTATGTGGCTAAAAAATATTTAGATCATAAAAGAGGAATAGTTTGTTAAATTATCCAACATAAATGAAAAAAATAAGGTAAATTAGAGGGATGATTAAAAAAGAAGCCACATGCAATATTATTATAAGAAAATGTTGCAATTAATTAGAAGTCCATTCATTAAAATATAAAAAATGGAGGAACTTTTCTTTCCGGGAGATATTAATATATGTAAACACAAATACTGCAAAAACCTCCAACTGAAGTGCACTAAAAACTGTCATTATTTTAATATATAATTTGTCTATTCATAATGAATGTTCGAACATGTCAGCACTGCCCCTCTTTTGTTCCTTGTATCAGCAAGTGTTTAAAAAAAAACAAAAAAAAAACCTAATCCCACATTTTAAACTAACACTAGGACCGGAACATGTGCATGGCTGAAAACAGGCGGTTCCACCAATGAAGTTACTCTACATTAGCAATCGGGGGCGCTTTAAAAGTTTTTCGCAGCCTGTGGGTATTAGTCATGGCGTGTAGTTCCATTATAAGTCAGCTTGTACTTTCAGTGACTCTTCGTCGAGTCATAATGTGCTCCCTGAACTGAGAAGATAAAAAATAATAGTCTTTCGGGCAAGGTTTTTTTGCTTGAAAAAAAACAAAAAAACGTCTTTTTACACTAAAACCTCTGACATGAGTTTGGAAACGAGGTCTCGTGGCTTCCTTGGAGAAAGCTTTGCATAGAATATAGTGTGGGAGGTGTAGCTGTGAGCGTTATCTTCCGGTGAGCTGCAGGATTCTACATAAACTGTTGGGAGATGAACTACTGCTTAATTCCTTCATGTAAACCCCCTTCGCCTTCAGAAACCTAAAGGTAGGAGATGGCATATTTTAACATAAATGATTTTTTTTTATTCAATTTTTTTTTCTAAAATCAACACCCGCACTTGAGAATTCTTGCACGGCACTATCGTTTACATGTCTCAGGAGATTTACATAATACTACTGGCTTCTGCTATTTGGCTTTGAGTTGTTTTTTTTTTTTTTTTTCTCATTTTCATTTAAGGCTCTTAACATTGGTAATTTCATTACAGGTGTGTCTTATTGAGAGTACGTACACCACGTTTTTTGTGCATTCTTAATTATTGAGCCTCCAATGAGGATGAACCACACGGTTCAGGAGAGTGGACTCTTTTTCCTTTAAAAGCCTCTTGTCACCATCACTTGGAGCTCATTTTCTGTAGCATAAACCCGGGCTGGTGCTTTGATTACGTGACCCTCCATAATTTATCTGCGGCTCAACAGTGTATATCTGCATTTCAGCACTCTCTCTCCCTCTCTCTCTTTCTCTCCTCTGTGCCGCACCTCTGAGTTTCAGTGCTGCAACATTTTTATTTATTTTTTCCTACAAGAGCCCTTTTCATTCCGACTTGTCATGTTTCTACAAAGCCTCGGCGTTCTGAATGTTCCCAGACACAAACCGAATTAGATCAGTCAAGCGGAGGGCACGGAGCGTCTGCTGCTTTGCAGGGGTGTCATGAGGAGGGAAGCGGGGGGGGGGGACGCAGAGCATTTCTCTGTGCCAAACATCCTTAATTTCTCCAAATCTAAATGAAGTCCCCCGACTTGTGCCTGAAAACACCATCCTGCTCTGAGGCTGTTTGTCTTAGCTGGAAAAATATATAATTTCCAAAGGGAACGGAGCAGTGAACACATTTTGTGCTCGCTTCTCTTCATATAGATTTTTGGTCTTTAACCTATAGTTTAAAGAGCATGATAATTAAATCAGGGCCGCGAATGGCTTAAATTGCTTTCTGTTATTGATGTTTTGGGGTCTTCGTTGTAAAAAAAAAATTATAATAAATTAAATTAAATAAACATCCAAAGCAATCAGTGATCAATGTTTATGAAAAAATAACGACAGAGAATATAACTGTGAACACTGTGTAGACGGGTCTAAGCCTCTTTGTGCTGAAAAAAAAAAAAAAAATGTGAAGAATGAGCATATTGAAATTAATTCATGCGTTGCCAAAGAGAATATGAGCAAAAATAAGAAAATAACTGAAGTGGCTACACAGTGGCTCACTGATGATCAAATTAAAACATCCATCAGCTCATTAAGATGGTTGTGATTTATGGCTTTGTGCTGCAGCAGTAGTAATTAATAAAAAACAGATTATACGAGAGATTTGTACAAAGCCCTATCCCTCGGTAACCCACGCCAATATCTTTGTTCCGCATACAAAGAAAATAATCCATGGCCTGCTTATTCACGTGGCTTTTCTTTTTTTTCCTCGACACTTTCTGGAAGGAAAATTGATTTGTAAATTGCATTTCTGCAGAGGTTTCTTGAAAAGGAGGGCTCTGATTTTCAACTAATATCACAAATAAAAATACAACTGCGGTACTTTACCGGGTACAACCGATGGCCGGCCTTCCAACGTGGTTTTCTTTCCGCCGCAGTTTGTTAAATGCAACGCTGCTCACCAGTCAACCCAGTCTCGTGAGAAATGTACTTACTATTGTGCATCATTTGACCTTTATCTGCGTGAACTCTGCTAGCGCACGCGCGATTCTGCGCTCAACAATTTCTACCTCTTGATGCGTGTTCATATATTTTGGAGGCGTCCAAAGAGTAGGGCTTTTTTTTTTATATTTAAAATATTTTGTTAATTTTTTTAATTATCTTTCACGGGTTTCTCCAAAATCACTGACTCCATCCTTCAAAGTATTAAGTGCAAAAAAAAAAAAAGAAGTCATTTGGACTTGGGTGGTGAGATTGTGTGTGTGTGTGTGTTGCCCCAGACCGCGCGCACCATCCGCCGGCGCCGCTGCTACCCGCCCACCTGGAAGCGCTGGGTCTTCTTCCTCTTCCCCGGCACCATGATCGCCACCTCCGCCGTGGCGCTGTACGCCTTCGTGGAGACGGAGGAGAACTACTTCTACATCCACAGCATCTGGCACATGCTGATCGCGGGCAGCGTGGGCTTCCTGCTGCCCCCGCGCGCCAAGCCCGACGCCAAGGTCACGCCGCTGAAGCGCCGGCGCGGCTGCGGCTACCAGCTGTGCGTCAACGAGCACGAGGAGCTGGGCCTGGTGGACCCCGCCATCATCTCCATCAACAGCATCTGCACCAGCTGATGAACTCTCCTCGGCTCGGTCACCGGACGGACACTCCATTGCCTTCTTTTACTTGGAACAAAAAAAAAAAAAAGATAATATTTCACACACAGGAAATTAAGCCACAGAACTTGAAAAAAAAGTAGAAAAAAAAAACTGTAAATACTTTAATGCATACGTGACGTTTTGTTTTCTGTTGTTCTTGTCATGATGATTATTTTCAACACAACTGTAATTACTATTCTCTATAGTTGAAGTTGTTCTGATGAATTGTGGGTGTACAGTGACACACTTTGGTTGTGAATATGTATCTAAAGTCAAAGCACTGAAACACTGCTGCTATCTGACGGTGACTGTAAAACTGCTTCTGTTGGTTATTTATTGGTGGTCCAATTATTTTACTGTTGGGGCACTGGGGGGGCGTGTTGGAGGGAGGGGAGGGGGGGGGACTCCTTATTGGAGGGCACCGCTTTTTCTCAAATTCTTTTTGGAATATATCTTTTGCACTGAGACACAAAAAATGTTGTTCCCTCCATTTTTTTTTATAACAAGACGAAGTATAACGGGCATTGCAAATGTAAAAACGTAGTTGTCACGTAGAATGTTGGATTGTTTTTTTGTTTTAGTTTTTTTTTTTTTTTCGCGATTACAATGTACTGCTTTTACATAAAATGTGCTGATTGTTCTTTGACGGGAACTATTCCAAAGTCCAGCTTGCCTGTTGGAAGAGAAGAGACGAGAGGCAGGATTACTTCAGAGACCTCAAACCCCAAGACCTCACCTTCCTGTTCTTTCCTGACAGGACCTGTGTGACCACACCGCATTCATACATAATAAATGTTTTCTTTCTTTGCCTCTGCGTCACGTCTGCTTTCAATTTTTTATATATTTTTTTAAATGTAGCACAACTGATGAACCCGCCCCCCGCCCCCTACCCGCGCACACGCCAACAAAGACATCACACCGCGACTCCTGCCCCTAATGGAAGCCAGGGGTACGCGTGAGATGAGCCGCCGTCAGGAATAGAGCGAGACATAAATAATTCTCAGACACAGCAGCAGCACGGAGGCGGCATCTATCCTCTCTGTCTTGTGTCTTTGTGCGACTCTGCTTTATTTATTTTTTATTGTGATCCATCAGCACATGCTCAATATTTATCACTCTGCATGGCGTGCCATGGCTTTTTTTTTTTTCCAATCAGATTATTCCAGGCGAAATTGAGGGAATGCATTCCTTTGGCAAATGTATACACAATGCCTGCTGAGATTGGAGGCCTCGACATCGAACAAATAATAACAAAAAATAACAAAGCTATAGGGCGAAAAACCAATATAGAATCGGATCATCCCATCTGCGCTTGAGTCACATATACGGTATTTTTTTCATGCCGCTGAATGTCCAATAAATTTGCGCTCAATTACTTGTTTTGCTGTTTCTCTGGTGAGACGGTGGGGCAAGGATGAGATTGTGACTGAAATGGGGTCCATTAATACTACGTATTACCCAGCAGGCACTTTATTTCCAAGCTGCCGCTCTGTACGGATAAAAAAATCCAGATTTTATGGCCATGAAATACAGAGAGAAAAGTGAAAGTTAACAGCACAGTGTCGGTGTCAGATGTTGTGCTTTCAGGACACATTTAGGACAGATTGGGATTCAACTGGCTAAGCAAACTCTGTAAAACATGCTTATGTATATATATATGTATATATATATATATACAGTATATACATACATATATATGCATATACATATGTATATATATTTCGATATACATATATATACAGTATATACATATATATACATATGTATATATATTTCGATATACATATAAGCCACAAATGTGTTTTACCTCATATGTTTGTGTACTGATTAATAAGTTACGAAGTAATCTTGAATACACACAATATCAGACCTACTTTACTAAGTCTTTGCAAAGCAAATGTTTTTTTGTTTTTTTTACAGGATTTTTACACTGCTGCGCTTAATTATGTAGCAATCCGCCACTCAGAGTGTTTCTGTGCTGGAGTTTTGAAAAATGTTGGATAAAATGAGGTCAAATGCTCCAAAAGGGAAAAATTACATGAAAAAATGCGTAGAATTTGTATTTCAGTACAGTAGCGAGAGTGATGTTGTATGAAGTTTTTGAACCATACTTGTTACCCATCTTCATATGCTTTTTAATTCTAGAAGGTCATACTGAAAACAAACACCCCACACGACCTTTTTTCTATCAATGGAAGCGTGTATATAACAAAGAGTCTTAATATTCCATGTGTAGAGTGCCCCTCTAGAAAAAAGAAAAAGCCTTTGACATGTGCGTAGTGAGACATATTAGACTAAAATGACAAGGTCATTAGATATTGAAATTTCCAACAGTTCATATCCCTGTAATTCCACCACACACACGTCGTAAAATCAAAGCAAGCGCCTTCTTTGTATTCATGGATTTCTTGGCCAACATATCTAACAGGATTATTACCCTGACACACCATAACCTACACTGCCACTGCAATTTTGGCTCAACTTGTTTTACATGGCGGTTTTTTGTCCTTGGAGAAATCCTGGTGGTGCGGGGTTAAAAAAAAAAAAAAGTAAGCCGCTCTGTGTCAAAATACCATTTTTGGTTTCCTTATTTTTTTTTTTATAACATTCATTCACTTATTACATTCATCACAATATCTTTAATTATTTTCAGCAACTCATTCACAGGGATATTTTCTGGTGGCACAAACTGCGATATCCCTCATAAGCCATTCTCCGTCGAAGAGCTATACAGTGCGACATATTCATGAATATAAATCCGCTGCGTTTTCCAGTCGGCTCTGCCAGCTTTCAGTTCATGTACACACAATTTGTTTTATTTTTTTTAAATTAACCCCACGGAAAGGGGACAGCAGATCTGTGTGCCATAAAGGAAAAAACAAACTCTATGATATTCTTACCGCGAAAAAAAAAAAAAAAAAAAGCTTTAGAGCGAGTTTTTTAAAACATCATTAATAGAACAGAGGCTTGTTACATTACAGCTGCCAACACCCTGTGACAACGGGAGCTCATTTAAATGAACCAAAGCGCAATAACAAAGCAGGCGCACAGCACAGTGATATTTTTTTCAACGCTAATTAGCAGCGCATGTTGATTTACAGGAGTTCAGACGCTGTGAGCGTAGAAATCAACATTCGACAGCAAACGGACCGACAAAGAGGAAGAGTAGAGAGCTCACGTTGCAGGTACATCACAAAGTGTCGCATATAGGCAGGACTTTTTTTTTCAACTGCGACGACTTATTCCAAACCCGGCGAAGGGCCTCAGTGAGAAAAAAAAACTAGAGCTTAGCCTTCAAATCGACTCACTTCAGAATTGAATTTCCACCTCATAAACAATAAAAACTTTAAAAAAAACAGCAACCTCCACGGCCTCCCCAAGCTGGGAATTATGGTAGAAATGTGATTTGAGTACCATTTGTGTCCAAGGCCGGCGCACAAAGATTGCCAGTTGCGATCCAAGGGTGGATTGATGGACAATTGATTGAGAGTGTCCTCTCGGACTCTTTTCATCCAAGAAGCGGTTCAAATTTGAGAAAAGCAAAAAGAAGAAAAAAAAACAAAGGAGATATTGAACGTCTAATATCTGGTGAGAGTTCAATGTTTTTGTTTCGCACGGCCGCTGCGTAGCAACCGGGAAGTATGTGGTTATATTCCAAGGCCAGACGCACTCCAGGGTGCAAATGATGTTTCGTAACGACGTTAGGTTAGCTCAGATGAAGTTAATAAAGAATCTGTGAAGTCCTGGAAGGACAGCGGACATGAAATGGACAGTGACAAGTGTTTCTCATTTTTCACCGTTATTTATACATTTTCTGGGAATTTGTCACGGGAGATGGTCCGTGTGTCCAGTGGTGTTCCAACCGGGGGTGCAAGCTTTTCCTGTGTCTATATCTCATTAGAGCAATAGTCCTATTATTACTAATAGCGGAAAAATGTAAACCTGCAGCCAACCTATGTCACATAGCCAAATCCCATTGTTCCTGATCTCGCTGGGTTCCCAGTTGCTATATGTTATATTATATTATTACATTGAATTTACTTACCGCAGTCACCTTTTTTTAAATCTGTAAATACTCCGCCCCCATTGCAGCCAGGCTAGCTGCATGGCCTTTTGGATAACTCCGACACATGTCCCCCAATCCACAAATGGAAGAATATATTCAAATGATTGCTTGGCCTTTGATAGATCATCATATATATATATTTCTTTATAGAACAGCATATCTCTCTGCTCTGAATATTTTACATATTGACGGTTCGGTGCCACGTGAAATTTGAGAGGAGCGTTTTTTTTTTTTTTTTTCAAAAGAGGCACGGAAGGGCTGGAGGGAAAAACTGTCAGAACAAGGGGGATTCAAATAAATAGCTTCACATCTCGGATTTGGCCGCCGTCTGCTCCTCCTCCGGATTCCTGTCAACACGGAGCGGAACCCAAACACATCAAGCCGACAGGGCCGTCTGACGGGGACCCCGGAAAGGTCACGCTACATTTCAGATGCTGTGTAGAGAGGGATGGGCTGAGTGTCGGCGCGCGGAGATTTAATAAACTCTGTCGTGGGTATATATATATATATATATATACATATACACAGTGTGCAGCCTGACACAGACGTCTGTCAGGAAGGATCAGACGATGACGGGGCTTTTGAACAGCGGAATGCAAATGTCTTAATGAGGCTCGCAGTTCAAGAGACAATCATGTTGCAACTTCAAAATCCAGGACCCCCTTGTCTTCGGTGGGTTTGTAGTTCCGGGCTTCGATGACGACCCCTTAATGTCAACTCTCTTTTGTGAGTGTCAAGGTGCCCGTTTTTTTTCAATTCAGAAAGTATTGAAGGAACGAGTATTTTGTTTGAAATGTCATGTACAACGGACACATTAGTGTACTATTTAAAGTGGTGGAAGGATTGTGGAGATCATTCACAAACTATTACCAGTCATTCGTCCTGCATTCGTCCTTTTATGCAAGTTGGCATACAAAATTATGAACAGCTAAATCCATTCAAAGTTTTAAGACTAAACATTTAGTGAAAAGGTTTACAGATGTATTATTTCATTCCTCTGCTAAATCTAGTCTATTTTATTTTTTTTGTTTAAAATAGGTGTCTATGTGTCAAATTGAAACACTCTTCACCCATAGGGCTGATTGATGTTGTCTTGGTTCCAAAGGCCATGAGTTAAAGTTGCAAGCTGCAAAACTTCTCAATGGATGTCTTCGGTTGGATTGCTGTGTCCTGCACTAGAGTGCAATCTTCAGCTTCCTCAAAAGTTCCCCCCCTGAGTAATTGCAGGGCAGCCTAAAGCACTTTCCCATTATTTCCTTTAGACATCTGGCCTCCCTGTTGCCTTCAGGGGCGTCGTGCATTATGATAAATACATCAGCGCACCACATGTAGGCTTGGGCCAGCTGCTGTGTTGTAAAATGGCCAGAACCTTTTTTTATTTTTTTTTATTATATGATTTAATAAACGGCGTGACTTTTGAAAAACTTTGTTCCTGCTCAGCTTTTTGGATCACCCCGTGCTGCTCATCCACTTTGCAAAGCTTGAAGATAAAATATAATTAACCCCCATCATGCAATAGTACGGGTGGGAACGTAATAGCGTTATACATCAACCGTTGCCTTCACAGTTTTATTATTTTTCCCTGGCGGATGCAGTGCACGGTTACAGGTGTCAGACAAACACTCCTGAAGCCTAAAGTTGATCGGACAGACAGTTTTTTTTTTTTTTTTTTTTTTTTTTCCCACAGCACTCATTATTCGCTGCCTTTTTTTAGAGCTGCGCTGTGACCTGTGCTGTGATCTCTTCACGGTGTGTCCATCACTCATTTCCAGCTCATCCTATCTGGAGCTCACGGCCACTGAGGCTGGAGACGTGTGACAGGCCTTCGAACAGATGCATATCCCCATTTTTAAGAGCATTTTTTATTTTTTTATTTTTTTTATTGCTAGATCTGTGGGCTCGTCCTTCATTTTTGAGCAGCTTTAATCTGTTATCAGCTGTGGTGAACCGACCATGAGTCAGCCTGTCGGTTCAATTTGCCCAAACACCTTTAATTTGACTCTGGCTTCGGAAGGCAACATGATTTACCGCAAAATGTTCAACCATGATGATATTTACTTTCCTCAATTACCGCTTGCTGCTCTCGAAAAACAGTTGGTGATTTGATTTACTCTCTATGTCTTGTGTGCGCGTGGTAGGTTTGTGTGTGTGTGTGTGTGTGTGTGTGTGTGTGCTTGTGTGTGTGCAGCTCCCATGATGCTGAAAGTGCCTTAACAAGCTCCAGGTGTGACAGGCCTTCAAACAGATGCATATCCCCATTTTTAAGAGCATTTTAAATTTTTTTATTTTTTTTATTGCTAGATCTGTTGGCTCGTCCTTCATTTTTGAGCAGCTTTAATCTGTTATCAGCTGTCGTGAACCGACCATGAGTCAGCCTGTCGGTTCAATTTGCCCAAACACCTTTAATTTGACTCTGGCTTCGGAAGGCAACATGATTTACCGCAAAATGTTCAACCATGATGATATTTACTTTCCTCAATTACCGCTTGCTGCTCTCGAAAAACAGTTGGTGATTTGATTTACTCTCTATGTCTTGTGTGCGCGTGGTAGGTTTGTGTGTGTGTGTGTGTGTGTGTGTGTGTGTGCTTGTGTGTGTGCAGCTCCCATGATGCTGAAAGTGCCTTAACAAGCTCCAGAGCCAGTGTGCACTTCCATCCCTGTGGAGAGGGGAACATCCTGATTGGCTCGTTCTGTGCTATAAACCCACAGTTTTCCCAATTAGGCTCAGAATATTGCTTTTGGGCGGTGAGGCCTGGGGAAGCCCGGACAGCCGGGTCGATCTCCGGCCCCGGTATGGTCAGCTCCCCAACAGCTTGTCCCTGTTTTGTTGTGGGTTCCTGTTTGGTGGTGTTGTGTTGCTGGCACTCTGCTCTGCGCCATAGATTGTCAAAAAAATATGTAATTAAAAAACCTAATTATTTTTTTGATGGTGCAGAACATGCTTCTATGCTGTAAATGAGGGGGCTGCTAGTTCCACGGTTGCCAGTTAAGATTTTTTCTCTTTTTTTTTAAGTGGAACCATGCCAACGCTGAGCCAGTAGCAACATTTGCTTAAACTGCAGTACAAGGACCTTGTTTGGCACCGAAAGAGCAATATTTAAAAGATTGGGTCCGCTCCATTTAATCAGCCCATGCAGGCCTTGATCTCCTTGTTCACCTGAAATTGGCTTGCCGCGATACTCGGGATGTTTTGTGGCATCGTCTTTGGCTGAGGGCGTGACATCTGGTTAGGATGAGCAGGTGGGAATGAAGTGGGAAATCAGCCAAAACAAAAAAAGAAAGAGAGAGATAAAAAATTAGGGGAAAACACATTTAAGAAATAATAATTTTGCATCTTGTGATGATGTAACTATTTACATGGTGCTACAGACAAGATGGCAGGAGATCTTATCTTGATTCAAAACTTATTAAAGACAACATTTAATTTGTTACAGTGCCAGTCTTGAAAGATAGACAGAAATGGTATTAGAAATGGACAAGTAGCAAGCTGACATGTTTTGTTAGCCAAGATTTCAGTCTTTGTTTTAACTGGTAGAGAACAATCAGGGAGGAAAGAGAAATTTTACTTCATCCGCGGTGGTAATAAACACAGGTGCACCCCTGGGGTGCGTCCTTGGTTCACTTCCACATTCACATTTCACTCATGACTGCGTTGCAAAATATGATAGGGACTGCACCATTACGTTTCCAAAGCAGCCAAAGTGATAGAAGGAATTCAGAATAATGATGAGTCCCTTTTTTTCTTTTTCACAGTGAGGAGTCTGCGTGAGTCACAGATTGGTGAGGTGAAATTAAAGTCGATTTAAATGCCACTAAGATGTAAGAAAGGGGAAGCAGAAACGTCTCTATTATTGTCAATGGTGTCAGTCTAAATAGCTATTCTTTTATTCAAATTATTAGGAGTTCAGATAGCTAATGTGTTTAATGACAAATAGGTTTGTCTATTCTATCCCATGCTATGATGAGGAATGGAGCCACATAGACAAGGTCATAAAAGTACCACATTAAAAAAGCTCTGCTACACAGTTGCCATCTGTGGGTGTCATATAGGTGCACTATAATACAGACGCACAAAAAAAAAAAACGACTAATCACTGCAATCTCGTTAAAGCAGAGACTTTGGCTGGAAGTGCTGCTCTGACAGAAACCCAAAGTTTAGAAAAACTCCATTAACTCTCCCTCTGTCCAGGTGTTGGATCAGTTTCATCACTTCAGCATAAGTAATGTCCATAACAAGTGGAATGAGAAAAATAAAGACAGCAACTTCAAGTGCAAAAAGCAATAAGTGAAAAAAATATTAAAATGTTACAAATGAAATATATTTTAAATTCATATTTATATAGTTTATGTTATATGTATTAATGTTAAAATGTAATGTAATAAAATACATATAAGAAGTTATTTTTACTGATTCAATCAGCTTTATTATTGTTTTGCATTATTGTGTGCTTTTAATCTTGTTAAACCTATATGTTAATCTTTTTCTCTAACATTTTAGTTTTTGTTGAAAGTACATTTAAGGACATCCTCAGGGATCGTATTGTGCCTTTTATTTAGTCATTTGCTATGCTTTTATAATCCTGACCAAAGGATTAAACCCCTAATTGAAATAATAATGAAAATGTTTGGCGTGGTGATTGTATTGCGCCTTCAACACATGAAATGATATATTGTCCAAAACATACCGTCGAAATGATAAAATTGCGAGATATGGATTAAACATCCCTAATGCGATGTGTTACTGTACATTACTCTTATACTTAATGTATATTTAATGATAATATTTAACTTGCATATTAACTTTGTGAAATGGCAATATAATGGAAAGAAAACTCGTTTCACATAAGAGGGGCGAAGTCATCATTCAGCTCATTAGCGATCGCTTCTGCTGAGCCAATGGATCCCCTTCTGCTATTTGAGCAGATTTTTTTTAATGTGCTCTTGCCGTGCACACCGGATTGATAGTGAAACCTGGCGGTCAGCCTCTTTTGGGTCATAATCCGCGTGGTCAGCATGTACGCTGAATTAAGATGGACTCCGCTGACCTGGACCGGGTCACCCTAAACGTGATCAATAACGTCAATATGTCAGAGCGCCACGTCGATGTGAGGGCTTCATCCAGTGTGTAGTTTATGCAGAACTGTATTTTTTGTCAGACAGCCACATCAAACCTAAATAAAGGATTTTCCCTTTAACTCAATCTGTTATGAAACTAAATTCTCCTCTGGTTAAACTGCAAATACTCTGTAAGACGGTACAAATGAGCAGTTCCGGTTATATAAACCATCCGTGTGAGTTTTGTTGAGTGAGGCTACGTGTAAACATTGTAACGGACTTTTTTGAACCGGTCTCCGGGGAAAACATATGAGTGGGAGAAGCTGAACTTTCCAGGGCAGGGAAAGCGAAATCCCTGTGGCGAGCTTCTTCTTTTTTTTTTCTTCTTTTTTTTTTACACAATTTTCTTATCTCGACTTGCCGAAGCCGCGATCACGTTGTCACTCTACAAGGCTGCGCTATTTATGGGCTTTTTACCCTTTTTACCACGGAGACTAATCATCCTCCAGTCATAAAGCAAACCAAGGACAATAACCTTGAGTGGGGATAATTTACCCCTTTTTTTCCCTGCCAGATGTATTATGTTTATAATACTTTCAGTGGCTGCATTTGAATAGGGAA
>JAFBJU010002445.1:262248-289913 GCA_016785305.1 Colistium nudipinnis
ATGTGTGAGGACATATGTTAGACATTGTATAAACGCATGCAGGTCATTTGGATTGAGACTCTTGTTATTAATGGAGTCCGAGCCAATGTGCATGTGGGAATATTTTTTTTTTTTCTTTGTAAAAAGGGTTGAGCAACCATGTCCCTGGTAGGAGCTAAACGTCACATTCCATTTTATTTGTCTTCTCTTCACTGACTGTCTGACTCACTCACTCACTTGGTATTGTTATCAAAATACCAAAATCTCTCTCTGCAGGATTTTTGCATTTTTAGTTCTTCACTCCCACCCTCATCCTTGAAATTCGGCTGGATACAACCACTGACAACGTACACATGTTCCACTTCAGGCTCTTTTTGTTTGGAGAGCAGCCGACTCCTGCTCAAGTATTCAACGGCAAAGAGCGGCAGTTGCATCACAGTGCAAGTATACAAATGAATGCGAGTGATATGAGTCATACGGTGATATGCAAATATGGGCAAAAACTCTCCGCGTTTTACCTTTACCTATCCGCTGACCTACAAAATGGCACAGCGCATGTGAGGGTTTCTGAACTTGGAGGCAAATCTAACCGCTGTTCTCCCATTTTGTCCTGTCAGATCATTTTCGGGTTTCCGGTTCCAACAAGGTAACACGTAGCACTTAGCCAGTTATCCACGGGTACTATCTTGTCGATCTTAATGGACAGCCGGTAACCTTCTCCTTTATTGAATGCTGTTCGGGCCTGTGCCAGACATGAGACTAAATGACTTCCATTCCCACCCAACACCGTGCTGCGCTGGATCGGGGCCCGCTGTCTGCCAAAGGTCAGAGTCTGTCCAAAGACGTTGGCAGTTAAATTAGGAATACGCCATTCCTACTCTAGCCTGACTTGCAGGTGCCACCTGTACCCATTAGGTATATAAGCCAGAGTGCAGAGACAAAGCTTCCTCCTCTGAAGCGGTTCAGCTGGCAATTTATTTTTCTCTTCATACGTCGGAGATTTTGACCTTGCCTGAACTCCGTGGACACTTGGCATTTAAAAACAATTTATGCCTTGAAAGTTTTGGCCTTGTCTCTTTTTCAGGAAGAAGGAAATCTGACTTTTTGTCTGATATTGCATGGTCTTTAAAAGCGGGGCACTTCACGAACCCTACAGAGAAAGAAAAAAAAAGAAATGAATCAAAACGAGAAATGGAGGCCATTTTTTTATTTATTTTTTTACCCGGTAAGTAATGAAGATGTGTTGCCAGCTCCAGGTGAATGTGAAATGAGGGTGGTAGAGGAGAGGATGAGACTCAAGGATTGGAAGGAAGACGCTTCAAATGCAATTTACTAAATGCATTAGTCCAACTTTTTGGATTTTAATAGTAAGGGAATAAAATACATTTCTTGGTCCATTTCTGAAAACAAAGTTTCACGAAAGCAACTTATATTATAATATAATATATTATATATATATATATACTGTATATACTATTTTTGCTTCGCGAAAACAGGACTCTTAACGATATTTATAATAACAAATTTAATCTCCTTGACTTTTTAAGGATGACCAGGATTTTTCCCCTCACCTTTACCAATTTCTGTAAGTGCTCGCACGTAACAATGAATGTAAATCAAGGCTAAGTTGCCTCAAACAGATATTGTTATGCAAGTGCAGATTTATAAGGGAAGCCAAATAAATGTGTTGCCCGTGAGTGCTTTGGCTAATGCATTCTTTATGAACAATTTGCAACTTGTTGGCTGTGTTTCACTCGATGTAAAACACAATAACCTCAAATTAGGGCTCGTTCAAAATATGTTTGCTGCAGCAAATTATTAGTATTTAGTAGTGCATTTATCCTTCGTTTGTCCTCTTGGGCCTTTTTCCTTGTGCAACGCGCAACAAAACGACTCCTCCTGTTTCACGGTCCATGCTTGCAGTGGAGTTATTTGTATAACACAGAGCCGGTAAGTGTGGCGTAAATGTAAGTGGCTGTGTGCAAAATAAATGCTGTACACGCTACATTCCAGCACATGATCACAGAATCAGCAAACTACAAACGTACGATGAATTCCCGGCCGTAAACCCCAAAACATCCAGGCCCAGCTACCATGCACAAAGAACCTTCTTTGATCCGGAGCGGCTGTCTAGCTTCTTATCACACAATGCTGTGACAAAGGCGGAAAAGCTCTGAGGTAATCTTTGTTATTCTGCTTGAAGTAGTCATGCCCCCAAGGGGAGAGGATTCCCAGACTGTTTAATCAGCCATCTTAATGGTACATTATGTATTATAATTACAAGACCTGCTCTGTGTGCAGCAGTATGGACTGGGACCTGGGAGGCAAACGGCACGAGAAAGAGAGCGCGTGAAGGGATGAAAGCGCGGCCTTTTCTCAGCGAACGAGGCGCGTGGTTATAGGGACAAGTGAGAAGACATGTCTCTATCAGCCCGACATGATGTCAGTCCAGAGGGGAAGAGTAAAAAATCCCGGAGCAAGCACTCCTCACCTGTCCGTCTCACCCCCCCCAGGCACAAATAAAGCACGGTGGGGTAATATCATAATGAGCAGGGTCAAAAATGGTGAAAAATGACCCCAAAAAAGGCTGCATGCTTCAGTTTCGTCTTGAATGAATTGCTTGGTGCACTGTCCCATCATTTTTTCAAGAGAAAGCACATTGCTTTACCAAACGCAAAGGAAAAAAAAAAAAAAATGTGCAGAGGTTGCCATTGCAGGTATTTCTCCAGGCCATCCATCATCGTGGCGTGGCAGCGCTTAGGTGAGCCTGATTAAAGCCAAGGATGCTCCGCGACCCGCAAAGGAAATGAGGGGGGGGCATGTGCCCCCTGCCTCCCATCCATCTCCCCACTGCTTTATTCATGTGGTATCTGGTTCACTGGCTATTGCACCGTGTCTCCTCTCCATTACCGGGAATTCTACCGCAGGTGCTGGTGATTTGTGAATGTGTCTTGTTGTATGTTCACCGATATCTCACCGCTTATTTTGCGTGTGCACAATTGTACCTGGGGAAAAACAATGTATCACCAAGCGTCCCATTTGACAGAATCTACATGTACAGATAAAATTCAGCCTACAAGGCGTTTAACAGTTAAAGTAAAAGAGCATCAAAAAACAATAAAAGGTGGAAAATAATGAGCCTGAAACAATATTAAATATTAAGCCATGCCGTGTGTCTGAGGATTGCGAAAGAATTTATCTGTGTTAATAATTTAAAGCCCACTTTGGCTTTTTATTGTATTGTGCATTTTACTCTACCTCAGCTATTGTACTTCAGTTATTGGTAGATGAAATAAAAATCGCACAGGCATTTTTTAAAATTATTATTATTATTATGATTTAGTAGCAAGGACATTTTCAAAGCTCCGTAAATGTAAAACCTTTTTTGTGTGTCTCACATATTTTCAAATCTTTAGTTGAGTGGGATCCCCAAACTGAAGACAACCATTTGGAGCATACTGAGCAAACCTGTGTGTGTGTGTGTGCCCCAGGCCTAGATTTAAACCAGCTTTAAAACAAATCTTTGAAAACTTTAAATCAATCCTCAACATTGAATCCACGAGGAGATGTCTGAATTGGCACGGTGTGATTTTGTCAGATTTACTATTTAGGATCAGGGAATCTGTATTACTTTATAGAAATCTCTCAAGAGAGTAAAAAATATGTTAAACATTGTTCTCTCACTTTCCCCTGTAATAATGTATGATGATTTTGGATCGTGCTGGCTAATACAGTAAAACACTTTCTCTGTTTGGATCAATTAGGCATTCTTACAAAGTACTCACCGTCAGTTCGGCAAGGTTTGGAGAAAGTTAAAGTCACATTAACAGGCGTTGCATACAAAACAGCCCCACATGTAATGGCTGTATAAATGACTGGCGATGACGGATCAATTATCTGTGACGCCGTGATGAAATGTGGCACCATGGGAGAATTTTTCTAAGAAATGATTACGGCTTACGTGTCCCCATCTAAAAACACTTTCATAAACCACTGCTAGAGTGAAAAAAAAAAAGCAAAACCATTGTCCTAACACCACAATTGAGATTCTTGGCCTCCAATTTCTCATTTTGACATTTCTTCTTTTTTTTTTTGTGAGATTTTTGTTCCTGTGCTAAATCTTCCTTTAAGTTTTTATTTTTTTGGCAGTTCGTAGAACTGTAGTTCGTAGAAATAAAATGTGATCTTCCAACCACAGTCTGACTCGCCTAATACTGCAAAGACGTAGATCCTGTAGCATCAATTTGCTTTTCTGCCGCTGAGCCAGCAGACTGAACGGAACGATAAGGAACGGCAGTCGTACCTAATCCTTCAATTTCCCCTCCTTTTTCTGTCTCTTTCCCCTCCAACTAACCGCCACCAGTTCATCTCTCATCACCCCTCTTCCCTGCTGGGAAGAAGCCAATAAATGTTCCACTGGAGCGATGTACATTTTACTGTCTTCCACCTTGTCTGTTTTCTTTTTTTTCCTTCCAAGATGCAAACAGGAGCGAGAGAGAAAAAAAAGAGCTCCAGCACCTTGCTCTTTTTTTCTTTTTTTCTTTTTTTCTTTTTTTCTTTTTTTCATTCTGCATCTGCTTTTTAACTTCCACCCCAGCAGTGCTGAGGGTTGGGGAAACGCAGCCTCACCAAAGCCTTTCCTCGGTGTCTTTGACTTTCTGCGGCATACACGGATGGCAGCCTAAGTAGCGTAATCTGGACCCCCCCCCCACCGCCGCCCTTTCCATCGGCCTGGAACACGGCCCATGCTCATGCTTTGAAGAAGTGGTGCACACAAAAATGGGACCATCATTTTGATGCTGTAGTGTTGTGGTGAGACACAGCTGATGTCTCTTATTTTTACTCTTGGTGCATCTACACCTTTAATAGATCCGTGTACGTCAAAACTTTATGCCACTTAACTGTTAAGTCCAGGAGTTTTTTTTATTATGTGAGGAAGTCTCATTTTGCAAACAATTCAAGCTCAGTTTTGAAAAAAATATTTAATGTTGCTACTTTGAAAACGTTTTTTTTTTTTCCGGTTCATTATGCTTCATTTGACTGCTGTCATGGCTGTTTCATATGTATGAGTAAGGGACGTCAAGCACGTCTGTCTGACTTGGAGGAAATGCGGGTGTGTCTGTGCATGTGTGTGTGTGGGTGTCGTTTAGAGAAGTGTGTATCCATGGCTGAAGGAGATGTTAGAATGAAAAATCATAAAACATCACATGATTTGTAGTTATCTGTTTCCATTTTTAATTGTACACCGCTCTTTTAATATGTATTCATGAAGGTCATTGTTCTATTGCAATCTATTGAAAAATATTAATAATTGAAACATTGTAAAATAATAACAGGATATTACCAACTGACTCCAGAACACCATCAGTTAAACAGATACATGGTCTAATCAGATTTGCACTCTGCATTTCAGGATGTCCTTGTTTGCCCTAATGTGTGTATTATATGTATTGTGTGTACTACAGTATTGTGTAGCTTGCTATTGAAATGTTGCACTCCATTTTCTGAACTAATATCACAGCAAAACACCCGATTTCAAACCCTTTTTCTTTTATTTCTTTTTATATTGATCACTTGGTGATAGATTACCTGACAACACAGAAAAAACTCAGTTATGCTACACATCAATGTTCTTTTATTTTTGGAAAAAAACGTGAAAAATGTTTCACAGTGCTATGCGGGGGGAGGGGGGGGGCTAATGACGCAAAAGTATTTCTCTTTGCACCATAGCCTTATTGGCATCTGAATACAACTAATAATGAATGTGTTTGGGAAAATACAATTTTCTTCATTTTTATGCACTTTCAAGTATCAACACAAAGAACACAAGCAATGTTTTTTGGAGATCCTAATACATGGACCATAAATGCAATTAGAAAAGGGAATGGAATATACATTTTTGACATAATGTGACTTCACACAATCCCTTTTTCACAGCCGCCACTATGACATGGTAAAACATAGGCATTACTAATGGAATTCATTGGCATTCATTCATGGAAATGAATGGTAAGTCATGAGTATAATCTGTGTTTTACCTCTATGTCATGTCAAAAAACTGCTATCAGTTTAAATTTACATTATATACAGAACATGCCTCGGGAGCAAATGCACTGGGAAATAATAAATATTGGTGGTGGTTTCCCACTTGGGCATATTGAGTTGTGAGGAGTACAGGGAGTGTGTGTATTGTGTGTGTTAAGGCTGCCTGTGTGAGAGCTCTCGAGATTTGAGCCTGGAGAGGACGGGAGCCTCTCATAAAGGATTTTGCAGCAGATGGTGGTCTGCACGGTCGGGGTTGAACCCCCTGCCCTCGTCTGTGACGTGGTGTCATCCTTCTGCAGGACGGAGGACGGCTGAAGGCCAGCGGTTTTCAATGGCGGAGCTTGCCCTTGGAGGGGGAACACACCACGCTGGCTTGGGCTGGACCATGAGAATGCTTTCACTTAAAGGCCTATTTTATTAAATCGGGACTGGCTGTGAGGCGTTGATGATCCACAGGTTCTCACGGGTTCTTTTCAGCGATACTATCACAGCAAGTATTCTCTCCATTAATTTTGTGTTGAACCCAGACTTAACCTCTCTATTACATCACAGATTTATGGTCGTCTTCGAGCGTTAGACTGGGGAGAGAAATGGTGAATTTTTAATTGGGCTTCCCTAAGACTTATGAATAATTTCATTGAAAGGTTTTCCCAGGTAAAGTGAGAAATGTCTTGTGTGTGACAAACAATAATTATCTCTCTGAGAACTGAAAAAATAAAGAATTTGCCGTGGAGGAATCAAATATTTATGATGCATTTGGAACAGATCCCATCGTGTTTTGGCCTCTGCAATTTCCTTTGACAGTGGAACGGGGTGGAAGATGCCGGAGCTGTGTGCTGCTCTCTCTCCAGAGATGTCTGTAGACAAATGCTGGCTGTATCAAAACTTCAGTTAGGGAGGTGACAATGTTGGCTGCTGAACTGCGGGGGAGTGCAAACTGCAGAAAAACAGAGTGTATGAAACTGGCTGGCTTCAGATTCAGGTTTCCTCTAAGGTTTCTCCACTGACATAAAATATTCAAATAATGTCCAAATAATTTGAGAATGACTGCAGACATGGCAAGTAAATACATATATATTTTTTTAATCAATCCGCCTCTGCCACAATTTTTTTTTTCAATCTCTCTAAATTATAACCAACCCTTTTTCTCTTTTCATTTCACACCTTGTTTCTGCTTTTATGCTCTGCTTTATTTATGGATTTTTTTTTATCGATTCCTATTTCCCATGTTTAATTATTCAATAAGTAACCTACAAAAATCTATTTTCACAAACAAACCTGACTAATATGTCCTTTTTCCCGATTATTGATTATCCAAATTACCTAAGAAATGTAGGCTTATTATCTACATATTTATGTCGTTTTGAGTTTTATTACAATGACTGTAATCAATGTTGTTTTAACCTTATAAATCAGCCGCAATATTGAATAGTATTAAAGGCCAATTCTCAACCAGGAAATAGAATGCAGTGCTTCACTTTTCAAGGTGTAGGTTAATTATTCAAGATTTGTTCTCTCCTCACAACAAGCCAAGAACAGCAGGAGAGTGCTGTGAGCTACAGCTTCTTCTTTATTCCCACAGAGAGAGTCAGGAGTTTAAAACCACTGTTCAGCTGTAATTGAAATGCACACGTTGTCTGAAGTCTGGAGCTTTCAAACAGAGCAAAGTATCTGAAGATATTCAGTAAGCAGTGCAATCAAACATGATTTTCATCAGCAACAAGATCAAGACCATGTTCTTGATAAGAGACAGTATGAGTGTGTAGCTTTGTTGGTTTGTCTGATTAAAGATTTAAAAAAATAAACATACCAATACTATATAGTGAATATATTAGACATTTGAGCAACAAAACACCATCAATAAGGGATTCATAGTGACCGTCTTCACATTTTTATTTAAGATAGAATTATTTATTCCATACACCTCTTTTATCCTGCCTTTACGGCAGTTTTCCAAACCCAAGTTTGCTCATATATTGAATCTGGAAATATAAAAACTTCATTAATCAAAATCAATTGATGCACAATGGACATTTAATCCACATCTCCACTTAATCCACATGTCCCATATCCTGACAGTGAAAACAATGAAATATTAAAACCAATGTCTGAGGCAGACGTTGTTAGGAACGTTCAGAAATGTATCTTACTTTGTTATTAGTGTGGCGTGTGATCCATTGACCTCAGTATTTCTAAAATCTATGCTAGACACCTTAACTAACCCCAAGGTTAAAGTATTGATGGCTTAAACTGAAAACAACAACAAACAAAAAACTAAAAATAATACATTCACTGTCAAGTTTGATTCAAATATGTTTATGCCGGTAACCATTTAATAAATATCGTTTTAGAGGTTTTTATATAGGTTTCTTTTTCAGGATAACTATGCATGATGCACAGCTGATGTAACTGTCTTGCAATGTGTTTTTTTGACCTTACAAGACAGTTACACCAACAGCGCAACATCCAGGGAAATGGCGTTTAAAGTTGTCATACTTTTCCGTGTAAAACAGCTGATGTAAGTTTGCGTTATACACAGGACTGGCCAATCAGCGAGCTCATGGGAGAGAAGTTAGACAGACGCGATAGCTCGGTACCGCCTACTAAGGAGAAACGTTGCATCAGAATTGCAACTTCCGGGAAACGTCACACTTCCGCGCCCGGTTAGTGAAGCGCTGCGAGGGCACACGACTCTCACACTCTCTGCCGAATTTCTCTGTCGAAAGGAGGTCGAGTTTCACCTGGAATGGCTGAACAGGCGGTCGCGGAGAAAATGAGCGAGATGCAAGTGAATGATGGAAAAAAGGTAACTTCACCTTCTTAAGAGCCGGTGTTTTAGCAGCTAGCATAGCCTAGCCAACAGGAAACACGATGCTAAACTAACAGTGGCTGCTAAAAGTGGCGTTGTGTTGTTACAAAATGTTTGCTACTCAGTAAAGCAGAGTTTTGTTTTTGTCTTTTTAAATAAATGTTTGCAGTACATTGTGCCACGTTGTTATGAAGAATGTGCAGTATGTTTGAACTAAAACGAAACTTTGAATAGAGTTTGGGCAGACTTAGTTCAGAGCTCAAGGCAATTTAACGTTTTGTTGCATATTGTTTGGTTGGTATGCATACATTTTATGGTAGTACTATGGTCGGACTTTGAAGGTATCACGTCATGTTCTCTACTCAATGGGCTTACAAAATGTGAGTCAAGCATGATGGGTTTGCATATTCAAGCTGCTTACTGTAAATCTGCTGTCTTCGCCCACCAATTCCCAATAACTGATCTGGTGATTCAAATGTGGGCGTGGTGTGAGTTCATCATTTCCTGCTAGATATTTCACTGATTCTTATGATTTCTCTTACATTTGATCTACTATAGGCTTTACATCATGTCAGGTTTTGTATTAAGCAACGTTATATTGTTTGTATCCATGTTAGTGTGTGTCTAAACCACAAGTACATGGATACCACCATGTGATAAGATTTTTATATTTTTTATTTCTTTTTATAAAGGGAGGAACTGAAAGTGGTAAAGATGGAGGAAAGAAGAAAGCCAAAGGGGCTGCTGGAGACTCTAATGGCAAGGCGGAGGTGAGTAACTAAATGACTTGTCAGGGAGTGTGTATGCTATTAAAAGACAATGTCCTGCATTCTTGTTTAACAAGAACACAGATACACAGATCTTCTCTGTATTGAGTGTGATAATTTGCCATTCTGTACCCATTCATCAAATGGTTTGAAGCACCCTGACTATTAAAAACATATTTCAATCTCTTCAATCTTTTGACTGGTAATTTTCCCCCTTTATTATTATTATTTTTAATTCAATGTCAGAAATAACATTGCTTTAATGTAAATGCTAAAGTCTACTTAACCAGATATTGTATGAATTATTCCTCTATTTTTGTTATAAAGTTAAAGCAAAGTGGTAGGCTTTGAACATCATGCCTATAACTATTTCAGAGGGGCAGCACATATTTTTTTGTTGTTAAAAGGGACATAAGACAATGTGTGCAGATTAAATACAATGCATACACAGTGATGGCATTTGCTGCTGCCTTCTATTCCATCACACCTTGCTTGTTTCCGTCCAGATGTCACCGCCCCCTCAGTACATCGAGGAGCGCCTCACTATGTATGCAAAGCTGAAAGTCGAGCATGAGGCTCTGATGGCAGAGAGGGCTGAAAAGAGTAGCCAGGCTATCAAGGTGACCTTGCCCGATGGAAAGGTGGTGGACGCGGAGTCTTGGAAGACCACACCATACCAGGTGGCCTGTGGAATCAGGTCAGTGTGATGATGGGAATGATGTCGGACTACATGTTCCTTTTATAAATGTCACACCTTGCTTTTGTGCAGTGCATAAAAGGGCAAACCCCCCTGTCTAAAGATTGTCATGTTTATTCATACAGTTTGTATTAATTGGTACAGTTTACCCACATTATGAAAACAGTGCTTGGAAATGTCACCTCAATGACCACCAAATGCATGAAAAACACCCAATTAGTGTTAAATAAAACTATATTGGGGCAATACATTAAACAAGAGATTAAATGTTTGTAACTACAGGGCACAATAACCAAAAAGCATCAATATAAGAGAGTCAAAGTGGTTTCATATGACCTAAAAGCACCACTCCAGCCCCTCTGTGAAATTATTGCTGCAGTAGGCATACTAGTGTAAGGTCTTATGACTGTTTTGTAATTTCATAAGCACGGGGGAAATTAAGAGGCGTTGCAGTGTCCTATAAACGGCATTCTCATATTTACAACCAGCAAGCACCTGGTAGGACCTGTCAAACCACATCCACTGTGTGACAGGTGTTAACATCAATGTTGTTTGATCACTTCGAGGTGGCAAACCAGTAACCTTTATTGTGCATGGGGCTGAGGAGTATGTGAATCTGTCTCATCGTAATGTGAATGATGTTTATGTTGATTGTGTCTATTGCTGAAACGTTTTGCATGAATTTATATACAGAGATTTTCTCTCGATTTCTGAAAAGAAATCATCAGTGCTGAAAGGTATAATGGAGTATTTAATAAAATATTAATATGGGAAGTTAGAAATATAGTAGGGATGTATTGGACCAGCTTATTTTGTTAAGTCTATACATCTATACACACACACCCACACCCACACCCACACCCACACCCACACACACACACACACCCACACCCACACCCACCTGTGGTTTTATGTGGACTTTTCCATGTTTTCTGACCAGTCAAGGCCTTGCTGACAACACGGTGATTGCCAAAGTGAACAACGGCGTCTGGGATCTGGACCGGCCTCTGGAAGAGGACTGCAGGCTTGAGTTGCTCAAGTTTGATGATGAGGAAGCACAGGCTGTAAGTAGACGTCGTATCTCAAAAAATGTTGCAAATTGAGATCTGTGAAAATGGCCAAGAAAAATGAATAGTTTTTTTTTTAAACCAAATGTTATTAGTTAACACACAACATTCTGAGAGACAAAACAATCTGCCTCCTTTAAATGAAGAGAGTACCTGAGTATGCAATATTAAAGTGATGAATGAGAGGTTTACAATGAATAATAAACCTCAAAGGTCTGTTATCCACTAAGTGCCTGTGCCACACAGACATTAGGAGGGGATGTGAGAATATAAAAAAAAAAATGCTGCGGGGTCACGCACTGTAATAAAAGTGAAAGCACCTAGTCGCTCTAAGAGAATGAGATATTTCCCTGAAAGAAAAATTGATCATTTGAGTGTCATTGTCTTTACAAGGCACCAAACCATTCCTCATCTGTTCTTGCCCATTAAAGATTCGTCATTCTGTCTGCTCTCCATGCTACCTTTTGTCAGTGGGTTGTGTTGGACATTTTACATTTGTCAGCATTCAGAAGAAGCAATCGTATATTGTTTATGTGGTTGGAATATTCTCAAAGCTGTCAACCAAGTCCTATAGTTGGTTGAAAAAGGGAAATATCAGCACAGACATGAGATACAGTCTTTATTTTCCATCACAGTCATGGTTGCCTAGTTCGCTCATTAGGTGTGTTTTTTTCCCATATTTTGTTTAGGTTTATTGGCACTCCAGTGCCCATATCTTGGGTGAAGCCATGGAGAGGGTGTACGGAGGCTGCCTGTGCTACGGCCCCCCCATCGAGAATGGCTTCTACTACGACATGTTCCTGGACAACAATGAGTGAGTCGGTTCAGATTTGTCTGTATAATAACACTTTGGTCAATTTCTATTTCTATTAAGAGTTTTTGTTATTTTGCCTTTGTACACTACCACAGTGGATTTATTCAAATCAAGGGGTTTAACATAAAAAAACACACATTATCCATCACTGAGAGTGATGGCTTTATTTCAAACCCGTTGAACTGGTGTACAAAGGCAAAGTTAACAAAAAGTTGTGGCACTGTCTGTGTTGGTGTTGTTTTGTTGCGTGCTAAGGGGCTTAGCAACTGTTGGTTGGATTCACTGTCTGAGATAGGTAGTAAATAGAAAAAACGGGCAGAATGACAGTGATGCTTTCGTGACGGATTTTTCTTAGGTGTGGATTTGAAATGACTTCTTTCAATATCTGCACATGAGATAAGAAGCCTAAAAGCTCATCTATTCACAGCTAGATTGCATTCCACTAAAGCTTTGAACGCATGATGGGACTTCCTCAAAAATGTGTGCACTTCTGACTAACAAACAACTTTCTCTCTTGACCTTTCCTTGAAACTGTTTCCATTTCTCCCTGCTTCAGGCTGCAGGAAAAGTGTGAGGAGTGCCGTCTAATTAATTCTAGAACCTCTTTAATGAAGTCATTTTATGCTAATGACATTCTTGGAGACGGTTTTGTGCAAGGATATTTTGACATTGCTCAAGCCCTAAAGCCAAGGACTTTTAAGTATTTGCACGCAGGCTGCAGAGGTTATCAGTTTTTTTGAAGTCCAAGAATTGCATTGGTTGGGGGGAAAAAAGGCCCGGTCACATCTACGATGCCCTCTGAGAAAGTCAAAATTTAGCAATTGGAGACAGTTTGAATATTTATGCAGGTTGCTGTGTGAGTGCCCTTGTCCAATGTGTTGTTCCTGTTGTGTTTATATCTTGATGTTTTGGACAGGGGTGTATCGAGCAACGACTTTCCAGGTCTGGAAGGCTTGTGCAAAAAAATCATCAAGGAGAAGCAACCGTTTGAGAGGCTGGAGATAAAGAAGGAGACTTTATTGGAAATGTTCAAGGTACCTTAAAGTACCAACACACAGGTGCACGTGGCTATACAACGGATAAGTGCCAGGGTTTAAAAATCACATCTTGTCCTTTGCAGTACAACAAGTTTAAGTGCCGCATCCTGAATGAGAAAGTCACCACTCCGACTACCACTGTTTACAGGTGAGCCAAATTTTTTTATGTTTAAAATATCAATCTGGTTTTGATGTTTATTTTGTTTTTCTACAAGTCCTTTTAAATAACAAAAAATGATTGATCATCAGTGTGTGAGTTTAAAGCCTGAACTCTGTGCCACAGAAATCCATTATTGTTTTATATACAGTATATATGAAATATGTATATATATATATATATATATACACACACACATAGGTGCACATACAGTGCATATATATATATGCACTGTGGTTTATTTTCAGTCAGCTGGAAAACCTTATTTTCACCAAATAGACATGTGTAAATGGTGGTGTATACCAACCTTTATTTTGAAAGACAACAGTTTATTATGTTGCATTGTTTTTAATTTTTAAATTACATTTCAGGTGTGGTCCCTTAATTGACCTGTGTCGAGGCCCCCATGTAAGACACACTGGGAAAATCAAGGCACTCAAGATCCACAAGGTGAGCCCACCCCCCCCATACTCTGCATTATATACATTTTTTTAGTATATGTGGATTTATTGTTGCTCCCACCACATTGGATTTTAAATCATGTAACATGTGCCCTATATGTCTGGCACATTTATTTCTATTCTTAGAGCTGTTTTCCTACGTTTTATTCTCGAGGGATTTGATGCACCCAAAAAGACTGGTGAAAGCTGTAACATGCTCCTTTGTGGTGTGCTAGAATTCATCCACTTACTGGGAGGGAAAGGCAGACATGGAAACCCTCCAGAGGATCTACGGAATCTCCTTCCCTGACCCCAAAATGCTCAAGGAGTGGGAGAGATTTCAGGAGGAAGCCAAAAACAGGGATCACCGCAAACTGGGACGGGTACGTATGTGCTGAAGCCCCCCCCCCTTTTTTTTCTCCATGTGTAAAATGATGCACCAAAATGACGGCGCATTTGCATATGTTTAACTTTGAGGAAGTGTCCCACTAACAGTAAAATGTGTGTTTGTGGTTGGCATTTATTAAAAATAACAACAGGTGTGGAAATCAGAGCTGAGAAGTGTATTGCGAAACTTACATTATATGTATAATTAACTGCTCAGTCATAGTTTTGCATATGTAAAAGAATGTTAACTAACTACATTTTTTTTTCTTAATTGTTTATTTTATTTAATTTTTTTTATTCAGGAGCAGGACCTTTTCTTCTTCCATGACCTGAGTCCAGGCAGCTGCTTCTTCCTGCCGAAGGGGGCCTTCATCTACAACACATTGACTGAATTCATCAGAGTGAGTCAGAGCTGTGGATTTATATAACGATTTAGAAGACGTACGTTATGAGGCATTTAAAAATGGAAAATGTGCAGGATAAACAGTTTGGTGTGATCAGTTGGCTTGGGCAGTAATATATATATTTAAATACAAATAATCTCAGAAACTTGGGGCCTAGCCATATAAAATGTTTGCACATATAAGTCAAACTAATTATAAACTTTTACTTGTGCACGCACATACAGTAAAAATGGTAATTCCTGTCAATTACTTTTCTTCTCACGGCAATATTGCTGTAAATAGATGTGGACACATTTAATTTATACTCGGGTAATAGAAAAACTTTAACTTCGTGTAACCTTTGAACACAAGCTTATTATTCATAGCTATTTATTTGGAATAAATTGAAACCCATAAAAACGGACGTGATTGACGGCTTTAATGAGAAGCTTTTCTGCTCGCACCTGCCTCATAATAAAGAGCCGCGTGCATCGATATGATCTAACACAATCGCTTTCTGGATTTTATATATATATTTGAAATGTGTGTATATATATATATATATATATATATATATATATATATATATATATATAAAAAAATATGGGCACATTGTAGTACATAGCAGATGTAATTTCACTAAAATGTGACGATGACTGAAAGGATTTAATCTAGGGAGATATACACATAAGACATAAATATTTGCAGTGTGTATGGCCGTCGGGAATGGAATAAATTGCCTGTGTTTTATTATCATTATCGGCAGTCTATTTTGAATTTTAAAACTCAAATGGCAATAAAACAGTTTTCCCCAGACCCTCTTCATCGCGTGTAAACACATTTGATTTGACTTTGCAGCACCATAAATATTCTTAGAGGTAGTTTGCTTATTGCAAATCTCAGCATTTGTTTGCGGTTTGTTTTTTAGGGAATGTGCGGTATTTATCAGGGATGATTTCGAATATAGTGTTGATGTAAACATTTCAAACGGTTGATAGTCATCCACATTGTTGTCTCCGGCAGAGCGAGTACCGGAAGAGGGGTTTCCAGGAGGTGGTGACGCCCAATATCTACAACAGCAAACTGTGGCAGACCTCTGGACACTGGCAGCATTACAGCGAGAACATGTTTTCCTTCGAGGCGGAGAAGGAGACCTTCGCCCTCAAACCCATGAACTGCCCCGGACACTGGTGAGGCCTTTTGTTCCTCATATTCAGAGCTGCTCCTAACTTCCCCTTAAAAAAAAAAAACTCTGAAAAAATGTTACACGCACACGCCTAGTACACACTGTCAATTCTTGTTTTCATTTTATAATAATTGTATTAAGTCGATGTCGGAGAAAAAGCTCAAGGTGTAACAATACACATCTGTGGACTTCAGTTTTTAATATTTTGACGATCCAAGTCGGTATCATTAAAATAAAATAATTATTTTGAGTTTCTCAGTGTAATTGAAGTAGTACAGCAGTTTCAGGCAATGTGATGAAGACTCTGTTGAAGGTGGAACACTCTGTTTTGTTGGCTCTAGTCTGATGTTTGACCACCGGCCGCGGTCCTGGAGAGAGCTGCCCCTTCGCATGGCCGACTTCGGCGTGCTGCACAGGAACGAGCTGTCCGGCGCCCTGACCGGCCTGACTCGGGTCCGCCGCTTCCAGCAGGACGACGCCCACATCTTCTGCACCATGGACCAGGTGAGTCCAGCACTGGTGCACTCGCATGGCTCTGCAAGAGCACACAGTCTGGGGGAGAAAAAATGGTTTCTGATGGGGGTGGGAGAAAAAAAAAGAAAGAAAAAATGTTTATTCTGCTACCTCCATTTTCGTCATATATTTGTGTGGAAATAAATCACACTGTATTCACATTTTTGGGGGGGGGGCAATACCTCTGACAAATGATCCACTTGCTATTCAGATTACTTTTTTAATCATGTAGATACAAAACACTTGAGAGAAAATTAGACAATGTTAAGACAAATGGTGGTAAACATAGTGGTAAGCCATCGCACAGTTTACAGAGAATTGGCTTTTATATGATGAATCATTTATGCCTCTATGCACATCAGCGTCTTGCTGGCCCAGTGTATTCGATGCATTCAGGTTATGTTGTCGTTGAATGACCTGTCATGCTCCCGGGCCTTTCACCAGAGTGGAGCACTGCTGATGTTAAAGCACGGGATTTTTTGTGGGGGAATTCTTAATTAGTTTGTTGAAACGCGGCGACACAGCAGGATCTCACTGATTAGTTCTCTCTTTATCAGTAATTGCTGTGTATTAGATTGTGTGATTATGTGATTGCACTTTGTACACAATGCGTTGGGTTGTGTTTCACTTTTGTCTTTTTTTGATATTGACAAAAGCCTAGGCAACTTAAAGCAGACTGCAGAGGCTTTGTTCTTATCTTGCAGCCACCATTAAGTTTATAATCAGTGAGTCCAGATGGTGGCCTACGCATAGAGATTATAAAACCTTTTTTTTATTAGGTGAGATTTACCTCGTTAAAGCCGAGCCATTTCTTTTCGCTTCTTCTTCTTGTCATTGTGCTTTATTTGCTCAAAACTTGGGATTTATCACACCGTACCCCAGGGTCTCGGCAGCAACATAGGAAACCATAATATTATCACGGTGCGTTCCATATAGTTTTAGATTAAAAACTAGCTCCCCCTTTGATTGCATAACTCGGCCTTATGATTTCTCATTTATTTGTAAGTCATACGGGAACACACTCCATCAGACGTTGCAGCCACATGTACACAGATGATTAATGTCGCTTCTCTATTCAACGCCAGATTGAGGAGGAGATCAAGGGCTGCCTGGACTTCCTGCGGACTGTGTACAACGTGTTTGGCTTCTCCTTCAAACTCAACCTCTCCACCAGACCCGAGAAGTTCCTGGGGGACCCGGAGGTCTGGGACCAGGCTGAGAAGGTACTCGAATTCTTTTTCCTCCCATTTAGTTGGAGATGTGAGCAACTCTCACATTGAGCCTCAGTGGGTTTAGGTGATATTATCAAAATGGAAATTACAGAGCCACTTTGTGCAAAGCTCAAATGAGGGAGACTGTCGGACCCCGAGAACATTTATATTTTATTGGGCTGGGAGGAAGGAAAAAGTCTCGGCCCTCGGTGTACTCCAGCTAGATTTTGCATATTGGCTTCAGTTCTAATTTGTGCTGTGAAAAGAACGGGTCATAAGTACATTTAACAAACTAATGCCATTAGTTTGTGAATTTAACCGAGTGAAAATGTGCTTTTAATTTTAATTGCAGTCACATTAATATTTGAATATGACTATTCCTGGCACTATTAGACTTTATTTTTTGAATTGCCGGATATTACTTGAAGTGTACCTTTTTTAGTAATGATGGTGGACATTTTTTTGAACTTGATAGTTTTGTTATCAAGTGGCTGCCATTTATTTTTATTTATTTTTTGCAAAGATGTTAGATTACTTTGTAAATCCCACAGCTGTCGGCTACCTACCTTGGCCATAGTTACTTCAGGAGAACTTTCCACACCTTTTCTTCACTTCATTAATTCCCACAGGCATCACCATCAAATATTATTGAAACGTTTAACCTTTCTCACTTGGGTGATTAGTTCCAGATGGATAAAATGTCAGGTCTAAATATACAGCTTTGCCTAATAGCGCTGTTGTCGGGTGTTTCACTTGTTGGTCAGCCGTGAATATCGTCACTAAGCACCAGCGATTTGTTTTGACAGCAACTGGAGAACAGCTTGAACGAGTTCGGGGAGAAATGGGTTCTCAACCCAGGCGACGGCGCTTTCTACGGACCCAAGGTGAGCCGTGCGCTGTGTTGATGATGCGGTCGGACTTTGACGCCGCAGGAGCCCAGATGCTGATGACGCAATCCTCTATGTTTTGTAGATCGACATTCAGATCAAGGACGCCATCGGTCGGTACCATCAATGTGCCACAATCCAGCTGGATTTCCAGCTCCCCATCCGCTTCAACCTCACCTTTGTCAGGTGAGTCCTGTAATGTCTTTAGTTCTGTTTGTCTAAATAGACTTATTGAAAGGATAGAATATGGTCTGAGTGGCTGCAAATGCTTGTATTACAAAAATGATGTTTTTTGATGAACATGAAAAGATAGAATTGTCATTAAAAAAATTACTCGAGGGTTTTTGCGCTGCCCCCAAGGTTGTAGATTTTTAATATTTTGTCTCAAAGACAGTTTGTCTGTTAACTGAATAATGAAAATATAGTAATTCCTCCTTTTTCAATTCTTGTTGTGTGAATTTTCTGATGTTTCTCTCTCTCTCTCTCTCTCTCTCTCTTTTTTTTTTTTTTTTTTTTTTTTTTTTTTAGCCATGATGGTGATGACAAGAAGAGACCAGTGATCATCCACAGAGCCATCCTAGGATCTCTAGAGAGGATGATCGCTATTCTGACTGAAAACTACGGCGGAAAATGGTTTGTAAACAATTAAGTTTAAGATGTGATTCCAGACATGAGTATTCGGTTTTATTTCAGTCATCTCAGTAGCACTGATGATCATTCTAGAGTTCAATTTCAGGCACATCAACTCTGCACAAATTGTGTGCGGCCAATTTATTCACTTTTATTTATGTTCTGTTGCAGGCCTCTGTGGCTCTCTCCCCAACAAGTGATGGTTGTACCCGTGGGACCGACCTGCGAGGAGTACGCTCAGAAGGTAAGCACTGGCCTTAGACACTGAGGTACATATTTACATCTCAGTCACAGAGAAGGGAAAATCCCCTACCCTGAGGCTATCAGGCACTTAAATTCAACACTAATCTGACTTGTGTGATAAGTCGTCGGGATTATCGCTGTTGTATCTTCAATTTGTGCAAACTGTTGCTAATACTTTAATCATGGTAAAGATAGCCATTGTTTTCTTTTCAAATGATGCTTTTATTGATGTTGGCGGTGTTCAGATTCTCCACGTTACTCGGCATAACTTGGCAAGCACAACTTTGGCGAGAAAGCCATCGAGTTGTGTTAAAATTGACCCCTTAAAATGTGTAGAAGATGAAATGTTTACCCTATTGTGGTTGGAGCTGCAATATTTAATTCACTTACAGAAAAAGAAAGCAGTAATTACTTTGGTCATTGAAAAAGCACCAATGTTAACCATTTTCTGCTTCCGCCGTCTTTTATGCTAGGTCACGCGTGACGCGCTGCCATGTACTGTTTCTAACTCACGTGTTGTTTCTATGGCGGCAGGTCAAGCAGGAATTCCACAACAGCGGCATCGTGACGGACGTGGATCTCGACACCAGCTGCACCTTGAACAAAAAGATCAGAAACGCACAGCTGGCGCAGTACAACTTCATCCTGGGTCAGTGGCCGCACACTGTTTTCCCCTCACTCTTATGTCTCATTTCCTCCCCGCCCGTCTAACTGTTGATGACCTCTTTTTTTTGCGTCTCCTCGGAACAGTGGTGGGAGAGAAGGAGAAGGCGAGCAACACGGTGAACGTACGCACCCGGGATAACAAGGTCCACGGCGAGCACAGCCTGGAGAAGTGCATTGAGCGTCTGAAGGAGCTGAAGACTTCCCGGAGTCGGAATGCCGAAGAGGAATTCTGATCTCTCCCCATCCCAACACTTTCCGATCCAACAGCAGCCGGGATCTGGTAAATTTAAAGCATCATTTGGTACAAATCGGTTTTTAATTAATGATAAGAAATGCATCCTTTTCATAACCATGCCTATCCCCATGACATCAAGTTTAAATAGAATGTATTTTTGTTTTCTCTTAAATCTATCGCTGTGGCTTAAGGATCATAGTTACTGTACTTGACACAATCAAGTGTAATTGTGAATATCCCTTCTTATGCTGAAATGCAATTATGAGACTGATGGAATTAGGTTTCAGCTTTACACGGCCTTGAATTCATCTTTCAAAAGGTTTTCCATTTGTAATGAGCGGAGGGGAAATGGTTTGCTCCACTATCCTGGTTGTATCAGTCATTCTTCAGAAAATTGTACGTGGAATACGGTTTTGATAATTAAACTGAACTAAAACGATTCTTGATTGTACGTGCTTCTCTGTTTAGAATAGACACATTTTAACAGAAGGCTTTTCCTAAATCAGGTTCTACTTCAATATACTTTCGCAAATGAGGCTGTCTATAGATTGTGTAGTCGATAGGACCATCAATTAACACATCAAATTAAGTAGAATATTGGTAGTGGACAAACTGCCCTTGAGAGAAGAATTGGGTTTTTTTGCAACATATGGATTGTAATGACGCTGACTTTCCTCATGGCTTACCAGATGCAAGCTTAGGACTCGGGTTTAAATTCAAATGTTTTGATATTTCAAGACTAATAACACAAATGTTCCCACAAAAGAGGTGAAATGTTTCATTCTACTCACCCGACGACACTTTTTTTCTTCAAGTCTTCCTTCCTTTTATCGTAAAAAGGAAAATGCAAGTACCTGAAAGAAACGAGAGAGATTATACAAAAATAGTCCAAATTGCAACCCTCTATGCTCCAGTTATTCCCTTTTCGTAAATTGTTCTCCAACTTGTCTATATTTCCATCAAACCTTACAAAAAGACAATTTCCCACGCAATGACTTGTTTTTACTGTTCACTCAGCTCTCAGTATTATTCCAACCACAAGGGGGTACTATACCCATATGCTCCACTCACTGTGTACCAGCAGCTGGCAGATTTGACCCCTTCACTGACTGAAGCCAAGTGCAAAAGTTGGTGGGGGAAAAAAAAACTACAATCTTTTTTTTGTGGCTCTGACTGTCGCTTTTACTCTAGTTGCTCTTTTGCTCGCACAGGATCAGCTTTCATGCGGTCCCTCGACAAGTTTAACATTCGTAAATCACCCATTTAAGGCCACGCAAACTCCTCCCACTACTATAAGTGGGAACATTAGCTCCCAGTTTAAAGTTGGAGAGAAAAAAAACAAAAAAAAACGGTGGTGGTTTCAGGGGAGGCAGCGAGCGCCCGAGTCTGAGCGCGGGCCAATGAAAACATTGATTTTTGGCTGCTCCGCAAGTTGCTAGTAATTAAAATAAGTGAGAAGCCAATCGGTTATTTTGGCCAATTAGAACTTTTCAGCACCAAATAAAATATGTTCACAGCTTCGGTTTCTAGTGAAGCTCTATATTAGATGCTCACTGAGAAGAGTGTGTGACTTGGTTAAAAGACGTATTATTGCTATTATTTTTTGGATGCAATACTAGTCATTTGGATTTTGCGAAAGATTGAGCGTTATTTTTCTGTTTGCAAATGCATTTGAATCCACGCGCTCACCTGCTCAGTACAATTCTATATCATTAGCATCATGATTGATTTTGAATTCGAAAATGGAACCTCAAAAAAGTCATCATAATTTAATTTAAAAATAGAAAAATGCAAAAACTTACCCTTATGCTGGTCTTGGGACATCCTGCTTTCAAACTTTCGGCCACAAGATGGAACAGCTCGACCTGGTTCTCTCGAGGAAGGGGGGGGGGGGGACGGGGCCTGGTGTCAGTAGAGTGTGGGAGAAAAAAAACATTTTGATAAGGGGTTAATGGAAAAAGTCAGGGGAGTAGTAGAGTGTCAACAGACGGAGCGAGAGAGCCAGAGATCTCTGGGGATCGACTCCGTGAATCCCCCCCATCCCCCCCCCACCCTTCGCTCCGTGCTTCACTGGCAGACCTGGCCACCGAGGAAGGGGGGGGGGAGACGGGGCCTGGTGTCGGTAGAGTGTGGGAGAAAAAAAACATTTTGATAAGGGGTTAATGGAAAAAGTCAGGGGAGTAGTAGAGTGTCAACAGACGGAGCGAGAGAGCCAGAGATCTCTGGGGATCGACTCCGTGAATCCCCCCCATCCCCCCCCCACCCTTCGCTCCGTGCTTCACTGGCAGACCTGGCCACCGAGGGTCACCGTGCTCCACTGAGCTGAGCAAACGGTTCTCTCGCTGCATTTTTTTTTGGAACCTTCGCTCCGTGCTTCACTGGCAGACCTGGCCACCGAGGGTCACCGTGCTCCACTGAGCTGAGCAAACGGTTCTCTCGCTGCATTGTTTTTTAGAAGAAATCAATTCTCGTGTCAAAAAAGATCCCACTGCTGCAGCTTCTTTACTTAGATGATGAGCTGGGATAATCTATGGTACATGGAAAAAAAAAAAAAAAAAAAAAGAGGGGCTCTGTGAAAAACTCCTGCATATTCCAGAGTGTCTCATTCTGTTCCGATTCCTGCGAAAGACTCAGTCCCCTGAATTAGCAGATCGGCCTTTTAAGTGGGTAAGTGGTTTCGTACGCCTGATTAACCTGTATATTTACACATATATACACATTTGTTAGCAGTATGTAATTTTGCCAAAAATTGACTTTCCACAGTTTTCTAACCATTTCGCCTTTTTTTTTTTCTCCTCTTCCCCAGCAGAAACAGGTTGGTCCTTGTTCGTGTGTTTGTTTTCCTTTGTCACCATGAAAACTGAACGCACCAACTGCTGTTGGTTACATCCAGTCTCCATGATGAATTTAAAAACTACCCCCCCCCCCCCCCCCCCCCCCCCCCCCGCTCCCACACACACCTTTTTTCCCCCAAAAGCGACAGCCAAAAAAAGCCTCCCCTGTGACACGCTCGTGTTCCTACCTCTCCGCCCATTTCATCCTTGAGTCATGTTGCTTCTGGACCAAAAGAAATATTTGAATTCTTACCAGACATTTTCTTCCCGTCTCAGCAGCAGCTTCCAGCCTCGCCACACACACACACACACACACATGCGTACATCCTCCTCCGGCACCATCGCCCCCCTCTGCATGACTGCAACTGAACCCCAAATTATGGTCAGCCGCTCGTCAAGTTAGTTTTGCTTGGGAAAACCCAAGCTGCCATCTTTAATATCATAATGTTACCAAATCATATGCTTCTAATTGGGAGTTGCGTTTGATCGCACTTTCTGTAGCGTGTGACCATTTTCTTTCCCTCAAAACATATATGGACCTCTAAAGTTTGACCTCTTCCTGTGACCCTGCGTTATTTTGACTTGGCCCCCCCAGTCACACCCTGCACTTCAGTGTGTAAATCTGTGATGCAAAATCCAAAATATACTTAAAAAAAACATACCTGATGTGGCCACAGTTCAGTTTACAGATTTATTTCATCACCTCGGACAATTTCCAACCTCAAGGTCATTTCCATATATCAGCATTTCAGTCTTTTGCGTCACAGTAGCACTCCTTTTCTTGTCGCAAATATGCTCCTTAAGATGAAGATTTACACACTGTAAAGCACTTGTGTGGAGTCCACCTTCCTTTCCTGCCTGCGTTTGTTGAAATTGGCATGCCGGTCCCCATGAATCTAGCAGCCTCATTACAACCGAGCGAAAGCTCATTACTCCGCTCTCCCCGTGGGGAATAACACCCTTTTTCTCCATTAACCAGAAAATAAGAGCTCACACACTTTCCATTACTCTGTACTATATGACCTTGATGAATAAGCCGGCACTCTCTCAATCGATGGATTTGAAGCAGATTTTCCCCTCCAACACCGTCCCATTTCATCCACAATACACCTATTAAGTGTCATTCAATGCGTCCCCCCCCCCCTCGCTGCAGCATTTTCCTGACAAAATTTGGCCTTAATAAGTCTGTGCAGTCTCCGACCAAGCCCCCGGCAATTCAACTGTTCGTTGGCTGTTTGGACCATGAATTCCTCCTTTCTCACCTCGCTCTAACTCCAACACAGTCTCTTCCTTATATGCAGCCAGCCAGATGTTTAGGCTGGACGTCCTCCACAGAGGAGGAATGCACGGTTGTTATTTATCGAAATTGTATTTTTCTCTTCAACAGCATTTTTTTTTTTTTTTTTTTTTTTCTGCTCTCCGGGCCCCGGTTTACATCAATCCCGGAGCAGGAGGAGGTGCAGAGAGAGGGGGAGGCCCTGCCAGCAATACCCACAATTCACCAGTGGCCGATGCAGCTGATGAAGTTGAAGCTGACAGCTGCATAAATCAACCGGCGCATGGTGCTAATAGGTGGCGGTATAAAATCAAGTGCAGGACCACCCATGCTTCCGAGCAGGAATAGGAGCATTGAGTCATATCTGCCGTGCCGCACCGTACAGCCGCCCCAAACACTTAACCCCCCTCCGGTTCCAGTCCAAGGGGCCGGCTTGGCAACACAGGAAGAGCCCGTCTGGCATCCGCAATGCAGTGATTCATATTTGGCACTTCAATAAAGGTTCCAAACTGCTGGAGCTTTTTTTTTTTTGGGCCGGCCATATTGCTGAATGCTTCACTCCTCAATCAGCCTTTTGAATAAAAAAAAACTATAAACATTTCAAGGCCAATAACCAAACAGGAGCCCGTGCTTTTTTTTTTTTTCTTCTCCTCTTTCATTTGAAGACCCCAGTCTGTCTTGGAATACATTTTCTTTTCCTCCTTTCACAGCGAGGTGAGAGGGCTGCACACTCGCCACTATCTGGATTTCTTTTTTTGTGCGCAATATATTTCTACGTGTGAATGGAAGAGGGCTGGGGCTCCATTCAGTAGAACAGCGACGCGAGGTGTGAAAGTGGCAGCTCGCGGGGCCTCTTTCTTTGTCAGAGGGGAGATAAAAAAAAAAAAAAAAAACACAAGCAGAGCATGAGGGGGCAGACCCTCATCACACAAAGGCCAGCGTATTGCTCAATAACAAGGACTGAATCCACAACAACACTTTACCCCCAGGAGAATGGCCTCTGTGCCATCACATCCGACTTAACCTGTGGAGACAACAATTTTTCGGCCCATTTTTCCAGCTACTGTTGTGGCCCATGAAGACCCCCCCGTTTGATGAGTTTACTGCAATTCTTTCAAGGACCACAATGGACAAAACAAATGACAATGTGATGGCTACAGTCGGAATAATGCGCTTGTCTTGTTCTAAACTGTGAGCACAGATTTGATAGATTGACCTGAATTACACATTCATGAAACGTTTTGGCCATTTAAACCTTCTGGCAGTACAACATGCAAGAATGTGGATCTAGGATCTAAGGTCCCCTCTCCTGCACGTTGACCCCTCTCCTGTCTTGACCGTACACTTTGCCCTCTGACTGAAACATCCTGGCTCTGATGCACTCCAGCTGTTACAGGGTGTCAATAACTACCTATAAATGTCTTGAGGTCATTTCCCATCAAACTAGAGTAACTCCTGGCTGCGTTTGCCCCAGGCGATAAAGCAAGAGTGTTTATGGCAACTACAAGTCCACTCTTACCTCCTGCCCAGGTGGGCTGAGGTGGAAAAAAAATAGGTCAATATTTGCAATGCCACAGCCTAGTTCAGAGAGAAAAGGAAGTCACACATGTCATTGGCCAGACAGGAAAGGCTGAGATGGGGCAGGAAGGCTGATGGGTTTAGTGTTAAAGATGGAAAGTTGTAAACTATCATATTCGAGTATATAAAAAAAGATCAGGTAAACACAAAAGTACGTATGCTGATGATTCTAGATGTATGACTGAATTACATTTTAATTATGAAAAATAATTTACCAAAACAGGTGAAAAAAAAAAGTGAAAAACTTCATAGTAAAGCATGTTATGCAAAATTTGACGAAAAACAAAGTGTAGTATGTCGTACAAAATGCTCACATATCCGACTGAAGTGAAGAAAAGCAGTGAAGAAGAAAAAAAACAACTTTGGTAGGTCGTCCAACATTTGAACAAAAACATCAGAGTATAGTATATACATATATATATAGTATATAGTAACAAAAAATGTTGAAAAGTCAACATTTTAAAAACGTGAAAACATGCATGAAATCATGCTAAACGCTCAAATATATTACTCAGGTGAAGAATAGTGGGAAAAACTGAAAATATAATTTTTTTGGTATGTCGTCAAAAATCTGCATGAAAACATTTTAAACGCCTTAAATATACGACTGAGGTGAAGAAAAGTGAAAAAAGTGAAAAAAAAAAATTCTGGTACCTCATCCAAAATTTGACTGAACATGCTTAACGCTTAAATATTTGACTGAGGTGAAGAAAAGTGAAAAAAGTGAAAAAATAAATAAATAAAGTATTTTGTCAAAACATTTGACCAAAACGTCATAGTATAGTATGTCGTCCGAAAATGTCAAAATGAAAAAAAATTGAAAACATGCATAAAAACATGCTAAACGCTTAAATATATGACTGAGGTAAAGAAAAGTGAAAAAAACTAAAATAAATTTTTTGTCAAAAAATTTGAACAAAACGTCAACGTATCGTATGTCGTCCGAAAATGTCAAAAATTCCAAAAATGAAAAAAATTTGAAAACATGCATAAAAACATGCTAAACGCTTAAATATATGACTGAGGTGAAGAAAAGTGAAAAAAATAAAAATAAAGTATTTTGTCCAAAAATTTGACTGAAAACGTCATAGTTTAGTATGTCGTCCGAACATCGAAAATGTCAAAAAATTTAAAACAAATTAAAACGTGCATAAGAACATGCTAAATGCTTAAATATTTGACTGAGGTGAAGAAAAGTGAAAAAAGTGAAAAAAGTGAAAAAAGTGAAAAAAAATAAAAATAAAGTATTCTGTCAAAAAATTTGACCAAAATGTCAGTATAGTATGTCGTCCGAAAATGTCAAAAATTAAAAAAATAAATAAAACATGCATAAAAATATGCTAAACGCTTAAATATATGACTGAGGTAAAGTAAAGTGAAAAAAACAAAAATAAAGTTTTTGTCAAAAAATTTGACTGAAAACGTCATAGTATAGTAGGTCGTCTGAACATCGAAAATGTTGAAAAGTCAAAAAATTCAAAAAAATTTGAAATGTCAAAAATGAAAACATTTGGAAACATGCATAAAAACATGCTAAACGCTTAAATATTTGACTGTGGTGTAGAAAAGTGAAAAAAGTGAAAAAAATAAAAATGAAGTATTTTGTCAAAAAATTTGACCAAAACGTCATAGTATCGTATGTCGTCCGAAAATGTCAAAAATTCCAAAAATGAAAAAAAATTGAAAACATGCTAAACGCTTAAATATATGACTGAGGTGAAGAAAAGTGAAAAAAGTGAAAAAAATAAAAATAAAGTATTCTGTCAAAAAAATTGACCAAAACGTCATAGTATAGTATGTCGTCCGAAAATGTCAAAAATGAAA
>JAFBJU010002461.1:0-36236 GCA_016785305.1 Colistium nudipinnis
CTTTTTGGGCGTAAATTTCGCACCCAGCGTATTTTTAAGCCCTGCCGATGCTGCTGACAACGAAATTGTCCCTTAATTTTTTTGAGTTTTGACGACATGCTATACTATGACGTTTTCACTTTTTTCACCTCTACAATATTTTTACAGTGCCGATGTTCCTATGGCTGTTTCAAGTGTTTGACATTTTTGGACAACATAAGATCCCATGATGTTTTGTCATATTTTGGATCATTTACTCAACTATTAAATTTTTTCACCTCCACCATATTTTAACGCATTTCAGATGTTACTATGCACGCTTGAAGTGTTCTGCATATTTTAAGTAAAAAGTTTAACAAAAAGGTTTGTGGTCTAAAACTTTCAACATAATACTATATTATAGTATACCGTCTTCAATTCTAAAAAAAAACACCATGGTGCATTATGTCTTTGAAGGTTTCACAGAAAAAACAACATCCGTTACTTCTAACAGCAAAAACATACACTCTTGATCTTGCTGCTTACTCTGTTAGTAGTGTATGCTAAAATGTACATAATCATGCTGTATTATTTTTCCAGGATAAAATATTCAATTTAAATGCACGACCATTGCCAAATTCAAATTTTACAACAGTCGTTTATTTACAGAATACAGATATGCATATCGAAATCTGTAGGTTTTGGTCATGTCTTTGTGATATAGTAAGAAACATCTCTAAGGCCTGTGCACTCATTATTCATGTATTCCAAAATTATATTACCACCGTTGTACAGGGGGGTTTGTGGGTGAGCCAGCAGCAAGAGCAAGGTGTCATCCATCTGGAGAGCCTCACCTGTTTGAGGATGGCATAACCGCAGCTTCTGCAAACCCAGAGGAGAGAGTTACTCAACACCTATTCAAGAGAAAGATGATATTGGGATGATTTATATCAGATTTACATAGAAAAGCACAACATAAACATTTGACATCACCAGAACTGGCTGAACACATGCTGCTGTAGCAGCATTCACACATTTGTCATGAAACAATAATTATGTGACATTTAATCATGAATGTTGAGAATATACAAATTATATACACACACACACACACACACATTGCAGCTTGTTCATTGTGACATTACTCATCTCGAAGTACAGGAACTTCTACACGAAACCACTTCACAGTTGGTTAACAGACATGGGGAATTCAATGAATGTACGCAATACAGTAGTCATTGTACTTTAACGTCATGCATTTAAAAATATATAAGGTCATTAATTATATGCTTTGATTAACCAATCTAGATTAATTGCATCCATCAATATAAGCTGTGAAAAGCATTTAAATGGATGCCTTTAAACTTTAACTCAACAACTTTTTATTTCTAATCAGAATCGATTTTTTTTTCTCTTCTACTGTTACATGACAGACCTAACTAAAAATCCAAAATATGAAACAATCCCTTGGACCTCTAACATTTCAGTATGCCACAATAAAGTTGGGTAACACTCACCATCAGTTTAACATGCTGTGCAATTTTAAATTCTTTTATGGCACAATAGACAACCTCTTATTTTGTCGCCAATATCTCATTAAACAAAACCCAGCAAACATCTTTGTGGCAATAAACATCATCCTGATTTATCAACAGGTAGTCTAATTTAACAGACCGATCTGCCTCATAATAACTCACTTCTCCTTCAGCCAGTTGCAAATCTCTTTAAGCGGTGGTGGTAGCGGCTACGTGCCTTGCATTGATATTTCAAGTTCTTTGATGGCACGAGAATTATTTACTACAGGAATTGCGCCGAACAGTGCTCCCATCAAGGTTCCGTCTGCTTGTTTGTCAAATGTAAATTTTCCATCACTGGGCCAAGTCACGCTTATCTCATATGCTTCCATCATGTTTACAAGACAGCTGTGGTCGCCACTGCGCCAATTGTATGTCTGTGTTTAGTAATCGAAATTTAATCGACAGCCCTAATTCCTAATAAAGCCCTTATTAAAGTCGAAGGCAGTCATGTAGAAAAAAGGAGAAGGACATTTAATTGAGTTGAAAGTGTGCCGAGAGGTGGGGGAAGCAGATGCTAGGTGATGGTGAATTCTGTGAGCCGTTACCTTCGCTGTCAGAACATTGTTGTTGTTGGTGAGGCCAGCTAGAGAGGCGGCATAATCCACCACTTTCCCCACACTCCATTTAGAACAGAAGAACATGGGTTGGCTGGAGTCTTTGGATTCTTTGGGGAGATAAACCTGAAAATAGGTTCGCTCCGTCTAGAAGAATTAAAAATTGAGAGATTTATTCGTTTTGAACAATATCACTATAACAGTACAAAACGGCAGTACACATAAGAGACATTAAAGCTAGGATTTTACCTGTGGCAGTCCTTTGTCTCCCACAGCATGCAGTTTCAGTTTCATTAATGCTACCTTGGCTGCAGTTGCACTGTTCTTTGCTCCTTTACGTCCTTTACTTTTGGAACCATCTTTCGACTCTGAGTAGCCACAAGAGAACGACATCATCGTTATTCAAATGAACATTGATTGAGTAATACAAATGTCTTAGTTAGATGCCAGTAACTGCTTAATACTGATCCAAGGTGGACAAAAAAGGAATGACAGAAGAAATTGTGATACACAAGAGAGGCAATTTCCAGTGTCACTGACCCACAATTTTTTGCACCAGCTCTTTAGTGGCTGTCATTCGAGGCTTTTGGACCTCCAACTTCTCACACTTGTGATCATCTTGATGACGATGGCTGGAAATGAAAGAACATAAAAAAAATGTAAACCTCTACTTAACTTTTTACAGCTAATGATGGAAGCCCGATAGCCCCCCTCGTTCTGAGTGCATACACAATGATTTATACAGGGACCACAATACATGAGAACACTTACTGTGTCCCTAATGAAAGTGTTAATGAAAAATAAAAGACTAAGCAAACACTTACGCCAAACAGAAATGTTTTTCACACTGCGGACATATAACTGGCAGCACCTCTTTTCCTTTACAGTCTTCAAATGAGCATGGATGACTTGTACCAACACCAGAGGTCCTTGGTTCCCTTTGTTCTTTATTTACTGAAACCTACCCGGGTCAAAGGAATATGGTACAAAATGTAAGTATCAGGGCAGAAGGAAACGTTATTGGTCACAATATTATTAAAATTATAATTAAGCACATGTCATCAACTCATGCTACCTCCGGACATGTGTGGGCCTCCTTGCTTCTGTGCTCAAGGCTGTATGAGACAAAATGAGGTATAGTTTTCATTAAAACTGGCATAAACTACATGGAATTGTCTGAGGTTAAATCAGCATAACATTCACAAAATAACACATGTACGGTCACTATATTACATAACTTGCTGATCAATGGCTGATAAATCTGGACAAGGATTATTCTAAAGTAGTGTGAGAATGTTCAATGTGATTGGAGGCTCGTGAAATGAGAATAAATTGTGTCTTACCAGAATACTCCACGGCAGGAATCACACACGAATGGAAGGAAATCTATTGCAAGGATGGAGAGAAGGCATTAGGGTCTGATAACATTTCAAACAGGTAGCATTCAACAGTCGATTGCACACGTAAACGTTTACATTTCCTTTCAGACCTGTGAATATAAACGGGTTACGCTGGTGGACTGTGGTCTGGGATACAAACCACCGCAGCTTACGAAGGAGCCAAAATAATATAAAACTTCCTTTACACTCCTGGAACAGGAAAATGCATGTCAGAAGCCCACTTTAATCCCTCAATAACGGGGTCTGACGTTTTTCAGAAGACGCTTTGACCATGAAGTAAACATTGTTTGAAACTCACGCGGACAGCGGTTAGCTCAAGTGAGCTAGCTGACAGGCTAACCATGCTACACAGACGCAGGCTGAGTTTTAGTATCGGCAGATAACGCCAAAGGAACATCAACGTCAGACATATTTATGCCTTACAACTCGTGTGGTCTTATAACATACCTTTCACATTACAGGTGTCGATCTGACAGTGCTTCCCAATGTCCAGTCCTGCCATTACTTAGCCTACTATTACTAGCGTGGATGAATTGCAAGAGAGAGGCTGCTGATTTGCACCCGGTGGGGTCAATCACGTGACAGACGATTTTTGTTTTTTGCTTTTTTTGTTTTGTTTGTTTTATTCCTTCTTTACATGAACACGATTATATTATCTTTTTATGTAATAAACTGCAAAGGTTTTGCGAATCACTGACCTCAAAAAGTATACACAGCATATGTACATCTTTTTTTAATTAGCTTGCAATACATTTTATCATTGTTTGAGACATTTTATGAAAAGGCATATCATTTATGAGGAACCATTTTATTTTCTCCACAGGACTAAATGATAGCTTCTGGTGCATTAAAGAAAAAATATATATAGTGAAAGGAGAAAAATGTGAGAGCAGGGCGTCTGGCGTAGTGACGTCACTCAGGTATGGTGAAAGGTGCATTCACTGGCTGGTCCGATTTGAAAGCACGGAGTTGTCGAGCCGGAAAAGCCGCTCGCAACACACCCGCCTGTGAAAACACTGGAGTGGATCGACGGGGCTGTTCGTCTACAGTTTGGTTTCATCCGATTTCAGATTGAAAAAAATAAAAAATGAGCAAAATCTCGAAATTATTCAAGGGGAGCTCCGGCTCTGGCTCTGGCTCGTCGAGCTCCTCCAAGTCCAAGCACCACCGGTCGCGGGGAGGACCCACGCCTCAGGAGGCCATCCACAAACTGCGAGAGACCGAGGAAATGCTGACCAAGAAACAGGATTACCTGGAGAAGAAGATAGAACAGGAACTACTCACAGCCAAGAAGCATGGAACCAAAAACAAGAGGGGTATGTATTTGTTTTCATCCAGGACACAAGTCGAGCTCAATGAGGAAATAGGCCCTACAGGCTGTCCTGGATTCTGTTTATATTCCTCTTTATGACAAACATCACCTTAATACCATTCATACCTTGTATGAAAACAGATTTGATGACAGACTCTCCTACGAGATGATGGGCCTACATATGTTTATTTGGTTTTGACGGCTTTCCTAAAATGTTATTTTGTTTTGGAACCATAACATATAATCTGAAAGTATAGGGACCAGTGTTTTAGCGTTTTTACGTGTGACACTCTGTGGTGCGGCATTGCTCGGTGAATCACCACTGCTCAAAACAATGTGAAAGGGAGGAACCATGTATTTAAAAAAAAATGTTTAACCTAGTGGATGAAATTATCAGATGATATAATCTATAATCTCGTTGTCTCAGCTGCTTTGCAGGCATTGAAGAGGAAGAAGCGGCTGGAGCAGCAACTCACCCAGATCGATGGAACGCTGTCCACCATTGAGTTTCAGAGAGAAGCTTTGGAGAACTCTCACACCAACACAGAGGTCCTGAACAATATGGGCTACGCCGCCAAGGCCATGAAGAAAGTCCATGAGAACATGTAAGGACCTGGTGGTTAAAGCAAAACAAATTATTTTAAATCTACATATTCTTACTTAAAAGAAAATAGTTTTCTCAATTAAAACACATCAAATCCAAACAGAAATTAAGAGATTGTGACTTTGCCTTAGGCCAGCCTCTACTAATGTAACATTGAGTTCATTTTGATGTTTTGTTTTTCTAAACATTTTAAACCCTTCATTCATTTTCAGCGATTTTGGCAAGATCGATGATCTGATGCAGGACATCACAGACCAGCAGGACTTGGCTCAGGAGATCAGCGAGGCTATTTCCAGACCTTCTGGCGAGCTGTTCGATGAGGTTAATGCCATTTCCTCCTCCTTTGTCAAATCATTTATCATGGCAATGAGCATATTTTATTTTTTTGACACAACATAGATAGATATCAGGCTCCGTGTGGTGTTTTTTGCGTCTTTCCTGCTACTCCATTTTTCGCTGCTCAAAAACGCATCTAGCAAAACCTTAAAAATAATTACCATGATGTGTGTCTTAAGGATGAGCTGCTCGCAGAGCTGGAAGAGCTGGAACAGGAGGGACTTGAGGAGAGCATGATGAGTATGGGCGGATTACCCAGCGTGCCCAGCTCCAAACTTCCTTCCGCTCGGCCCAGTCCGCGTGCGAGTAAGTACAACACTGCAAAGACAAATACATCTGTAATGATATTTATATCTTTAACACAGCTTCAAATTTGCGAGCTACTTTCAGGGTTTTATAGGGTAAATACATTTTTGCTTTTGTAGAATTTATGTAAAAATATATAATAATTGAGGGAAAAAAAACTAAACATATGCATGAACTTAGAATGGTGTAATTTAGCTATGCATGTATGTTCTTTTTGTATTCAATACCATGAGAGCATAGATTGAATGTTCCATTATAACTTAATAATATTTTGTTTCTTTACAGCAACCAAGAAAAGAGTGGAAGATGATGATGACATGAATATGTTGGCATCTTGGGCATCTTAAATACATTTAGACAGTCTTAAACGAAGCAAAAGTGATTTAGAGATATAAACAGTATATTGTTTTTTTTGTTTTTGTTTTTTTTGAAGGATTTAATTATTTCTGAGTTTTTTTCTTACGGGAAATCTAAGAACATTATATTTAGTTTAAAACACTTTGTTTATAATTGTATAATGCTATTTTAAGGGTTATATTCAACAAGAAATAAAATGTAATTGAAGGAATCACCACCGTGCAATTTAATAGGCTTTTCTTTACTTAAATTCTTCTTCCTTTTTATTCCTCATTCATACCTAATCTGAGTCTACTGCTTACTTCAGACTGATGAAGACAAAGAGGACTGAGATGTTTTTAACACATTGAGCAAACTGCTTTGTAAGTCATGCCACTGTAAATAAGCTTAAACATTGCATAATCTCTGTAAATATATTGCCTTAAATTGTTAAACAATAAAACTACTGTCCCAATAATTTTGTCCAATATATTCCATTATGGCTGTGCTTTAATCCACTTTGTAGTCTGCCAGATGAAGAGAGAACCCTGCCGTTCATTATCATAAATAAATCCTTAAGACTTGTGATTTTTGAAAGAGGTATTTACATTTTTTGAGATAACCTGATTTAAATAGTATTTTGGGCAAAACAATCAACGTTTACGTTGACATTTCTGTGTAGTCAGAGAGCATCCGGTTTCGCGTGCTTTGATTTTGAAGGGAAGCGGAAATCTATCGTGATACCTCTGTAAGCGGAAGTCGAGATCCGGCGAAGCAGCCGCCCAAAGTTTAATTTCACCTGAAAGAGCCAACGATTCGGGAGAGAGTTCAGGATGGACGCGAACAGACAATGTAAGACAATAAGTGACAGAGTCCCCGTCTCCTCTGTTTAAACCGCGGCTCAGTTGTGTTGTTTTTGTCTTTGTGCGGCTGTTAAAACTTAGCGACCAGAGCTAAACTGAGCTAAACCGGACCGTGACACGTCTCACACGTAGGGACTGAAACGTCAGAGAATGTTTTATGATGACATTTATAATTTAGATCTCGTGTTTCATTGTTATCAACTAAGTATTCCGACTTTATACACGCTAATGCCAGCCAAATGTTGTAGTTACACTGCTGCGTGCCTTGTCATCCATATTGTCTTATATATTGACCTATAATCTATACATTAAGTCATCAGTCCAAGAAAACTGTATCTTAAGATATATTCAAATAATATTCGAGAAAAAGTATAATAAGAAGTGCAATATTTACCCGTGAACCGTTTGTGTACAAATACCTACAATCCCGAAACTAATTCTCGCTTATTCAGTGACGCCGGCCAGAGATGTGACGGGGCCAGAGGAAGAGGCGAAAAAGAAGGCGGCCGCGGCCCGGCGCCTCCCGGAGCTTCGCCTGGTGGTGCTGGGCTGGAGGTGGCCAGGGAAGAGCCTGACGGGAAACACCATCATAGGCCGAGAGGAGTTTCACCTGGAGCGGGCGGCCGAGTTCTGTGTGAAGAGACAGGCCGAGGTGGAGGGGCGCGAGGTGATCGTGGTGGACACCCCGGGGTGGTTCTCCGCTCAGGATACACCCCCCTCCTATAAACAGGAGCTGGTGAGAGGTGCAACTCTTTCCCCCCCAGGCCCGCACGCCTTCCTGCTGGTCGTCCCCGTGGGCATGTTCACGGAGGTGGACCGCGCTCGCATCGAGGAACACGTGAGCCTCTTTGGAGAGAGCGTGTGGAAACATACGATTGTGGTGTTCACGTGGGCCGAGGTGCTGAGGACCATCTCCATCGAGAGGTACATTCGCAGGGAGGGCAAGGACCTGCAGTGGGTGCTGGAGAAGTGCAAGCGTAGGTACTTTGTCATAAACAACTGCATATTCGGGGAGCATCCCCAGGTGGGACGCTTGTTGGAAAAGGTGGAGAAGATGGTGGCAGAGGAAGGGGGCTACTACGACCCAGAGGAGGGGAAGAAGGAGAAGAAACCGCTGGAGGAGAACCAAAACCAAGCCAGAGACGTGCGGGAGCTGGGGGCGAGACCCAAACAGAGTTCTGCGCTGGGTTTATCCAAAGCCATGGAGGTGGATCCACTTTCCAGTGAGTGATGTGTTTCAAAGCAGTTTGAATGCCAAAAATGGACCAGAAAAGCGTATAAGCCAGACCGAAACTCCTACACCAACCCAGCTCTGCTGATGTGCACATCTTGGCCAAAAAAGATTCAAACGTACAAAGATCCCATTTAACTCTGTATAGTGGACTGGGGGGTTTTTACAGTATGAAAACAGATGGCGACTGTGAACCAACAGTAAAGCTGTGTGCTGTAAAAGCAAAACAGGGACATAAAGTGCCACAGAGTTGGTACACATTAACCTAATGACCTCTCCTGCGTCCTTCATCAGTCTCCATAACAACACATAAGTCAAAGATAGACACCAAACAAAGCATACACTTCTGTAATATTAAGGACATCAGAGTATTTTAGCTGAATGCATGTAAATCGATGAATGCATTAATAAATAAATGCACTGTGTCTGATTCTAGATTAACCCGACTCTCGGCCGGTGGACCCTCTAAAGCGCGACTACCGGAGCCTCTGCCTCACAGTGTCGGGGGCACGACGAGAGGGTAACTAACAGAAAATCTACTGAATGTTAAAAAAAAAGATTTATTCTATTTATTTTTATAATCAGACTTTTCACTGTGGGGTTCAGTCCCATACATTGTTGATGATGCGTTGTCTTCTCACTCTGATTATGTGGTAGGCCTTTTTTTAACATAAACATACATTTCCTCATGCTGCCCAGAACATTTATTCTCCCCAGGTAATGAGATTGTGTTTGTTAGTGTGGAGGTTTGTTTGTTGGTTTTGTAATAGAGGATTTGGGGTTGTGTGAAGGGGCAGATATCATTTAAACCTACAGAAGGTAGTACAAGCTGTTACATAGATACTGTAGGAGTCCACCATCATTTTTTAAACCTGATAAGTTCACTCTTTAGTCACAATGGATGCCAGTGGCAGAACTGCACTGATGATTTTTTTCTATGATATTCCGTAAATTATTATTGAGGGAATTGCTTCTGTAAAGATTCTCATTTATTCGGACCAAACTGTAAATACTCATTTAATGCAATGTTCATGACATTACTCTGTGTAAAGTTACAGGCTTTGCCATAAAGTAGTTACTCTACTCTAGTTACTTCTAAATGGATCTTTCACGTTTCTATGTGTGTGGCCGAGAGATATGCCTGAGGATGCTCAACGAGAGCCCTGGAAACAGATGCACTCGCTTTACTTTAAACCAACTGAGACCAAATTTGTATTTTTTAGTTAACTTAAGGTGAAACGAATCCGAATCTTACCCTGAAGCAGCGGCTTGATGATGCTTCACATGGTGAACAGAAGAGTGGGGATATGTCCTTCTGAAACACGCTAGAAAAATGGAACACAAGGACACTGTCAGCACGTCCTGTATTTCTATTTTACAACCGACAAATAGTGCCTTTTTGCCCTAAAATCTACCTTCATTGGCCCCCACTTCCTCAAAGTTGATGAGTTTCATGCACTCTCAAAGAATCTGCAGGGTTCCTACCGCTCCTTGGAATCCCTCTAAGCCTGGGAATGGGAGGACAAAAAGTGAAGGCATACATTTTGAGACGGTAAACAGGTCTTGTAAGTTCAATCTCACACAACATATTGTCCTATTGTGTTAGCGACCGTCTGCAATTACTGTGACACGACACATTTGAAGTATGAACACATTTTTCAACGTGTTGGTGTTGAAGTCAGGAGGAGGTGTCTATTATTTTAATAATAATAGTATAATAATAAACCTCTATTATAATAGACCTCTTTTTTTTCAACCATAATTGATTCCTAACCTCGACCCCCCCCCCCCCCCCCCCCCCCCCCCCCACCCACACAAAAAAAAAGCGGGGGCCCCCCCTTAGGACGCACCAACGGAAACAACAGGTCGGGTCGGTCCTGTCTGTTGTTGGTACACAAACCAGCTCGTCTGTGTATAGGTTCTAACCTCTCAAAGCACAAGCAGGCGCACCCGGTATTGAATCCTTCCCTTGCATATCCCTCTACATCACACATGTTTTTGATTTATTTAACCAAAGTGACTTCAGTTCACAGACCCTGGGTGGTGTTTTCTTTTTTTAATCGTAGGAATGCTGTAGTTTCTGAAGAAGTGTTTTTTTTTTAAAGCAGCTTATTTGTCTCTTTGTGGGGTACTCGAATATGCACTATGACTGCTTCCTCCCGTGTGCGTAAGTACTGACGTGTGTTGACATTAAATACAGGAAACTGGCCTGATGTAGACCTACCTTTGTTTTAAGAAATTATAAATAAAATGTGTTACTTTGTCCTACCAAAAGTCCGAAGCCCTTTCCTTGTGTTTTTACTCTACTTGACAAATTAAGCAGGTTTAAAAAAAGAAAAATGTCTAACGATGTGAACTCTAAAAAAGGTCAGTGATTGATTGATGACTATAAAGCTCGCTAGGAATTTTTCCATGCTCGAATCATCTTCCGATATGTTTTTTTCTAGAATCTATGAAAAAACATATTTGAGGAATAAAATCCGCGAATCCTCATTTTAGGTGAAACAATAAATACAAACCAATACATAAAGTAATTACATGTCAACATGCGTATTCTTATCGAGAATAAGTTATAGAATCAAATCGAATTGCTGTCGGATTGGTCTTTGGACAGTAGATGGCAGTAAGGCCTCAGGTCACGCAGGAGACGGACATGTTTGCAGCAGCCTGATTCACATCCGCGGTGTGACCTTGCCCACCATAGATTCATTACACGCACTGGCTGTGTGTGTGCAACTATTAACACCCAGTTATTGTTGTTTATAGACAGAATGTGCGGCGCTGGTGTTCATGTGGCACACTTCATTGCCCCCCCCCCCCCTGACTCCACCCTTGAGTTTGACGACATTACAGAAGTTTAATGGCAGAGTTTAATCCTCGTTTTGTCCTTCACGCTACCGAACACGGCTCGTATCGCACGAGGCTCCCACAAACCTCCTTAGTACCTTTGTTTGGTTGCCTCCTGCTCCGTCTCTCCTCTAGCCGTCTTGTCTACTCAGCTTTTCCTCCATCGCCCCGGTCTTCAGGCAAGCGCTTCCATTATCCACCTGATCCAAGGACTTTGTGGAAACAAGAAGGCCGCTCTCGCTGCCTTTCAGCCCTGATATGAGGAGGAAAATAGGTTAGAAATGTAAAAGATCTACGTGACAGCGACTCACATCCAGACTGAAGGTGCAGATCTGATGGCAAGCCAGCATAATGCCAGAAAATGGTGTCTCTGGTATAGAGTGGAAGTGTAAAAACAAACTATAAAGTGCACTTACAATCCAGCGATACTCAGAAATGCCACCTAATATCTGCTAAAATGGAAAAGGGGGGAAAAATGGGGAATTTTTAACAACATTGTTTATTATTTTAAATGTGATCAAAACAACAGTAGTTACAGAAATTACAGACTGCCATGATACGGTGTGATTTGGAGTCTTATTGTGTGTTAGGGGAAAAACACAAAAAAACAAGGTCACAGCCGGAAGGAAGAAGTCCAATTTGTGTTTCCTCGCACTCAGCTCTCTACATTCAGCAATCGTCATTCCATCCACCTCACAGGTCAGACAATAAAGAACAGCACACAAACACAAACACACACCCATCGCAACAACACCACCGTGCTGCTTGTCAGCACATAAAACAACAGAGTGTTAACAAAGTGGAAGTGAAAGCAATTAATCAAGTCCAGTGAAGCAAAGTGAAGGTTTTGTTGCTCAAACAACCTGCTGTGTTACGATTTTTTCAGACCGTCGGACACTTTCTCCGCAATCACAAAGAGCCTTTCCCCACTATTAAAAAAAAAAAAGGATCTGCAGGCATGGCGAGGCCATAGAGCCTGTTAAACTAAACCCCCTGCTCCCTGCTGGATGCTGGAAGGAAGTTATGAGGAGCCATAAAGCCACACAGCTGTAGCAGGGTGGAGGGGATGTGCGAGGAATCAACACAACCTGCGAGTCACCCATTTGGTTTTTCATACATGGTGACTCTCGTGTACCTTTGGCTGTGTAGCTGGTGTGTTAATGGGAGTCTATTCGGAGGATTACATGCTGCCAATGCCTTCAGATCAAAGATATAGATGGAAGCCTGCAGCGGTGCCCCCCCACGCACACGCACGCACACACACACACACGCGGGCGCGCACACCCTTAGTTACTGTTGCTATGGTTGCCAAGCTTTTCCGCTCTCCATCACGAGTATGGTTTAAAATGACAACGTGGCATATTTAACACGTTTTAGTGTGTGTGTGTGGGGGGGGGGGGTCAAATTGATGTTCAGGACAGATTCATAATTTCATTCAGACATCAATCCATTTACATGCCAAGCTTTCATGTCATGTGTAGTTTTTCCAATTTGCGCATTAGCAAACGGCAAACTTTTAAGAGGGGAAAAAAGCAGTAGACTGGCAAATTGAATTATACCTCAGGTAATGTTTGCCCCAGTTTGTAGCTGCTGTGTCGAGAATACACAGTTAAACAGGAATTTACTGCTGTTCTAATGGTATTTTCAGAATATAAAGAATCTCCTAAACAGTGGAAAATATTCCATCTGCTGCACAATAAAACGAGAAGGTAGCCAATGTCGTTGCTTAAATTCTAAAAGGGAAATGTTAAGACATATACTGTATATATGTTAAACAAATATACATGTAAAAGAGACAGATTTGGCTTTAGTAACTTTGACAATGTTATAGGAAATTTCGCAAAAAAAAACTTTTTTTTAGAGTTGTGTTACATGCACTTGAAAGCTGATTTGGTAGTCAACGTTCAGTTGAGGGGTTTAGAGACACTACATTATAAATGGCAGCAAAAACGCTTGAAGTTAACCAGTTAACCCCTGCACACACACACCATTCATTGGTATGGTCTGCATGGTGTTTTGCTGCAGGTGGAGCTGTGGGGAGACTGAGGTATAAAAATGCTCATTATAGTCTTTGGTCTCAATGCGATGGTGCGAAGGTGTGACTTAAACTAAAAAAATAAAATAGTCCAGTTGCATTTTCAGTGTCAAACTGAACGGGTGTAATATTGCACGTTAAATGTTTCAGTAGAATTCCAGGATATCGATGGTGTCTGTAAAAGGAGTCTACAATCATTGCTGTTATTTTCTGTTGAAATAATATAAAAGAGTAGAAATGGGTGTGCTCCGTCAGGAGCCGTGTTTGTGTTTGTTTTGATCGGTGACACAAGTATTCACATTTAGGTAAAAAAAGTACAGAAAAAAAGGCCACTCATAAAAAATAAAGTTTTTCAGTATACTATTACTGACACTACATATGTTTGCCAAGAATTACCTGAATCTGCAAATGTTTTGGCCTCGGTATGTACATGTATGTATTTTATGGATGAGTCATAATTGTTAAACATTGGACACAGAACTAGTTGCGTTGGCAACACACATACCGGAAAAGGAAGCTACAATGTAAAAAAAAAAAATCAAGAAAAATCTCCATCTCCACCAGTGTGTTTTCTGGCTCACACAAACTGTATCCAGATACCTCAGATTCAAATCCATAAGAATCCACTGTGCAGAGCCAGCTCAAACATATGCACCCATAAAGCAGGTGGATATCCGGTCTCTTCTGTAAACTGCTCTCTACTGCATTCACGCACGCAGGCACGCAGGCACGCACGCACGCACGCACGCACACACACACACACACACACACACACACGCGCACACACACGCCATTTACACTTTGGAAAATATATTCACACACACAAGCGCCTGTCTTGCAATTTTGCATTAGTACCACGTGTCAAATGAGAAAAAAAAAAAAAAAAAAAGTGCAAAACCAAGTCGGGGTGGGGGGGGGGGGGGGGAATGGCATGGCAGTAATGCGGTCAAAAAAGGAAAAAATAACCAACTAGAATGGTATCAATGACGTAAGGAATCAATCAAACAACCAAATCTAAATAAGACAAGAGCGTGCCCATCACCCACTCAAAAAAAACAAAAAAAACACTGATATATTGAACAAAAGGCATCGTACACTTCATTTCCTAAAAAATGAAAACCAGCCAAACATCCCAAACCGATTCGGCCCCCAACGCTGAGCGATCAGAGCTCGGCTCTGTGCTGTGATCGACCGCAGCTCGTGTCACATGGTGCAGCCCAGGCCTCCCTGTGCACAGCGGACTGTGGAAAAGTCAATTAAGCCTGCTATTGAAAAGCAATACCAACGCTCCTCACAGATCCACGTGGCAACCCCTGTGAAAACATCACACCCAAAAAGAAGAAGTTGGATATACAAAGGCCTATATTGTATGACCCCACCAAGGATAAAGTGGAAATCTCTGTTCACATACTCTGTATTGTTTCTGAAAATATATATTGTATAATTCACACCCCCAAGCCCGCCCCCCCGGAGAGCAGCCAAAATAAACTCTAAACCAACGCTGGCTGAGGTGGTGACGTCAGTGCTGCTCCCTCCCTCTGTCCACAGTTTCCTTTTCTAATAGGAGCTGAAACGATGCGTTTTTCTGGCATTCGGCTTAAAGGGCTTTTTTTTTTTTCTCACTTCCCCACATCGGTGGCTGCTGTGTCCGCTCTCATCAAGCACTCGACGGGCCGGTGCGACAGTCTGAACGAGTCATTGTGCACACTGAGCACATCCCGGAGGTTCCTGGTGGAGCAGTAGGGAGGTGGGCTGGCACAGGAATGGGGTGGGGAGGGTTGTAAAGGGGGGGGGGGGGGCGGCGGGGGGGGGGGGGGGGGGGGGGGGGGGGGGAGGGGCGGGGGGGGGGGGGGGGTGGGGGGGGGGGGGGGGGGGCTGCAGGGATGCGGACACCCCTTCCTCCCTCAGCACTGCTCAGATTCGATGAAACCCTCCTTCTCCTGGCCCACCGGCTCCACCTCGGCGTAGGCCGGGTGCCCGGACCCCCGGCGGAACTTCATGGCTGGCCAGCGGCTCGGGCGTCTCTGCGGGAGATGGGGCTTCACGTTCAAAAACGAGAAAACTGCCCTCTGAGCATCATATCATGTATTTATGATTCAGGGATCGATTCATGAAATGCTGAGCCCTGTTTTTACACAGTCGGCCAGATACTTCAGATAAGACTTGTTTTCACACTATTACTGGAATGTCTGAGTGCTGGAGAAATACGTCTCTCCTAAAGTAAACAGAGTTTACGTTCCTGACTTTATTCTGGCAAATGAAGACCTTTTTTTTTCTATTGGATGTTTTACTGATTTCGGTGGTCAGACTAAACAGGGAATTTAATTTCCAGAATATCTGAAATTCATCCAGGTTTTTTAAATATTTAGTTTTGAAAAATATTAATGCAATTGACCAGACAGTCTCACCATAAGATTAATCTACTGGCTGCAGTGGCTTATTGATCGTATCACATACCCACAGTAGGAGAAATGGCCGTTATAAAGATATGAAATAAAATAAATCCAATTAAACTTGAAAGTTAAAGGCAACAGTTTGTTCTTGACCTTGGAAAGAGAAAGTGAAAAGATTTAATTTTACGATTTGATAAAAAGCTCCACCACAGCTACTCAATTGACCGCATTTTTATCAGGTTTTCCTCAGTTCAAATATCCAATCAGATCACAGGGTTGAGCTGTATGTTTGTGTCACTACACACCTCGATGAGGAAGAGGCTGGCGGCGGAGGTGGGGTGATGGTAGACGTAGACGGTGACCAGCACGCCGGCGACCATGATGACCGTCACCAGCAGGATGCCCAGGATGAGACCGGTGTGTAGAGGGTGAGTACCTGGCATCCTGCCCACAGCACTTTCAGCTGGAATGACCAAACAACAACAACAAAAAAGAGAAAAATCACACATTCAAGCCTTTTACACAAACCCACACATACTGTCAGGTATGATTTGTCTGTCAAATAAGGGCAGTGAGTGTTTTTTTCTTGAATTGTTGGAGAAGCTTAAAATACGAATAGATTTATTTGTGCAGTTTCAGTGTTGGCCATAGGGAGGCGCTCATGATTCACCGATACCTCCCACTGTCTCACATGCCCGTAGCCTCCTTAAAATGGGCATCGTTTTTTGCCAGAGTTTTGCTAAATGTCACCACACTGGGGGGAAATATATATATATAATTGGTCCCAAAACATGAAAGGCGACATTTCCTCTGTGGATGCTGCCATGTTTGTTTGAGACTGGTACATTTCCAATGGGTCATTGGGTTTCATTGGGTAGTTATGTCTCAGAGAAGGTGCCGAGGGGTTGATGGCTTCACTCTGAGAGCACACTCGGGGGTTTTGGGTCTTTCTGTGGAACGGTGGTACTGTATATTGATTCACGAGGTGTTCTCCTCTCCTACCTCAAGGTTAGAGTGTACGGTCCTGACGGGAGGAGGAGGAGGAGGAGGAGGAGGAGGAAGAGGAGGAGGCAGGCCTATAGATGCTGAGGCCTATCGGAGCCTCCATAATCATGGCACTGCGGACTAAAGGAGGCTGCACGTAGAGACTGCATAATAAGCCCGTCCTTCAGCCAGACGTGGAAGTCAACACTTCTCTTTTCAAAGCACTTCTCTGTGATTCATATCGGAGCCACCCCGCATATGTTCTGAAAGATAATAAAGAGCCTCCTGGATCCTGCTGGGGATCTCCGTTTTCATCTACGCAGACGCAATTTCAAGAAAAACGTAGATTTTCCCCCTGTAGTTTGTCAGCTACACGGACACATAGAGTGGGAATAATAAAAATGTCAATAATAATAAAACACAGGGACACAGTGGTGACACATGGCTGCAGATCCACACTGATCATAACAGCGCAAGAGCTAATGAAACCAACGGCTAGTGGATAGTGCCCTCGCACAGATTAACGGCATGTTCGACACAGATCTGTCCACCGGGCCGCAGTCTCTGTGCCCCGCTGACAACCTCTCCCCAGACTCCTTCCTGCCTTTAATTAGCAGCTATAGCCACCGTGGAGGTCGTCGGCCAAGCCGCCACTCCCCTGGCCCGCTGCCTCGCTGATTTCCAGCACAGACAATAACCCAGTGGTAATAAAATCCCTCCAAGTGTGTGTGTGTGTGTGTGGCACTGCGCATCAATGCACTGGAGATCTAAAAAGTTCAACACACGGCTGATTTGTGGTGCTGAGACGTATAACTTGGACCTATAAGGCAAATTGTTATTTGTGAATATGGGCTACACAAATAACGTCTGATTGGTTAATAGATTGATTGTATGCCAGACAAAAACGAATCATCGGACAGAATTAAAACAATTTTGCAGTTTGGCCGGTTAGTCCAACTTTTTTTTAGAGATGTGACAACATTTTCACAATGGCGCTGAATCGTAATGATAACGGCGAGCTGTTTTATCCTCAGAGAGACCATTTTTGCTGCGCTTGTGTGTCCGCTTCGGAGTTGGTCAGCCACAAGCCCAACGCGACACGCTGTTAGTGTTGGTGCGGTGTTAGAAGGTTTCACAGGGGGCATGAACCTGAGCGGGGACGGAGACACAATGAGCCGTCCACAGCCCCGCGGCTGAATCGGCAGCGGGAGGCGCGAGGACCCCTGGAGGAGCCCGGGCTTCTGAGCCCGTTTCATCCGGACTCTTTTATGTGGCACATTAAAGGGAGCGCGACAGCGGAGCCAAAAATATCATTTATACTGGGTTGATGAAACCCAACACATCTACAAACACGCCTCGCACTAAGTGCCCCGAATTCGTGCTCCACAGGCCTTTGTCCTCATCACTGCTCCAACGTGAGGAGACTGGGTAAACACTAACTGAAACTAAAACACACACAGAGCGCACACACACACAAAGACCCAACGCATGTTGGACACAGCTGCAGTGAAAGTGGGGGACCTACCCTGGTTGTCTCTGAGATGCAGGGCGATCTTTGTATCATCTGTGAGGAGACAAAGGCAGAAACAAACACAGGCGTCACACATACTAATCAACATTTCTCTTTGTAGTTTGTTTTTCTGCAGCGTTGACAATAGAAACAATTCCCCAAAGGACTCGCAGTGAGATTAAACTTTGTTCATTAGCGAACCGTCTTCCTTTCAACACATTTATTATACTTAAAATCTGATTAAAAATGAATGCTTTGAATATAATGGTTGAGCATGCATAATTCAGCACAATAAAGTAGTCTGGGGTTAACTATACACGTGAAATATGGAGATGTAGCGTGACCCACTTCTTGAAGGGGAGCAGGCATTTAAACACACACACACACACACCATAGGATCCACATTACGCAAATTCAGCACACACACCATCCAGACATACTCTATTTCACTGAATCATTTATTTCCAAAGGATTTTCGATTTCAGCTTTTGAACGAGCACTTGCAGCCACATTTTTGGGGTCTGAATGAATCATTAAATGAGATATGGTTTCATTGGCCACCGCACGGAATTTCAACCCCGCTCTCGACGGAGGGTCCTGAGAATGGAATGATTGCACAAAGAAAAGAAAGAGGAGAAAAAAAAAGGAGGATCTCCGCCCGTCTTTTTAGCTTTGTCCACTTCACTTTATTTTTACTTTCCAACTCTCAGCTGCAGGTTGCCAGCATGAGCACCACCCACCCTGCCTGCACGCTAACCTGACCTTTGACCCCCGCAGCGGAAGGAAAACGGATCCTCTGTACGTGTCAACAGTCAGAGGAGCTGGAACACAACAAATCCCAGAGCGAAACCCCCTGTTCTCCATTTTTACACACCCTCGGTTGGTCTGGGAGACTACTTGTCATGTTTTGTCTCACAGCTGGACAGCTTTCACAGTCCTCTCTAAAATCACCGCATGCATCCTCATCCCAGCTGTCCATCCAGCAGCCGCCACTGCGATGGAGGGTTCATTAAACACAGCCTTCACAGCCTCCACAACAGTGGTGCATTAGAGAAAAAGGTCGGCTACGGCCTTCGGTCAGTGGTGAGCGGCTTTGTCGTACAAATGAAATAATGGATAACCTGGGCCTGAATGTGATAGGAAGCTTCACAAAGCTAAAAAATACAGGAAAAAAAGAACATCCACTGAGTAGAAGAGAATACTCGGACTCAAGGACCACATTTAAGGATTACCTTGGAAAAAATAAAGTTTTAAAACGTAGTGACCAAAGATTAAGTTATTAATAGTAATTTCCATATCAATGTTTAGATGGTGCTTCACAGAAAGGTCAAGGTAACTGTAAACTGTCGAAGAGGACTGGCTGATATATGTATAAACGGTGTGTATTATACCCTGTTCATGTGGATGTTGAGACACAACTTAAGTGCTTGACAACATCGTCATTATAAATCAACAACACCACATCTGGAGTACATTAGGAGAAATTGCCCATTTCCCTAAATTTCTCTCATAAGCCATAAAAGGAAAATGGAAATAGCAGGAAACTGGAACAATAAATTCAGCCAGCTTCTAACTTTCACTTCTCTACAGGCAGAAAATAAAGTGGAAGTAAACAAACTCCAGAGGACACCTTGGTCATCTTCCTATCATCATCAGCAAAAGAATCAAAGAGGATTTGCATTAGATAATGCTGAGATTACGCTGCGGTATGCTGCGGGTTCGTCTCCCGCTGGGGTTCAGTGAGTCATGTGCTCCATGCTTAACACTGCAATATCAAAAGAGCACGACCTGCGTGACCTTCGTTGTGAAACTCTGGAAGAACACTGAATATGAAGAGGGGAAGCACATGACTTGCACACTTCATATTTTATCCTTTGGATAGATGTAATCTTCAAATGGTGTTTTTTGGAATTGTCTTGGGACAATAGATGTCTATGGCGGAGAAGTAAATGTTGCCTTTTCTTCATTTGATAGCCAGAACTCAGCCTGATTTACTACAAAACATTGAGCCTCCAAAAGTAAATTGACAATTGTCCATCTCCTAATTGAACAATAAAATGGACTGCAACATGACCGGAAAAGGAAAGCATTTAGTATTAGAATAAGATTCTCTTGAAGCAAAGATTGATGTTGAGCCAGGACAGCCCGATGACATAATCACAGTCTTGTGTGGGTGCATCTATTTTGGACGAGTAAGATTTGTCCTTATTCAATCTGCATTGTTTAAAAGTTTGCACAAAGAGAGCTGCTGTGCCCTGCCACCTGGAATGACACTGTCTTTTTTTTTTTTTAATCTTAAGTGGGGAGCTCGAGAGAAGTGTTTTGTTCATGTTGTAAAAGAGGAAACGCATCAATACCGATAAAGAAAAGTTCCAGTAAATGCACTTCATTTAACATCCTGCCAGCACATAGCAGCCATTAGTAGTTAAAGCAAAGCTCGGGGCTCCGACACAATACGCGCCGGGGCCCGGTTCCAGCTGGGTTCTCTACTTTACCTTCAGTGGGGGCGCTGGTGGGAGGGGGGGACGTCGAGGGTCCGTCCCCGTCCGCGGTGGACTCTCTGATCCTGGGGGTTGTCCTGGAGACCACGGTGGTGGTGGTGGTGGTGAAGGGGTAGAGGAACGTCGTGTCGATGCTGTCGCACATCTTGTCCTTGGTCTGAAAGATGACGCAGGATGTTGGAACAGATGTTGGGGGGGGGGGGGGGGGGGGGGGGGGGGGAGTTTGTGAGTGACGCGCGTTCCTGTGCAGGCTCACCTCGTCAGGGCAGCTGTTGTCCACCCAGTCCTGCCGATGGCGATCGAAGCCACTGGAACATCTGAGGACAGAGGACACACATGTATTGAAAACAAACAGAAAAAATGTGGACCTGCTAAAGAAAGCTGAGGGATCCCTAATGCTATCACAGCCCATCTATCACGGGAGGATTGATCCTCCGGGAATTCAGCATCAAAGTGTGTATTTTAGCTTTTTAGCTTTAGTGTCAGGAGGAAACACTAGGTTGTAGGGTCAGTGAGGGTCACGGGGCTTTGGGTTAAGAGTGTTGTCGAGTCCTCTGTGTGATCGCGGTGCCGAGGCCTCCTACAACCTCAAACGGCAGACGGTAATCCAGGCGGCAGCCCTCTAATCCAACCGTGCTGTAAACAGATCAAAATTATAACTCACCCACGGGTGAACTCGCATGTTATTCTGTCCGTCTCGGCCCTTTGCCAAGAACACACAGCAAGACAAGTTAGTATGCTAAGCATTAGGAAGAAAAGAACAAAAGAGTGCAGACCTGCTGGGGTTTAAATCATGCCTGGCAATTGAAGTCCAGCAGAAACTTGGACGTCCCCAGCAGGGCCACATTTCTCCAGTGAAAATATGGCTACAGTATAGACTTCCCTTAAGTTCCCACAGCAAAAAAAAAGAGAAAATCAGCCTCATCTGGCAAGTCAAGCGAAGCAGATTTCTGCACTTAATCCCCCATTTTCCCTGCCTGCTGCCCCCATGAGGGGGGAGGGGGACTCAAAGTGAGTCACAATATCGCCCACATGTCCGCTCTAACCCGTCCCTCTAGAAAGTTTGTGTTTGGGTCAGTTTAATTATAAATGCACTGAGATGCTTCATTAAAATGTAAATGAGGGATTTTTTTTTATTTCCATTCTTCATCGCAGCATGGGTGAATGGCATCACACGTTTGGAGTTGCCACCAAAAGATAAATGGAAACAACGAGTTATTCTATGCATTGTTATCAATGGTGAAACTCAACCAATAAGCAGATGCCAGTTTAAAGTTTTTATGGTTTTTTTTTTTGGTTTTTTTTCATTTTTTCCCAACTCATTAAATGTTTGTATTCCCGCCACAAATGTTATTGGTAACATTTTCTGGCATCACACTCTCCAACAGCTGTGCGAGCGCTGCATTAAAGCCATCGTGGATGCAAAATCATCAGCTGCTGCTTCACAATAAAAGCTTTCAATTGTCTGGATTTTATTGTGAAGCGCTCGTTAAAACAAGACAATTATCATTTGCTGCATTTTTGGTCAGCAGATGATTTTTTTTTGGGGGGAGGGATTAATGGAGCACGATGGAGCAGCCACAGTGAGCTATGGATGAAGAAGAAGACGTTTAACACGCTGAAGGCTACACTCCTTCCACTCCTCCTCATCACGTGCAGCAGGAAATTCAAATAATTGTATTTATTTCGTGATTTAATTAAAAAAACAGACATCATCATTACTGACACCATTACTTGTTCCCAAGAACAAGGTTTTTAAAGCCTGATTGTGGACGGATTAAATCGCTGAGCACTTAATACAGTGGTAGAAATAATCTCAACCCTGTCCAACCAATAACCAATAATAATCCTATAATTGTGCATAACAGCATGAAATGGGACCATGACGACTTACTCGCACATTCGTTAATTTATGTCCATTTTGCTGAGAGCTTAAATGGAGAACTTAAATACTTCTCTCACACCTGGCTGCTCTTAGTGCAGCGCGACAACATCCCAAAAGATTTGCGATTCTGTAAAAATGCCGTTTCTCAACATAAATGACACAATAACAGTTTGCTGGGAGACAAAGACAAAATAAAACTCAATATTCATCTCCTTAACAAACATTAATATTCCATGAGCTGCATGTCGCCAGCTGTGGGTTGTTTTTTCTCTTTTTTTTCTCCGCCCTGTAAACCAAGCCCAGATTTTTCCTGCCAACAAATCAATGTTTGATCGGATCTTAGCACGAGAGAGTCGCCGCACTCTTCACTTCGCGGGGAGAAGTTCATTAAGGCCCTTCACTTAAAATGTCAGCGCCTTTCATTAACCCCGGAACCAACCGGGCCACCACTGCTTTTAATTAGCACATGTTCAGAGCGTGTTTGCCTTTTCAAAGGAAGTATCTGAAGGGATACCAAGGGCAAAGTAACACGGAACAGTCAAATATATGACACTATTAGTTAGAAAACGAATAAAAAATGCAGCTTAATGAGATCAATGCCACAGGCGCACAATATCTCACCACAGCGTCCACGAGCGGCTGTGAATGGAAAAAAAAACATCCTTCATGTGGCCGCACTGTAAATGACTTTGTCAGCGTGATGGAGAAGTCATTTCAGCACATTTCTCCAGTCAAGCACGTCACTCACAGAATAAACGAAAAGAGTGGCAGATTAATATTTGATGCACATGGCGCTCAAAGAAGAGAGGCGGTGAAGGCTGCCCCGAGTCAGACTGAGCAAAAAACAACCTCCGACTTCCGAAAAAGAATTCAAAATTCTTCGCAACGCAGCTGAGACATTTATCGGGACAGTGAACGTCTGTGGGTTTTGGCTGGGAGAGACTTTATTCACTTGTGTGGGTGATAACAAAACCCTGTTATCGCTCCATAAATGATATTCTCCTCCCTGCCTTTCTTAAATCAAAGGTAAGCTACCACGACTCACATTTCAGCCATCGGGAAACTCCGGGGAGGATGTAGCAGCTCAAATATTTACTTTTGTTTGGAGAGCATGGAGACAGGAAGGTTTAGATAGAAGCGGAGACCAGAGGTGTGAGTGGAATTAATGTGAAAATAATCTGCCGTGGAGCCTAAATATAAGAACTTTTTTTCCATTTACCGAATAAAATTCAATTAGAATGGTTAATGGAGGAGAGAAAAAATGAACACATAATAATACGAAAATGAACCTTTCATCATCATGCCGTATGCATGAGATGTTTGCAAACTGTCTGAACTCCGGCAGGGTCTTGTTTTAATTGAGAGTCTGCATAAACATAGTCGACTCGTTCAATAATGAATGAGTAGCCTGCAGATGAATCCATACTCGTCACCTGTGGCCCTGGTTGGAATGTGTGGGAATAGGTGCAAAAAGGACAGTTTACATAATGCGGAGAGGGCTGCCAACCTGTTGAGGCGATGACACCAGCTACAGTTGAAGTTGATCTGGGAGGAGATGCAGGTGCTGCAGCTGGTGAACTGGAGACAGGCTGGAGAGGGGAGGGGAGGGGAGGGGAGGGGAGAGAGAGAGAGAGAGAGCGGTCACACCAGGTCAAATTCACACACAAACAACCTGCAGGTCTCATCGATCCAGCGACACTTTGCCACCTCCACTGTATTATGACTGCACCAAGAGCCGTAGCAATACATTCTCCCTTACTGGCTAAAGGCATCATCTCCACGGCGGTGGAATTGGTGATCTTCGTCTTGGTCAGCTCCACGCGGTGGTACTCGTAGATCGTCCTCCTCCTCACGTCTATAATTTAAAGAAAGGGGGAGACGGAGCGAGAGAGAGCGAGCAAACCATCAAAAATCTTCCACCCAGAGATAAAAAAAAATAATAAATAAAAATAAAAAAAAACTGGGACAAGTGGTCCCTGAAGGGAGCAGGAGGCAGAATGAGGTCATGAGGGGCTGCCACCGCAGCACTTTATTTCTCCCCTCTCTTTGTGACCAAGTGTCAGCCAACCACTTGGCAATGGACAGTGGCAATTTCCCCACGGAGCTGATATCAATCACAGCCTGCTGAAAGGCAACCTTCCCAGTCGTCTGTAACAGGAAGTCATCGGCCCGGGGCAAGGCGGAGCGATTGATTGGATTCATCATTGAATCTTATTGCATTCTGGGTCAGTGTAAAATGGCCTGCTTTTTTTTCTCCTGGCCTAAATATCAACGGTGAGAAAGGCAACGGGACTCTGTTAAAGTCTCTCACAGAGGATAATATTTTAACAGGCCCGACGGGAACTGCTCTGTGCTGTTACAGAGGTTCATCCTATTCGATTTTAAATAGACTTTCAGGGCTGGAGTTCCAGGAATGAAATCGGTAAATCTGGTAAAAAAAAAAAAAAATCAATGACTCATGACACTGTGCAATACAAGACAAGTGAAAATCAATACAACATACCATGGCTGTGAAACATATATATATATATATATCTAGAAAACAGTATTATACTCATTTGTTATTTGACAAAACAAGTTAAAGGATTAGTTTGTCATTTTTGGAAATATGCTCATTTGCTAAATTAATATCACTGGAAAACGGCCAGTCTGGCTGTGTAGATAAAACTGGAACCCTACAGCTCACTTCATATCTTACATTTTAATGATGTAGTAATGCTGAGACATAAAAATGACAAGTTGCGTTTTTGACAAGGGGCCATTTGCTGGATGTTATACTAAACTAAGATGTGGTATAACTTTTCACCCATTCTGGGTGAGAAAAAGAATATTGTTCAAAAATGACTCCTGTAGCTTTACGCACTGTTGCTTTTTGCATTTGTGGCCTCGAATTTGCTTTGGTATTAGAAGAGCGATGGGATGTTGCTGGGTTTGGTTACACACAGGACGACTGATCAAAGCGGGAGATGCGAGCCCCCCCCCCCGGTGACTGACTTCCTCTGGCCCCGGGCGAGAGGGATAATCAGGTGTCTAATGACACGGTGGGTGCCAGAGGAAGGTCAGTTCCTCAGCCCGGGGCTCTAAACGTGTGAACAGCAGCATCGGCCTCTGCGGGGTAGATGCGAGCAGGCTACAAATCAGATCTATTAACTCTCAGTCAACAACTGCTAATGGGGATTTAGATTCCTTCCACCGATACCATCAAACACCAGCAGGTTCGCAGGACTAAGGCATCGGTACCGTACCAGAGGCTCAGTGAAGCCACATTTCAAATTCAAACCATGTCAGAAGAAAATACAATACTGCTCTCTCCAGCAATATATGGATCAATGCATAGCAGGAAAGAGAGCATTGCATATTTTTCTACGATGAAATCACAGCAACAGGCAGCGTCTTTTTGCTTATTCATCCACATCCCAGAGCAGCCGGAAAATCAGTGAAAATGGGAGGAAAAGCCGTGGCGAAATAATATCAAACACTCCCATGAGACAACACTCACAAAATCTTTCAATGTGTTTTATCGACCCGTTTCACCTCAGGACTACGTTCCTGCCTCCTCCACATCTCCCTAATAAATCAGCTCAGCTGGTTAATGAGAGGCATTTATTAAGCATTAGGCCTAAAACCTAAAAGAAAAACAGAGAATAAAAAGTCATATTCTATATTTAGAAGCAGGGAAAAGTGATGTCGGGGAGTGATCAGTGGAAAAATTGGATTAGATTCAAATCTCTTACCCCAAGTTTAATTAATTGGTATCTTGCTTGGAATCGTGATTATTAATCCAGGTATAGGCAAGAAGTTATGAAAAAAGACCGCTGGCTGTTTTGGCTTCATTCTAAGAATAACTCACAATGACTGATAATGTATGATCTCGCCTTGGGGAAGTAAATTAAAGCCGGGGTCTTGGCAAGCGCTTATGCATGACCTGTTAATTACACACCGAGGCCGTGAATCATCTCCGTCTTTAGTGGACGGGCTGTGGGGATGAGTGAAAGGTTTTATTTGAGGTTTTCATCCAAGGCAAAAGTACACCGGGGTTAAAAATGTTCTATCGGCTGCCTGGTAGTGATGGAAAGTTGGGAGCTGAAGTAAACATCATAGCTTTCCTCCTGACAGTAAGAACTTAGCAATACACTAACTGTATAGCGAAGACATTTCCACAAACAGAACCCTTTTAGGATATTTCAAATACAGATCAGTCCCCATTCATCTAAGAATTTTCTATCATCCAATGATTCCCAGTTGTGTGCATCCCTGTGGTGAAACCTCTGCTGCAACTTGCAGCATCCTTTGCTTTCTCCTCAGGCTCCCGCCACACAACTCATGGGGCCCACGGAGACCTTTGCACTGACAGGCACACGATGCAAATGTTGCCCTTTTCCCTCAGACGCTGACATGAATCTCCGGACTTATCGCAAATATCTCCTGCTGGTTGCACGGCGCGAAGGCAGAACTGTGGCAAGAGTTGCATTTTGGGATTTAGGGGGTTATCTATAAACCCCCCTCCTCCATACAGAGATGCTCCTAAGCCATGGCGACCCGATACAGCAGGTCTGTGAAGCCGTGGGTCTTTCAACACGCCACAGCAGTCGGTCTGCGTGTAGCAGTAGGAGAGAATCATATTGAACATAAAAAAACGTGATGTTTTTGTTTTGTTTTTTTTACAAATCAATGATTTTAGGTTTCTTTAAAATGGACAAGGCACGCTCGTCTGAGCCAGCATTCTTGTTCAACACAACCTCTCCCATTGAGGATTTCATCAGTGCACAACTGAGCAGCTCTGGTTTCATCCTGCTGCCTCACAGGCATCAAAGACGGCCTGCTTTATGAAGTCTAGGAAGACGGGGGATCAATAAACTGTTCTTTCAGCGCCGACCACCGGTTTCTCCAAAGACATTTTGATGAAAGAGCCTTCAGATAGGTCAGAAAATAAAGTTAGAGTCAGCTGCGGCTCCAAATAATTTTCAATAATTCATTGTTAATAGTAAAATTCGAGTACATATAAGATGAATTCGGCCTAATGAAGGACAGAAATGCCGCAGAGAAAATAAATACTACCCAGACTTTACACAGACACACACAACCAAAAATGTTTCCGTGTCTGAATAAATCATATCTGACATCTCATTACGGAGCCCGTGGAAGACGGGGAGTCTGACTGCGGTCACAAAGGTTTGAAGTGCTCTCTCCTTTGCTCAAGTTTGTCTTGAAAATGAATGGGCCTAAATTGCAGCCGGTCAAATGTAAAAGTAGAGAAGCGGATCTGAAGCCGTGCCCGGCCGAGGGAGGTTGTGACAAAGCTGGACTCAGAGGTGGCAGATTGGGTCTCAGGTAAATAAAAGGATTTGAAACAGTGTGTTTGGGACTCACTGGGTATCTGCTGGATCTTGTGGACCACCACAAAGGCGTCAGATAGGCCCACCTTCACCGGGTGATTGACAGAGCTGATCTGCGCCAGATCAACGGGGACCTGGAATAGGAGAAAGACAAAGGCAATTACCACAACGACCTGTGGGCAACCGTGAGTTCAACCAATGTGTTACTATCGCCCATGAGAATCTGCTGAGGCTTCGTGCGCCCGTAAAAAAACAAACATCGCGGCGGGTTCTGGTGCGAAGAGCAAACCTTTCTGATACAGGAGGGAACGAATTGTGCAGCAACCCGGGTGAGGACACGCTTACTTTAGAGGAAACGCACACAAAGAAAGATGGTGGCATTCACGGTCCATGAAGCAATTTCTGCCTCGTTCTGTTGTTTTCTTGTCAAGGCCCATGGAAAGACTCCGGTATTGTGGCGGCTCTTTTCAGAGCAATAATGGAAGCGAGAGGATCAGATGCCTGTCGTTGCTGAATGGTTTTCACTCCTTTCTCCCCCCCCCCGCCCCATTTCATTTTAGCATTTTTTCAATTCATTTTGGCGAGATTGAAATGAATGGAATTCACTGCAACGGGCCCGTGGTGGTGTCCATCAGTCAACCCATTATTTTATGTTATGTTTTGTTGTCGCAGACGTTGGGAGAAATCGGGGCTGACCTCTTTGTATGCAAACACGATCCTGCCCGTGTTGTGCAGCGTGGCCTGGAAGGTGAAACTCCCCAAGTTGTAGTTGTCCTGTAAGTGAACATGGTCCCACTGCACCACCAGCGCAGTACCTACAACCAGAAACGCACCAAAAACACACACACACACACACACAGTTTATTACCACATGTAGGAAAATGCAGAATCCCCAAGATTAATTGACAATGAAGGTGTCATTGAAAGCTACTGTCTCCATAAAGCTCTGACTTGTTTTACACCGCTTCTGAAATATTATCTCTGCGGTCTCAGACGGAGTGTGAAATTAATCCGCTGACCGAGCAACGAGGACATTAATGTAACATTCGTGTTTGTAAAGTAATATATTTTAGCAGGATTTGCTCCCTGTGGCCGTGAGGTGATATTTTTAAGGAGTGTGAGCACGGATATGAAAACAATCCACTGGAACAGGATGAAACAGCCATAAAAAGGGAAACTTCTGCCACAACCCAAAACGAGACCTGGTGGTTAATGTGATCGATGATGCAGCGCCTGCAATTTTCATGACGGTGTAAGTTTCTCATACTGTGCAGGCACAAATGGCCGCTTCTCCTGGTAGTTACTCTATGAAAGCACTCACCATGAGGAATACATGAAAGCAGGGCAAATGAAAGGGTCAGTTTACTTACAAATACTTTACAAATACAGTCCACATTTTGTAATGCCAAAAAAATGCATTCAACTGAAATACAATGATGTTATTCCCTCATCAATGTAGTGATAACCCAGAACAGGAGCACACTTATTCATATCCTCTATGTCGCACAGAAATGAATTTCCCATGAAATCCGTCACATTAGAGCAGATGTAAAGGGAATCCCACGCAAACCGTGCCGGACAGGCAGACAGGCCATTCACTAATGGATCAATGAACGATTGAACTGCTGAAACATTGAACAGATGGAAATGTGAGGAACCTTCTGCAGCAGTTACCATATTCATAGCCGAAAAGCTCCAGGATAAGTAAGACTCCCACGTAAAGTGAGGTGTTGCCTTAATTTTGGGCGAAACACTAAATTAAATCCAGACTCCTGCGGCCTTCGGCGCTACCCTCCAAACATTAGTGCCTCACATTACTTTTTACATTACTGTGATCTACCGTGGAGAACCCATGGAGGTGGAACCCCCTCCCTTCGGAGTCAGACGTCTGGCTGTGGGCCAGGGCCATGAAGGTTTGCTCACACAACTAATCAATGTTTCCCCGTCACACAGCCAGAGCTCTTCAATCCAAAGTAAAGACGAGAGTTCAGCTTCACTGCTGCCACTGGCACAGGAAAACCCCCATAAATGACATCATGTGGTGCACGTGAGGCCCGCCTGGCATGGGCATGTCTCGTGTGTTGAAGCAGGTCCTTGGACAAGTTAGGATCTGCACCGAGCTGTAATATCCCGCGTCTACTAATCTCGCAACTCGGCAACCGTATTGTGAAGGGCAGCCAATAGAGGCCGCTCCATTTGTAAGCGTTAGGGGTAGAAAGGGGAAGGAAGAGTTGCTGGGTGATGCATTAACGGAGAGGGATTGCGGAGAAGGCCGGCGACCATCAGAGAGGAGGGAGGATATAAATTGCTTCTAAACAACGGCACAGCGAGTTCACTCAGTCAGCAGAAGTCGAGCCTAATATGAGTCTGTTTGAAATGCATTGAGTCCAGGAGGGGAGGCGGCCGCCGGGCTATCTGGGGCTCCCAAGCTAAAAATGTCAGAGCGGGTGAGGAGGGAGCACGCGCCGGCCTTGTTTCTAATTCCACGTACACGCCGTACAGGCTGTATGAACTCAACACAAACAAAACAAATCCTCAGCCCACCCTCCGCATGCTGATTCTCAATTGCCCAGCATTGTGTTTCTGAATTGATTTCCTTCTGGGCTAAGATGGATCAATACTTATTTTCATCATCAAAGTTTCTTTTTTATTTCTTACTATCATCCTAGGTTTTTTTTTCCCCCAATTCATTTTTTACTGGATAGTTAAAACAATGTGTATTAATTATGTAAACAAAAAAAAAACAAAAAAAAGCTGTGAGACTGTGAAAAAGTGCTTTGAACATGGTTCATGGCTTTCATCATCTTAAGTATGTTTGACAAAATGAATGACGGATTCCTAAATGCCTCTCTCAACGGAAATAATCTTCACGCAGTTGGTCGTGTTAAAATCATGTTTAACAGCCTGTAAGAGTTATTTTTAACCACAGGACTGTCACGCGATCCTCCCGGCGACAACAGTCCCATTCGCCCTCTGTCAGGTGTTGAACCACTTGCGCATGGCAGCGACTCTGATAACGGAAAAGAAACCATGCAGTTCTTGGAGCCTATTGGCAGGACACTGACTGATGGACAGTGAGCGGAGGAGGCGGCGGTCGGATGAGCATCGATCGGCTGCCAGTTTGGTTAAAGTCTGATGAGCTCCAGTGCAGAAGGTCACACAGTGGCTCTGACACGCGACTTGATGGATAACGACCATCGCAAACAGCAGAGGAAAGGAATGGGCATCAATTCGGTTCCACACGAGTAACTAGAGTCCAGAGCCGTGTTACAGAGGTCTCGGAAGGTGTGGTATAAATGACTGATGAGTCCTTTCTGCGAAATGGTTATCTCAGGGCGGCTCATGAGTCATTATAATAAGTGTCAATGTGAGCGACAATTAATGCCTTCCTTTATTGTCTAGATTTTATAACCATTTGGCTCAAGTAGTGCAAGTTATAACAAATGATGGGCCTTCATTTCATTATAAGTTTTAAACTTTGTTGTTTTGCAAAAACCTCCATCGCGGGGATGATATTACGTTGCAGTCATTTTACATACTGGTGATGTGGTACATACACGCAATAGAAAGTACAGATGGATGCACAACCCAAAGAATGGGAGTAACATGTTGTTACCGTTGTCAAAGTAGATGACCGTAGAGTTTCTGGAGACACTCGGGTCAAAGTTGGCCATCAGGGGAGCGATGTACTGCGTGGCTGTTAACATCCGGTGGACCACATCACCCGTATAGATGAACCCTGCAGGAGAAAAGTAAAAAAAAAAAAAAGTGAAATACACAACATAGAACTTCCTGTACTCTTCTGGGTTTCTGGCGGATGCATTTAAGCGGTCGAAAGCCCCGATATATGACATGCGATGCATCACTTTAAGGGTTGTACATACTTTGATAAATTGTGCGAAGATGTATTTACCCCTCGGCGACCCATAAAACAAAACATCAATCATCCCCCCCCCACCGACCGCTACTACCTCGCCTCCTCCGATAAGCCCGTTATCTGATACAGTATCCTTCAGGAAGACGACAACAAGCCCTCCAGTCCAGGAAAGTTAAAAACTCATTAACGCACAACACTCACTTCTCTCTCCGTCTCTGGCCTCACGACGGTGATTCTTTCGAATTATTATCTCACATTAATCTAGAAACAGAAGGGGCACGCGCGAGGGACACGACAGGAAGTGGGCGGTTCAATATCATGGCGGGGTCACGACCCTGACTCCTTCCTCCTTTTTCATCCACCTGTGCTCCCCTTCCCTGTCCCCTCCGCTGCGTTTTGAACACCAGTCAGTCACAGAGGTTAACAAGGGGCCGCCACAACAAAGAGAGATTACGTTAACGCTCGCCATTCATGTGTCCCCTCGGCCAGGCGCAAAAGGGATCCCTCCAATGAGACGGACGTGCACGGGACACACACACACACACAAGCCAGAGCCGCGTCATTTAAAGGGAGGTTATGAATGGATGGGAGAACAGAGGGTAAAGGCCCACAATTCATCACCAGGGAAAAGTCTTGGCATAACGAAGTTATGTTAATTTGTAAAACTGCGTGTTAATTTCCCCACTGACAAAGTCAGCTGCTGTTTAAAGAATCATTTCTTTCTCACTCTTGACCTCGCCAAGATTCACAAATAATGTCCGAAAAAACAAATGTGACATTTCAGTGACACCGTTTTTGCCATTTCATTTCCCGGACAATGGACATGTATTCACAAGTACACAATGCAGCAATGGCTAAATACAGACATGACATAACGTGTAAGTCTGTGAACTTTAGAGGAACTTACAAGTGGAATTTGTTATTGAGACGAGCTGTGCCCTCCCTCTTCCAAATGCTCAACCTGAGTGAAGAAAAATGGGCTCCAGCTTCATCTCCACTTCATATTTATCTTCTCATCCAACTCTACCCGTGTTGGGAAAAAATAAGTCCTTCACCTCACCGGGGTTTTATGACGGACGTTTCTTTTAATTACGTCCCGGATTTCACAATAAAATCATCAAAGCCACAAAAAAAAAAAAAAAAACGTCTCGTCTGACAAGATTGCTTTACTTTTTTGAAGACCCATTTTAATATATTAAGTGGCTTTCTGAGTCATATAGGAAAAAAAAGACCCCGCTGAGAGAGAAAAAGAGAGGATTTTTCGGAAAAAAAAGTCTCATTGAGGCCAGGCCAATAAATCCCCATTTCATGTCACCATACACTACGTCTTCTCATACAGTGGGCGGCCTATAAAAAACACATATATCACTTTGGAAACTAGGCCGAGGATTCCATGAGGGGGAATCAATCTTTCCTCAAAGACCTCCCTGCTCAGGATTACCTCTCTATAGAGCTCTGTCAGCACACACAGTGGGGGCGGGGGGGGGGTACGGTGCTGTAGGTGGAGTCACCACGGTTACAGGTACTGATGATGACCTCCACGTTATATTTTCCTGATTTTGACCAACGGGGATTGTAGAATTCATCCCGAAAATATCCTGTGGTCTGATGTCGGTGGCTCTTCACCCCTCTTTCACTAAATGGAACCTTCCCCGTTGTGTCATGGTATGCGAGTGTAAAGCGGTTCGAACACAAAGAGCCAAGGTTGTTGAGTCTATCCACGTGAATTAAACGTGAACACTGCTCACCACACGCTAAGCCCCCAAAGTCACATGATGCCGCCACGACACTTTCAGATCCTTTATCTGATGGTGAAGCCACGAGTTTGACTTCCTCTAAATCAGCCACCATACATTCCAGCCCATATCACATTTACCCAGCGTTCCCTCGGCCACTTTTTTTTTTTTTAATCTCAAGTGCTCTCTTTCTCTCTGTTTTGCCCACGCCAGTGTTTCTCCTTTCACTTTCAATCTCTGAAAAGCTTGGAAAATCCCCCCCCGACCAAAACACACACACACAAACTCTAGTCTGGACACGCTCACAACGCCCTGTGTCTGAGGCTTTTTTTTTTCTTCTTCTTTCTGCTTTCCACCAGCAATCTAGCGAGGACACAATACCACTTATTTGACAGTCTAAAGAAAAGGAGACAGCCTCGAGAGGTGAGAGCAGCGGGGCTCCTCAGCAGAGAGGCGTTTCATTCATTATGGTGCTCCGTAGAGAATAATTCATTCACTTACAGCAGGAGGACAGTGGACAGAGGACGGACGGACAGACGTGGGGGGGTCCAAAGTGGGGGGAAAAACAGATGTTTTAGAGGAGAAGAGCTTTTAGGTTGATAGAGAGGCCTTATGAACTGGGGATGGAGACGGATTATTCTTTTTAGGACATGCTGTGTTTACATGCGCTGCTGTCCAAAAGTGCCGGACTGTGCGTGTCCAAGAAAAACACCAAGTGGGAATTAAAAGCCCCACCAGACTAAAGCTTCACTTTATTGGACACTGTGTTTAGACAAGGTCTTTGTTGCTTCGTACTGAGCTGTGTTTCATTTACAAGATATTTTCTGTCTATCCCCTGCTGTCCTGAGGCCAGGAGGAGTCAGGGCGGGGTTTAAACACACTCCCAGATTTATTTTTTGGCATTTTGTCCTTGAACTATTAAGTTGCATTTTTTTTTGTTTATTATTGTTGCTGAGTGATACAATTTAACACTTTGCCAACATAGAACCACTCCAGAAACCAGAATATGACGTGTTTTTAAGAAAAAAACACCAACATGACTTCTAATCCTCCCTCGCCCCATGTCTACACAACTCTCTTTCCTTGAAGTTGTGTTTATGCACTACAAATTCATATGGCCAAATACATCTGGAGGGGAAAACACCATCCAGTTTGGAGCGTGGATCCGTGACAGCATTTTTCCCCCAAGTGGAGTGGTTATGTTTCTGTGCCGCACGCAAGTTGTCAAGAGACGGTCAGGATGAGGGGCAGCACTTTGACACCGGAGAGCAGAATCTGCACCCTGGAGTCTGTGTGTGTGTGTGTGTGTGTGTGTGTGTGGTTTGGTTTGGGCAGCAAAAACACTGGTTAAGGAGAGACTGCGGTTCTGAACGCATTCCTTCAAAGGTTGGTGTCATAGTGTCGAAGATATTAAATAAATGAAATATATACTGTATATTTAGCTACTTGACTTGAATATGCTGGTTAAAGAAGGGTTTCGTTATTGTAAAAATACATATTTGCTGATGTAACATCAATAGTGTAGAAACTGGAAAAACAAGCCCTTTAGCCAAAGAGTGATGCTCCCTTCTCTGTGTGTTTGAATAATACAGTGTTTACAGGCCTGAGCTGGTAAAACTTTCCAATATTTCACTATTAAAGAAATTTGCTCTTGAACGCCTGGTTTGGATCTACAGTCCGATGAAGTAAACTAATGAAAAGGCCAAATAATCTCTGGGAAATGGAATGCAGTCTGTCCCATGCTGGGATTTTTTTTAATTTTTTGAATAACTAAGGTTTGATAAACATGTTCAGGTGTTTGCTGGGAATGTTTACGTGGGTTGTAGAGCGGGACAGCCAGCTCTGTAAACAGCCTCCACCACAGCTGGAGAGCCGTGCGCACAGCTGGCAGTGGTCAGGTCATACATCACCACTGACATGCACACTGTGTACACGCCGAGGCCTTCGCACATTCTTCAACATGACCTAGGGTTCCCTCTGGGATGACCACAAACAACCTGCCAGCTCACGACCACGCCCGCTGTGTGTCGGCAGTCACCGTTAGACCAGGAAAGCTCACTTACTGACCACCACATAAAAACTACGGCCTTTTGTTTACCATAGACATTTAATCCAACCACATTCTCAGCAGTCTTTGGATGTACTGTTTGACTTCTTGAGCGTTTAAAGGTTTAGTATCTAAAATAGGAGAGAAAGAGACTGTTTTTACCTGCTCCTAAAACACATCAAAACGATATTAAAAATTCTCCGAAATCAGATAAAATGACTTCCCACAACGAGGACTTGCGGATTTACATCATGCACTAAACCATAAATGTGGACTTCAACCTCAGATGTTTGACAAGGCCGCGTTCCAACTCCGTCACGTCGGCCACGTCGTTAACGTGTCTGAGGATTCGGCTGCTTTGCTGTTGAGAGCCAAGCTGTGGCACTTCAAAATAAATAAAAAAAAACTGTGATGGTAACTCGCACTCCAATGAGAAATCATCTTTTTTTGCAGAGTTTTCAGCGTAGGCAGTAAAAAGAAAGAAAAAAAAACAGTGAAGGAAATGTAAGTGGAGAGAAGAGATGGTCCAGCCAGGAGAGGAGGATGAGCTACTGATTTCAGTCCCTGAAACGGAGGGACAGAAGGAGGGGGGGGGGGGGGGGGCCCAG